>CM035167.1:123376896-123791931 GCA_020205615.1 Panax quinquefolius
ATCATTGTGTAATCCAAGCGGAGTAATCAATGGTAAACCCTTAAACTCAAGTTTTAATTTACATCATTAAAGTTTTCATGAAAAATGGCTTTTAAGTCTCTGTTCAAGTCTCTTTAATTGATAAGAGTAATAATTTGTGTATATATATAGGATAATATGCTATCATAACATGTTTTTACCATATATGTATGTTATCATAACATCAATTGCATACAAATATGTTGTAAATAGATTTGTGAAGTTACTGAGTATAAGTTTCATATGTATAGCCCTTATGGGAATTGGTATGCTACGAATTGTTTTTTAACTTGAAATTTAACGGTAGATTATGTTATCACATGTCAAAACGAATAAAATAAACTTTGAATGGGTAGATTCGGTGTTATAACAAACCCGTAATGCCAAATTTTATGTTTCATGTTCAATATTTTCAAAATCACCAAGAACACTGAAATTACATGAATTGATTCAAGTAATTGTATGTTTTAACCTGTTAAAATCATTCTAGAAAGGTTGAGTAATGATTATGTGTATATTATAATGCCTGAGTATTTTTAAATTCATGTATGAATAAAGAAATTGGTAGATTTTGGCTTGTTCTGCTTTTTTGAATCGCAGGTTTTACAGGGCAAGTAGCAGCCGCAATGGCCAAACTCAAACCTAAGGGCGCGTCTTGCGATTACAAGTAAACTCTGCCGCAAAGCGTTCTTGCGTAAGTATAAGATATATGGTGGAAGCCATAAATACTATATGCAGTTTGTCCAAGAATGAGCATTTTTACTATTTTATTTCAGGGAATGTCATAGTAACCTGATCTAATTAACATAAAAATGTGTTAGTCATATAATGTGATGGTAAAATAGACTCATAATATATCAATGAGATACTTACGTGTTTAAATGAATTGTTGAACACGTAGTTAGCTTGTCGTTCGGGTAGTATAATAGTATGTGAAAACAAGTGTGGTAATTTGACCAAGTATAGTCATAATCAGAGTTTATACAAAGAGAATGAATTTGTGATGATATTTATGTTATAATTAACTGGTATTGTAAATGTAAATGGTATGTAGGATTAAATCGAGGAACGTGTATAGTTAACGTGTAACCTACGCACGAGTCAAGTTTCCTAACCCTACTTGTTATCGTTATGCAAGTTTATAAAACTTACCTCTTTACATTGAGTAAATTCTAGACTTATATTCTATATCAAGCAAGTTCTTGCTATTTATTGATCAAGTTCAATATGTTATATTAAAGGTTATTAATCTTTTCAAAGTATGAATTATGTTATACAATACTTATTCCATTGTATACTTCTTGAGTTTATTATTCAATTTGAATATCAGTTATTATTGAACCTTTTAAGACTAGTGAACCCTTATTGATTCGAATAGTCCATAGTTGATGAACGTTCTAAATTTCAGAACCCTTGTTGAATTTATCCAAACTAAACTTCCTTTGGTGCGGACTCTAATGTGGCCGAGATGAACAACCTCAGATAGGGGATTACTTATGCGTTAAGCGTTAAGATATTGTGCATGTGATGGTGGTAAGGGTTGATCCCCTAAGCACGAGTAGAAGAGTCCATAGTCTTATATTCATTAAAGGTTTCAAGTATAACCCTTGATAACCTAGGACATAGGTCAAGGTCTTATGACCCTCAGAAGTTCTTTTTATTCTTGTTATTCATTTTTAATTCAAAAGTTGAGTTTCTTATTCCAGAAGTCTTTGGTTCACTCGCATGTTATTATATTGTTGTTACATTATTATACTTGTGGGCAATCGTGCACACTCTTACGTAATAATAACATATTTATTTAAGAAGTAAATGGCATAATCGTAATACTAAGTTATGTGTATTTAATTTAATCTATAGTGATATAATAAATTAAATAGCTTAATATTTAATATTTTAGAAATATTAATATAAATTAATAAGAAGAGACTTATTATTATTACTACTATTATTATTTAATTCCTAAAGGAGTTTAGGAATTAATTAATAAAATTACTCTCATATATTCCTAATAAGATTAGGAGACTAATTAATTAAAAGAGTTTAATTAATTATTCCTAATTAGATTAGGAAACCTAATTAATTAAAAAAGTTTAATTAATTAAAATAAAATCATATTCTTAAATTGTTTAGGAGGGTTGCTCACATCTATAAATAAGAGGAGTCTTATTTTGATTTGGAGTTAATGACAATTCCAAGAGTTAGGAGAGTACATAATATTCTATAGATATAGAATTAGGGTTTTGTCAAACACTCATCTTCTTCAATACTTGTTCTTCCTTGGTGGATCACCTCTAGAGCCTAATATATAATTGATGATTGGGTAATATACCCATGAATTGGATACGCATGGGCTTAAATTATTGTATTTTCAAGTCATTTAGAAGCATTTTTACTATGTTTAGTAGTTATTTTGCAGATTTGGGAGCAGCAGGGGCAATTTGGGAGTTTTAATGGTTCAATGGCAATTCTATAAATAAATGGAAGTACAGCGCCGGGGAACTCTAGCACACTCTAATCCCAAAGACTGGTATTTGGTAGTGAAAAGTTGACGACCAGGCACGCGTTTGACCTTCGTTTGACTTGCTGAATGGAGGTTGTTTTGGAAGCCTATTTGGATTGGGATTGCTAGAGTTTGGATAAGTGGAGTATATAAAGGTTGTTTTACTTGAAAGAGGGATCGATCATTCACAATTGGAGGCTAAGCAAAGGATTACTTGAAGATTAAGGATTGGCTCAAGAATTTTTCTCCTTCTCCTTATTTTCAATTTGTGTAATTCTTTAAGGATGATTTTTGAAAGATTGTTGGTTTTAATTTCTGTCATGAACTAATTTCTTTAATTAAGATTTCAATTGAACCTTTTATGGCTATTAATTAGTTATTCAATTTATTCCAATTATTTATTTTTAAGTGAATTGTTTATCTTTCTTTGTGCTTATTGCTTAATTATTTGGCCAATAATTACCTTGTTACTCTAGAAGGAATTGAAAGAGGAATTCTAGGGTTAGAACTAGGCATGATAACATGTGACTTAGTTATTTGCATAGTGAATAATTAGGTTTATGAATTGAATGGAAATATTGTTAGGTTTGTAATATTCATGAACGCAATCAAATTGCAAAAATAAGCGAAAACGTGTAAAAATCAGAGTTTAAAATTTTACAAACCATATACCCGGATCACCCTTTATGCAAAATTATTAATTAAATGAAAAAGATAACGAATAAGAATCATACCCTTGAAGATCGAGCTTCCTCAGGTACAAGTTCACCTCCAATCCTTTTCGCGTTCAACTTAAATCCACCGGGTTTGGTTCCTTCCTTTGATCAACGTTAGCCACCCATGTGTTTGGCCTCTAGAGGTGATCCACTAAGGAAGAAGAAGGATTCAAGAAAATGGGTGGTTGGCTAAACCCTAGTTTTTCTATCTCTATAGAAAAAGAGCGTACTCTCCAACTCTTGGAATTATTACGTATTCTTTAATATCTGATATAAGACTCCTCTTATAAAGATATCACGTAACCCTATTAAAATAAGGTATTATTTAATTAAACCCTTTTAATTAAAGGGCTCCCTAATCTTATTAGGGATAATTAATTAAACTCCTTTAACTAATTTTTCTTCCTAATCCAATTAAGAATAAATGAGAGTACTTATATTAAATTAATTCCTAAACTCTTTTAGAAATTAAAATAATAATAATAATTGTAATAATATTAATAAGACTCCTCTTATTAATTTATATTTAATATTTCTAAAATATTAAATAATAAATATTAAGCTATTTAACTTATTCTATCACCATAGATTAAATTAAATATACATAACATATTATTACGATTATGCCATTAACTTTTATAATATTTATTCTTCCTTTTATGGTGTGACCCTATAGGTTCTCCATATTAAACCTAGGTTGTGAATAAATCAATTAGAACAATTCTAATCTTATTTAAATAAATAAATTAAATAATTAATTTATTTAAATAAATAATATTTATTCTATAATAGGGATAAGCCTCCCAGCGATCAACGACTTTCCGGATAATATAGATTTCAACATTAATCATAAAAGAACCTTTGAGTAAATAGTTACCGTATAATTTAATCCTTCCACCCATCAATGTCCCAATTAAATATAAGACATGGAATTATTGTCAAGTCTTATTTTATTTAATTATATGTATTTCGACTCTTAAATGCACAACTCAAATAATGCAAATTAGAAACTCCATTCTAATTTCATTCTGCCTTGGCCAAGGACTACCGGGTTGTCATTTATCGAATCACATAGAACATTTCTCTTCTTTTATTAGAAGTGGTAGATTCTTTATTGATCATACATTATCTCCATGTACAACTTATTATACCCAAGCATACCCTTTGATATACCCTAAGGGTCTTAAGGAATAAGTCAAAGTATAACTCATCATACACAAGATACTATGATGATCTCAAGTCCAAGGATCACTTGTACTACTATCACTACTGAGAATTCCTATTGACGAGCAAGTAAAACTCCATTAGGTATTCCTTAGCGAGCCACGCTCAAAGTGAACTTATTCTCTAATAAGCACCTACATACTTACTTTAGTGTCTCCACACAAATGATCATGAGATCAATCATCCTCATCTAATGAGCAAACAGCGTATGTACCAATCTATCCGGATTCACTAATCCCCAATTTAGTAATCCAACGATTGGGAACTATTTTAGTTTTAAGCTTTCTAAGAATTTAGATCTCATTAGAATGATCATCGTCATTATTCTAAAAGCATTGCTTAAAACTATGGGTTTATCACATATTATAAAAACAAACATCATGTAGATAATTAAAAGCCTTTAATAAATTAATACTCTTTATTTAATAAATGAATAAGATTGTTACAAAGTATATGCTTTATCATCAAACATGATTGGCTTGTGTGCATACTACTTTCAATCTCCCACTTGCACTAAAAGTCGATCGTCATGGTATCTCATACTCTTCTTCTCTAAGTGACGATTATCCAATTTGTTGGATAAGCTTTAGTTAATGGATATGTAATGTTGTTCATGAGAGTCCACTATCTCTATAGTGATTTCCCATCTTTCAATGATTCTAATAATCAAATGAAAGTGCCACAACACATGTTTGGATCCAAGATGAGACTTAGAAACTATTCCTAGTTATGTAATGAACTTTTAATCCAAACAATCAACTTGCAGCTTCATTTATAGCTATATACTTTGTCTTTATCACTAAACCAGTAACTTTTGCTGTTTGGAACCTTTCCAATTCAACGCATTTAATTGTTCAAGATAACGCTTTACCTTAAGTGGATTTTTTTACGTCATCTTGGTCTCCATGCGAAAAACTTGAGTCTGTTAAGCCCTCTAGTTTTAATTTAGACCCACCATGAATATGATCACATCCTTAGTGTCGGTTAAGCACTTTAAGATGTTTTTCACTGACTCATAGTGAACTTCTCCATAATATGATTGATCAACATCAGGTCTCGTACATTTCATTGCATACATGATTGTCACTCATGCGATCTCTCTTTTCAGGAGTTTGTGGGGACTATTAAGAGAGATACACTCCATGGCTCATCAACATGAAACATCTCTTGGAGCTTGCCATGCTAAACGACTTTAGCATCAAATGAATATACATTCCTTGGGTTAAGTCGAGCATCCTCTTGAATCTATCTATATAGATTTTATCCCCAATTAAGATACTCTTCCCAAATCATTCGTGGAGGAATGTTTAGACAACTTTATCTTTACTGATTGTAGCATTGGTATGTTATTCCTCATTCGTAGTATATCAACATATAATACTAGAAATTTCACGACGCTCCCACTGACCCTTTTGTACACACTAGAACTCTTACCTCATCGTATGTAACTCTGGATCATCATCTTCATGATCGTACCTCATCATCATCATCCATGATGAATCCATACCTCCTAGGTATCTTGGTACTATTCAGCATTAATGATTCGGTTGTGGTACAATGGGTCTATCTATAGGTTCCTCTTATTTGACTTATAGTGTTTTTGTGGTTCTTGGACTCTTCAAGATCTATTATCCTCCCACTAGCCCTTCAATGATAAACACCTTTATCTTATAAGGTGGCGTGTTTAAATAACAAACACCTTTTGCTAAGTAGAATTATAGAACATATACCCTAAACTTACTTTAGGATGTCCCACAAATTTGTACATGTCAAATCTTGTCCCAAGCTTATCCTTGAAACCTTTTCACATAAGTTGGACAACCCCTTATCTTAACATACTTAAGATTAGGAATCCTCCCACATCCATAACTTTTATGGAGTCTTGAAATTTTTGGATTTTGAGGTTACCTTTTCGTAGATATGCGACCATTTCTAGGACATGATCCTGAAGGATCTTTGGAATGTCGGTAAAATCATTTTGGACCGTACCATGTTCAACAAGGTATGATTTTTCCTTTCAGATACATCAATCAATTATTACGTATCATGAGGTGTCCATTATGAGAAAAACCATTTGAGATGATCTAGAAACTTATTGCACAAATATTTATTCCTTGATCTAATCAAAGAATCTTAATACTTTGCCAATTTGTTTCACTTCTGAATTCTTTGAACCTTTCAAATAATTCACACTTGTATTTCAACAAATACATACATTCAACTCTTTGAATGATCATCTCCTTTTCTTATACTAGTTTGTTCAATTTACAAAATAATTTTTCACGTAAGTTAAGTATACAAAATCCATTAAGTAATCTTTCAGTTCTATAACGAAACATTATTATTATAAATAGAACAACAATTGTTCTTAATTATAATACCAAAAATTTTATTGTCCAACAATAAAATGGAAATAATGTTTCTAACAAGAATTGGAATACAATAACAACTTATTGACTTAATAGATTTGCCCGTAGGCATTTCTAAACTATAAGTTTCTATGGCTAATATGGCAACCTTTGCTACATTTCCCGCACATAGGATTACTTATATTTGTTTAGCTTTCTACTTTTGCTTGGTCCCTTCATAAATCTATATTTATGATAACCAAAGTCGGTATCCAATACCCAAGTAGAACCTTGACTTAAAGAAAAAATTTATTTTAAATCATGAACAAATTTGTATTGTAACCGAAACTTCACTAAGCTTCTTTGGTTAGCCTCTGCAAGATGCTTCTCGCAGTTTCTTTCCAGTGTCCAGGCTTATTGCAGTGGAAGCAAACTCCTTTGCTATCCGTATCAGTTTTGTTCTTATTATCCTTTATTTTTGCCTTTCTATTTACCTTCTTAGAATCGTTCTTCTTTTTAGAAGATTCTTTGGCCCCTACCAGTAAGACATGGTCTTTCTTGGTTGGAAAGTGACTCTCAACATTTTCAATATGTTAAGCAAATCGTCGGTGAGGCGATATCTAGCTTATTCATATGAAAATTCACAACAATTGTGAAAGGAGTTAAGGGAGTGAGTGCAAGATCAAATCTTGGCTCAACTCTCCATCCATGACAAAACTTCGTTATCCTAATTGATCAATCAAATTGATAATGTTAAGGACTTTTATGCATCTTTGTAGTGTCATCGGTCATTCTAGATCGGAAGAGCTCCTTAGATCTCGATATCTATCGCCCCTACTTTCCTCACCATCAACTACTTGATGTGCGGGAATCTGATAGAAGCATCCATAGTTTCATCTTCGTGTCTGAAGCTCGTTACTTCATAGATATGAGCATGATGCATTGAGCCAATTGTGCATCATCTTGCCACTTTCTAAAAGTAGCAATGTCTTCCTCGGAGGCATTATTCGCAACCATTGAGGGATAGGCGTATTAAGGACATAAGATAGCTTTTCGACCATGAGAACTATTC
The DNA here is from genome assembly GCA_020205615.1 of Panax quinquefolius. Taxonomy (NCBI): domain Eukaryota; kingdom Viridiplantae; phylum Streptophyta; class Magnoliopsida; order Apiales; family Araliaceae; genus Panax; species Panax quinquefolius. The sequence continues at coordinate 123,384,778 of CM035167.1, forward strand.
TCAATTCCTTAACCAATCCGTTTAATACTGATCCAGGTTAAATGACATCTAATATGTTTCGCAGATGATGATAGTAATTTAGACATTGTAAAAATCGTAAATGAATATGTAATTAACAACATTTTAAAATACATTCTTTTATTAATTACCAAAATAATTTAGGTCTTGTTTTAAATTGGTATCTCCCACTATTATTTTCTTCAAACTATATTACCCTCACTTATATAGTTGGGCAAAATCTAATTAAAGATTTGCTAGTGAGAATAAGGATCCCATTTCAAATGTATATAGCCTTGTGGTGACACAACAAACTATATATAATTAAATAGGTAGACAACTTTTGTCAATTACATCAACTATACAACTCCTTTTCTTTTTGCCTCTTAGATTATTTTTGATCAGTGGTGGCACATCCAAGAATCAAAATTATCCAAGTTAAGTCCGACCTAGAACTCCATATATTCAAAAAGAAAAATATCATCCTTGTGGTGACACAACAAAATAATATTGTTCAATTTTCTTTATAAGCATCAAATGTGATAAATTAACATCTTAAATACTTAATATTTGCCTTGTGGTGACACAACAAACTCATATTAAATATTTAATACTTTATTAATTTTATCATTCTAGAAGGCGACGTTCGATATTCCAAATATCTTTGAATGCTTAGGACTTAATATAAAAAAAATTGAGGGGTTTGTTATTAATTTGTCTCATCTTGTTTAAGCGTGCATATATATATATATAAAATACGCGTTATATTAATGAACATAAGCATGATTGCATAATATATAATATATATAGTATAAGCATGCACATATAGAATACTATATTCTACACGGATTGATTATGGACTTTTATTCTAGTTTGGTTCACTAGAGCCACCAAGTGAACCAAAAGGTGAATCTAGGGGTGCAAGAAATAATATTTAAATGTAACTATTATATTTAAACCCGGGCTCCATTACAAACTGGTCTTCAAGCGCTCCTTGCTCCTTGATCTCCAATTCTTCAAAATTAATTCTAACTATTCCTATTACAAAACTAATTAAAATAAATAGAAACCTTGATCGTGATCGAGGGAAGTACATGGGAGAGAGATAGAATTTACATTAAGAAAATTAGAGAAGGCGAGGTACATGAGACCCCATTTAATAAAACCCATACATTGATGCATCCAACTAAAAATAAAATCCAATCACATTTTGGTCGATAGTCCATAATCAATCCCATTTATTATCATACACATCATCATATGCATCAATAAATAACATTCATCTTATGAATAATAAACATTTAATATATATATATATATATATATATATTGATATCATTTAATGGGCAAATTTAGTTAGTATAAAATCTAATTTTTGAATCAAAATAAACTCCTTTATTTTAATCCAAATTTAAATTAAAATAAAACTATTTTATTTTAATTTATCCAATTTTAAATAAAATAAACTATTTTATTTTAATCAAAATAAACTCCTTTATTTTAATTAATTATGGAATCCAATTCCAATAAAAAAAATTATTAAAGGAAACACGGATTATCTTTCCTATTCACAAATAAACTCCTTTATTTTGAATAATATGAAATCTTATTTCATATCTAAATAAACTTCTTTATTTAAGAAAAGGCGATTCTTTTTCCTATTCACAAATAAACCCTTTTATTTTGAATAATATGAAATCTAATTTCATATCAAAATAAACTCCTTTATTTAAGGAAAAATAGAATCCAATTTCAACTCCAATTAGTTATCATGAAATCCAATTCCAACTCTAATTAGTTAGCATGAAATTCTAATTTTAAAATTAAAATAAACCTTTTTATTTTAAGATTAAAATAAACCTTTATTTTAAAATTAAAATAAAATTTTATTTTAATTATAAAATTATTAACTTATATATATATATATATATATATTACAATGTGATTAATTGAATCACATGGAATCACGGAAAATCGTGCTAGCTCTGGCGAGTCACGCTTTCGGTGAGTCCGCTTCGGTGAATCCTTGGTGAACATAATAATATATATTTAACTATATATATATATATATATATATATATATATATATATATATATATATATTAATACTAACCACATGTCCTGACTCTTAGAATCCCTTGATTACTAACAAAAATATATAATCTGATTATATATTATTCTAAGAATCAATCCTGGGTCACGTGATTAATACACAGCAAAAATCAGTTAGTAGTTTACAGCTAAAACGGATTTAGATTTCCCAAATATTTTTTTTTTTTAAATAAATTTTATACATTAAAATTATGCCCAATAAAATTGTTCTAAACACATATCAATATACATATCAAATTAAAATAATTAACAATTCGCATAAAGGTTTGGCTCTGTTGCCACTGTTAGGTTTGTAATATTCATAAACGCAATCAAATTGCAAAAAATAAGCGGAAACGTGTAAAAATCAGAGTTTAAAATTTTACAAACCATATACCCGGATCACCCTTTATGCAAAATTATTAATTAAACGAAAAAGATAACGAATAAGAATCATACCCTTGAAGATCGAGCTTCCTCAGGTACAAGTTCACCTCCAATCCTTTTCGCGTTCAACTTGAATCCACCGGGTTTGGTTCCTTCCTTTAATCAACGTTAGCCACCCATGTGTTTGGCCTCTAGAAATGATCCACCAAGGAAGAAGAAGGATTCAAGAAAATGGGTGGTTGGCTAAACCCTAGTTTTTCTATCTCTATAGAAAAAGAGCGTACTCTCCAACTCTTGGAATTATTACGTATTCTTTAATATCTGATATAAGACTCCTCTTATAAAGATATCAAGTAACCCTATTAAAATAAGGTATTATTTAATTAAACCCTTTTAATTAAAGGGGCTCCCTAATCTTATTAGGGATAATTAATTAAACTCCTTTAACTAATTTTCCTTCCTAATCCAATTAAAATTAAATGAGAGTACTTATATTAAATTAATTCCTAAACTCTTTTAAAAATTAAAATAATAATAATAATTGTAATAATATTAATAAGACTCCTCTTATTAATTTATATTTAATATTTCTAAAATATTAAATAATAAATATTAAGCTATTTAATTTATTCTATCACCATAGATTAAATTAAATATACATAACATATTATTACGATTATGCCATTAACTTCTTAAATAATTATTCTTCCTTTTATGGTGTGACCCTTTAGGTTCTCCATATTAAAACCAGGTTGTGAATAAATCAATTAGAACAATTCTAATCTTATTTAAATAAATTAATTAAACAATTAATTTATTTAAATAAATAATATTTATTCTCTGATAGGGATAAGCCTCCTAGCGATCAGCGACATTTCGGATAATATAGATTTCAATATTAATCATAAAAGAACCTTTGAGTAAATAGTTACCGTCAATTCAATCCTTCCACCATACAATGTCCCAATTAAATATAAGACATGAAATTATCACAAGTCTTATTTTATTTAATTATATGTATTTCGACTCTCCAAATAATGTAAATTAGAAACTCCTTTCTAATTTCATTACATCTTCTTGCCAAGGGACTAAGGGTTGTCATTTATCGAATCACATAGGACATTTCTCTTCTTTTAAATAAGTGGTAGATTCTTTATTGATCATACATTATCTCCATGTACAACTTATTATACCCAAGCATACCCTTTGATATACCCTAAGGGTCTTAAGAAATAAGTCAAAGTATAACTCATCATACACAAGATACTATGATGATCTCAAGTCCAAGGATCACTTGTCTTACTACTATCATCTGAGAATTCCTATCGACAGCAAGTAAAACTCCATTAGGTATTCCTTAACGAGCCACGTTCAGTGAACTTATTCTCTAATAAGCACCTACATACTTGCTTTAGTGTCTCCACACAAATGATCATGAGATCAATCATCCTCATCCAATGAGCAAGCAACGTATGTACCAATCTATCCGGATTCACTAATCCCCAATTTAGTAATCCAACGATTGGGAACTATTTTAGTTTTAAGCTTTCTAAGAATTTAGATCTCATTAGAATGATCATCATCATTATTCTAAAAGCATTGCTTAAAACTATGGGTTTATCACATATTATAAAATAGCATCATGTAGATAATTAAAAGCCTTTAATAAATTAATACTCTTATTTAATAAATGAATAAGATTGTTACAAAGTATATGCTTTATCATCAAACATGATTGGCTTGTGTGCATACTACTTTCAAATATTTGTTCACCGCATGTAATACATAAGGAATTGGAATTGAAGGAGTTTAGTTCACTTGTTTTGTATAGGAATATAGCAAGATTAATTTGAATTAAATAGAAGTCAATTGATCACTTGAAAAAGGGTTTTTGACATTTGAGAATTCATTTTAACAATTCAGTAGGCATAATAATTGGGATAATTGGATAATTGATTTATAAGTTCATAATTGGGGATATTGAAGTCTTAATCTTTGTTTATCTGAATACATTCAAATCGTAGTTTGGTTTAATTGTTTAATTTAGTTTATTAATTCGGAAAATCATAATTTATGTTTGTTTAAATAAATTTTAATTGATATAGTGCTAGTAGTTGGAATTTATTAATTAGAATTCTCTGTGGGATCGACACTCTATCTTATCACTTTATTACTTGTTGACTGTGTACACTTGCACAAATCTATTGATTGCAAAATCAATTAACAAGTTTTTGGCGCCGTTGCCGGAGAATTGTTTATTAATATTAATTCCATATTAGTTATAATCAATTCGATCTAAATTTAAACGTTACTTATTTTTCTTTTTGAATTGGCAAGAATTCTTTGCGAGTGTATGCACACTAGATCAAGAGCTAAAAAGGAACTTTTTTTGTATACAGACGACATCGAAAGGAAGTTCCGAAAATTGCGGTTAACTAGTGAGGTTATACATTTGGAAGAAGAAATGGCAGACCAGGAAATACCCGTGAACATGACGGGGAACGAACAGAAATCACTTAGGGATTACGCCATGCCGAATGTCACGGATATACAGTCGAGTATTAGGAGGTCGGCAATCAATGCGAACAGTTTCGAGATAAAACCGAGATCAATTCAGATGCTACAGAATACATGTCAGTTTGGGGGTAATTCGATAGATGATCCTAATGAGCATATCTTGAGTTTCTTGGAAGTTTGCGACACCTTCAAATTCAACAATGTAACAGAAGATGTTGTACGGTTGAGGATGTTCCCGTTTACCTTGAAAGATAAAGCGCGAAGTTGTCTAAATTCTTTGCCTCCTGGCTCAATCACAACTTGGGACGACTTAGCCCAAAAATTTCTAGCAACATTCTTCCCACCAGCGAAGTCGGCAAAACTACGGAATTATATTCACACCTTTGTATCGTTCGATTCAAAATCATTATATGAGGCATGGAAAAGATTTAAAGATATGCTCCGTAAGTGCCCACATCATGGAATTCCACAGTGGATGCAGTTGGGGATATTTTGTGATGGTTTGCAAGCGCTCACAAGAGCCAGTATTGATGCGGCAGCAGGGGGAGCAATCATGTCTAAGAATTTTGATGAGGCATATCAACTGTTAGAAACAATGGCCACCGACAATTATCAGTGGCCCATGACTAGGTCGAATCCTCCGAAAACACCGGGAAAGTTTGAAGTGGATCCTATGACAGCATTAGCAGCACAAGTGGCTGCAATGGCTAAAAAATTGGAAATATGGAGTCCACCATCCACACAGCAGGTAGCAATGATTTGTGAATTATGTAATGGGGGTCATGCTACGGAGCAATGTGCCATAAATTCTGAATCAGCTCAGTTCGAAGGGAACTATAATCGATCAACTCAACCGTATCCGACTCAAAATGCATATAATCCAGGTTAGAGAAATCATTTGGGGTTTTTATGGAGTAACAATCAAGCTCAAGCTCAAGCACCTAGACAACAAAACACATCCGGATTTCAAAATCAGACTCAACAACAACAAGAGAAGAAATCAGGTTGGGAGGAAGCCTTGGAAAAATTCATTAGGGCCACTGACAAAAAGAATGAGGAACAAGACAAGCTATTGAATCAAGTAGATATGAATGTGAAAAGCCAAGGTGCGTCGATAAAGAATCTGGAAAATCAACTGGGGCAAATAGCACATGCATTGAATAACCGTCCATATGGAACACTCCCTAGTGATACAGAGATAAATTCGGGCAGAAATGATCATTGCAAGGCTGTAACTTTACACAGTGGGAAGGATTTGTAAGAGACAGTTAAGGATAAGAAAAAGAGGAACAATGCAACAGCTGAAACAGAAGAAGTTGTGGAAACCGGGAAACATAAAGATGAGACCGTAGAGCAGAAAGCACTGGAACCGACTATCACAATGCCGCCCATACCATATCCACAGAGGTTTCAGAAATCCAAGTTAGATAAGCAGTTTTTAAGATTTTTGGATATTTTAAAAAAACTGCATATCAACATCCCACTTGCCGAAGCTTTAGAATAAATGTCGAGCTACGCTAAATTCATGAAGGATGTGTTGTCAAAGAAAAGGAAATTGGGTGATTTTGAAACAGTAGTGCTAACCGAAGAATGCAGCGCAATTATCCAGAACAAGTTACCTCCGAAGTTAAAAGACCCAGGTTGTTTTACTATTCCATGCGACATTGGCAACCAATTTTCGGGGAGAGCGTTGTGTGATTTGGGGGCCAGTATAAATTTGATGCCATTATCCGTCTACAGTTAATTTGGACTTAAGGCACCAAAATCGACAAATATCAGTTTGCTGTTGGCAGACCGATCAGTTACATATCCACGAGGTATTGTTGAAGACGTATTAGTATGGGTGGATAAATTCATATTCCCAGCAGATTTCGTTATTCTGGATTGTGAAGCAGATAAGGAAATTCCCATCATTCTCGGGCGACCATTCTTAGCAACGGGGAGGACATTGATTGACGTGCAGAAAGGTGAATTAACGATGCGAGTTGAAGATCAACAGGTCACCTTTAATGTATTTAAGTCGATGTCTTATCCGAAGGAAAAAGGGGAGTGTTTGAGGGTGGATGTAATGGATGAATTAGTTAATCACAAGTTCTGCGGAAATTATTTAGAGGACCCGATAGAATCCATGATATTCAGAATAGACGACTACGGTATTGAAGAGGACACTGAGCAAATCAAATGGCTAGATACAGCATCGTTTTTTCAGAAAAGCAATCAACCATTCGACACCCTTGATAGGCCCGAAACGGAAGGTAAAAAGTGCAAACCCTCAATAGAAGAGCCACCAGTGTTGGAATTAAAACCGTTACCATCTCATCTGCAATATGCTTATTTGGGGGAAGATTCTACACTACTAGTCATTGTTTCAACAGAGTTAACGGACATATGTAAAAAGAGAAACTGCTAAGGGTACTGCGAGAGTTCAAAACAGCAATCGGATGGACCATAGCAGACATTCGAGGTATATGTCCATCGTTCTGTATGCACAAAATTCTATTGGAAGAAAGAGAGAGACCAACCATTGAGCAACAAAGAAGGCTAAACCCCATTATGAAGGATGTGGTGAAAAAGAAAATTATAAAGTGGTTGGATGCCGGCATTATTTATCCAATCTCGGACAGTTCATGGGTAAGTCATATACAGTGTGTACCAAAGAAAGAGGGTATGACGGTGGTGAAGAGCGAAGCTAATGAGCTTATCCCTACTAGAACTGTTACAGGATGGAAGTATGTATGGATTACATAAGCTAAATAAAGCCACACGCAGGATCACTTTCCCGCTGGTTCATCGATCGGATGTTGGGACGGAGTTAAGCGGGACATCAATTCTACCAATACTCTTTGGATGGATATTAGGGTATAATCAAATTGCCATAGCTCCGGAAGATCAAGAAAAGACCACGTTCACATGTCCATACATAGACGCGTTTGCATTCCGGCGTATGTCTTTTGGTTTATGTAATACACCGGCAACCTTTCAACGGTGCATGATGGCAATCATCTCAGATATGGTCGAACAGAATTTGGAGGTATTTATGGATGACTTCTCCGTGTTTGGTGATAGTTTCGACTTATGTTTGAAAAATCTGATTTTAGTGTTGAAACGATGCGTGGAGACTAACCTGGTGCTTAACTGGGAAAATGTCACTTTATGGTGCAAGAGGGGATTATTCTAGGGCATAAGGTTTCTGCATCAGGATTAGAGGTGGATAGAGCAAAGATTGAGACGATTGAGAAACTACCTCCTTCATCATCTGTAAAGGGCATACGGAGCTTCTTGGGACATGCGGGTTTCTACAGACGCTTCATTAAAGACTTTTCAAAAATTTCAAAACCCTTATGTTCACTCTTAGAGAAAGATGTGCCTTTCAAGATGGATTAATCATGTATCGAGGCATTTGAGGTATTAAAGAAAAAATTAGTCTTTACTCCAATTATTGTGGCGCCCGATTGGTCGTTACCATTTAAATTGATGTGTGACGCCAGTGATTACGCAGTTGGAGCAGTGTTGGGACAACGTCACGACAAGATTTTTTACACGATCTACTATTCCAGCAAGACGTTGACAGATGCCTAGTTAAACTACACAACCACCGAAAAAGAATTAGTGGCGGTTATGTTTGCCTTTGCCAAATTCAGAGCATACCTCATTGGGACCAAGGTAATTGTCTACACTGATCATTCTGCCATTAAATACCTGATTGAGAATTTGATTTAGAGATCCGGGATAGAAAAGGTACAGAAAATCAGGTGACGGATCATCTTTCTCGGTTGGAAAATGCGGAGGTGCATAAAAAAGACAACCTACTAATCAATGAAAAATTTCCGGATGAACAGCTTCTCCGAGTAACTACAATATTGCCTTGGTATGCCGATTGCGTGAATTATGTGGTTGCAAAGGTGTTACCACCGGATTTGACCTCATAGCAACGTAAGAAGTTCCTCCACGATGTTAAGCAATACTATTGGGACGAACCATTTCTGTTTAAGGCTTGCGTGGACCAAATGATTAGATGTTGCGTGCCTCATGAAGAGATGGACAGCATATTAGGAAATTACCACTCATCAAATTACGAAGGTCATTATTCTGGTGATCGAACAGCAGCTAAGGTGTTACAATCAAGATTTTTCTGGCCTTCTCTATTCAAAGACGCTTACCTCTATGTGCTAAAGTGTGATCGGTGTCAACACGTAGGTAATATCTCCAAGCGCAATGAAATGCCACTTAAGATAATTTTGGAGGTTGAACTATTCGACGTGTGGGGAATCGACTTTATGGGACCTTTCCCATCTTCCTTTAATAATCAATACATTCTGTTGGTGGTAGATTACGTTTCAAAATGGGTAGAAGCCGCAGCTTTACCCACAAATGATGCCAACATTGTTCTCCGATTCTTAAAGAAGAATATCTTCACACGATTTGGGACGCCGAGGGCTATTATAAGTGATGAGGGAACTCATTTCTATAATAAGCAGTTCATTAAATTGCTTATAAAGTATGGGGTTCATCATAAAATTGCAGCTGCGTACCATCCCCAAACCAATGGTCAAGCGGAGGTATCGAATAGGGAGGTCAAGCGAATTCTAGAAAAAGTAGTCAATCCGTCATGAAAAGATTGGTCAATTCATCTGGACGATGCCCTATGGGCATATCGAACAGCATATAAGAATCCGATCTGCATGTCACCTTATCGAATGGTCTACAAAAAGGCATGTCACCTCCCGGTCGAACTAGAACACAGTGCACACTGTGCCATACGGAAACTTAACTTCGATCTACAAGCAGCCGGTGAGAAAATGTTACTTCAGCTAAATGAGATGGATGAATTCTGGTTCAATGCTTATGAGAACACTAAACTCTACAAGGAGAAAGTCAAAGCTTGGCATGATAAAAAAATTCTTGATCGGACTTTTGAACCGGGCCAACAAGTATTGCTTTTCAACTCAAGATTGCGTTTATTTCCTAGGAAATTGAAATCTTGGTGGTCCGGGCCTTTTGTGATTATATATGTCGCTCCACACGGAAACATTAAAGTCGAAGAACCGAATTCAAAACGAAAATTTAAAGTAAACGGTCAACGACTTAAACATTATTGGAGTGGACCTATCGAACGTCAATCCATGGTCATGTACATCTCCGATCCATTAGTCAAATGAACACAACAGCAAAGTCGGGCTGACGACTATAAACCAAGCGCTATAGGGAGGCAACCCCAAGAGTTTTGAATTTTTTTTATTTTTTTTTATTTTTATTTTTTTTATTATTATTCTTATTTTTATTATCTTATTGTTTTATTTATTTATTTATTTATTTATTTAGTATTAATATGTAACAAAACATAAGAATCTTCATGCACTTTTATTGGTTAACAGATAAGCAGTAATTGCACCCACAGCTCAAGCTTGCAAAGAAGAGGCTCAGCTCCCCGGTGCCCAAACAGCATAGCCCACAGCGCCCCAGCGCTCTACCATGCACGTTTCCCAGCTCCCCGGTGTTGTAGCTCATCCCAGTCTCGGTATGATAAATACCGACGCTCTAGTAAAAAGTTATATCAGCAGCGCCATTATTTGAAAGCGATCAGGAATAAAAAGTTACACGTCAAAACAAAACTCCTCATTTACCAACACTCCAAAAGTTTTACACTTATAATTTCTCTCCACCACTACACACGTTCACTCGTATATCTCCAGATTCATCTCCTAATATCACTTCGCGACATCAATTCCGAGTCAAGCACGTTTATTCCATATTTGATTTCAATATTCGTTAAAGGAAAAAGGTATGGTGTGCACTTAAATTCCCCTTCCACTCATGTTTGTTTTGGCTACAAACTCTTGAAGGTAAGTACTAATTGCCTCAATTCCAATGAGCGATGCCCAATTTAATTGTATTCATATGTCCTGGATTTGTCATACGGATTATGCATGCTATTTATTTCACTTTTTGTGTATGAAGCTATTGGGATCTGAACTAGATGTTGGTTGCATTGTTGTTGCTAATCTACATATGAGTTTTTATGATGTCCCGTATGTATGGATTACAAGAGACTTACATCATGACTGTAAGGTGTTTGATATATTGCCTCAATGAACTGTAATTGCTAATTTTCTTTGCAAGTCATGTTTATCTCTTCATCTAATCACATAACCATCTCTGCTTACTCGCAATTGATTATATCTACGGGACCACTATTTTGCACTACCCATGTCCGGAATATATGCTGTCATTAGCCATATAATTGTTACACATCACATCTTTTGGGCATATCACACTCTTCTTTGACCAAACATGCTCTGCAGACATAGAATGAGGCCACGTGCTCAAATTTTAACTTTCTGGCTAATATATGCCTCATATTACCCCCAACCATGTACTCACCGCACACTGACGTTGAAGTTTGGGGGTTGTAATATGGGTCACCTAATACATATTCGCGTGTTGTTCAATACTAATACATGTGAATGTGACTTCTTGCAGATTTTACTCATGTCTTCAAAGTGACAACGTGGAGAAGGTTCGGGGTCAGCCTCAGCCCAACCCAGATTTGATAGCCGCCGGTTTGTTAGTGCCGAGGCACAGGAACGCTACAATAAGATGGCTACCCGCTCTCTAGTCCCTGAGCGCGGTTTACGGCCCGATCAATCCAAGGATGGGGATATAGCGGTAATGATTGCTGAGAAGAACTGGTTCTCCCACACCGAATAGCCTGACCCGGCAGTGATTTCAATTGTTAAGGAATTCTACGCTAATGTTTCAGAGCACGATCACTATGGAGTGTTTGTGAGGGGAAAGACAGTGGAAATTGGCGACGAAGACATTAATGGGTGTTATCAACTGCCATTAGAGGGACTCAACGATGAATATGGAAATCTTTTGAGTCAAGGTCCAGACTATGAGAAAATAATCCGAGAACTTTGTCAACCGGGCACCACGTGGACATTACATGAACGTGGCAGCATGACCTTCCCCCATTCTCACCTCAGTTTATATGGGAAGGCATGGTATGCCTTTATCTGCGCCAAACTAATGCCATGCACACATGTGAGCCATGTCACCAAAGAGAGAGCAGTGCTACTATATTCGATAATTCATGGCTTGAAAACTGATGTAGGCAATCTTATTCAGCAGTCGATTCTCTAAGCATCACGAGGAGAAACCACAGGAGGTTTACCCCATCCATCGTTAATTTGTGTTCTATGTGCCAAGTTTGGGGTGAAATGGAAATCGGATGAGATGATTCAAACACCTATGCCAGTTTTGGACCATAAGTTGATAAGCAGGTATAAAGTGTGGACAGGTGGGGAAAATCACCCTAGGGGATTGGGTTTCATAATTCCCCAAGTTGAAGCTACACAAGCCACACCACCTCAAGCTCCACCTACTTATGGTCCGTCCTCAACAGCTCATCGTGGTGTGGTTCCTGAAGCTGTCCAACGGGAAATTGACGGTTGCTTTTACAACCTTGAATCCCAGAATGTCCATTTGTCTGAACGTCAAGATGTTACCTACAAGTATATGGTCGATCAATTGGCTGCCCAGAATATCATGAACGCCCAACTATACCCGGGCGTTAACCTTAGCCGATTCCTCATCGCTCTGTTACGCCGATGTTGTTTCCTTCCGATCTAGAGATGAGTGAGGACGATGATGCTCCACCCGAGGAATAAGCTCGTCAGGGAAGTCCTCTGTTTTATTCTGCCTTATTTTTTCGCATGAGGACATTGCTCTAGATTAGTTTGGGGGTAGTTCATTTTTATTTGCAGTTGTAGTTTGTTATTAGTTTATGGATTTGGATTGTTATTGTTAGTTAAATATTGCATGTAGGATTGCATGATAATTCCAGCGTTTGATAGCACGTATGTTTGGGGCCAATGATGAAATTAAAAATTGGATGAACAAGTCTAGTAAGGATTGTTGAGCTAGTGAGATGATTTTCTTGACATGATTTAAATCTTTATCTGTTTGACACTATATTATAAGGATAGCACGTTTTGAAAAATGACCATGTTGGCTATGATAGTTTAAATGGATAGATAATAAAGTTCTAAAGGATGAATGCTAGTGAAATAAAGGATCAATTTGAATAGCTAGTGAAGACTGAATTGAGACATAAACTCAAGTTTAGGGGAAAAATATTTGGAGTATATATGCTATGTAAATAATAATAATAATAATAATAATAATAATAATAATAATAATAATAATAATAATAATAATAATAATAATAATAAAAACCGTGGCATGCTTGTCTAGTTTTGTGGCCTTTGTTACTTGAGTAAGTAAGCCCGAGGGGATTGTCTCTACACCTAGCGCCCTAAGGTCTTAATGGCTTGGGAGTCGTTGGTCGAAAGCTCATTAAGGTAACACTGAAAAGCCTAAGGGAATAAGACAATGCATAGTCATGAGACGAAAAAAATAAATAAATACTAATAAAGCGTGAAAAGTGAAAAAAAAAACCCCGTTATATAAAAAAAAGACAAAAGAAAAGCATAAGTATTCCATTTTGACCTTTAAATTTTGGTAATTGTTTGATGTCAGTTGAATCAAGTTTATTTGATGAGTTCTCAAGTTTACACTATATAATGCCTACTAAGGAATTTATTATCTTTCATATTTGTGCCTTTTATTAGTTAGCATGGTTATTGATCACACACACACGATATTAGTAATAACAGATTTAGATTCATTGATTGTTGGGATGTTATTGATCTGCTTTAACATAATGTATTAGCATGTTTTTGTGATTTGTCTGAGGCCTATGAATATATGTGCGCTGTTCGATTGCTGGAATTAAAAACATATAGATAGTTTGCATTTGCATGGTAGTTAATTTTTCGTGTTGTTTTGTGTGTTGTTGCTTGAGGACAAGCAATGGTTTAAGTTTGGGGGTATTTGATGATTGGGTAATATTCCCATAAATTGGATACGCATAGGCTTAAATTATTGTATTTTCAAGTCATTTAGAAGCATTTTTATTGTGTTTAGTAGTTATTTTGCAGATTTGGGAGTAGCAGGGGCAATTTAGGAGTTTTAATGGTTCAATGGCAATTCTGTAAATAAATGGAAAAGCTGTGCAATGGGGAACTCTAGCACACTCTAATCCACGGGTGGCAAAGGCCTTGAAGAAGTAATCGGTTGACGCACGCGTTTGACCTTCGTTTGACTTACTGAATGGAGGTTGTTTTGGAAGCTTATTTGGATTTGGATTGCTAGAATTTGGATAAGTGGAGTATATAAAGGTTGTTTTACTTGAAAGAGGGATCGATCATTCACAATTGGAGGCTAAGCAAAGGATTACTTGAAGATTAAGGATTGGCTCAAGAGTTTTTCTCCTTCTCCTTATTTTCAATTTGTGTAATTCTTTAAGGATGATTTTTGAAAGATTGTTGGTTTTAATTTCTGTCATGAACTAATTTCTTTAATTAAGATTTCAATTGAACCTTTTATGGCTATTAATTAGTTATTCAATTTATTCCAATTATTTATTTTGAAGTGAATTGTTTATCTTGCTTTGTGCTTATTGCTTAATTATTTGGCCAATAATTACCTTGTTACTCTAGAAGGAATTGAAAGAGGAATTCTAGGGCTAGAACTGGGCATGATAATGTGACGACCCCAAAATAGGTCCATTCCATCCAACCCATTCTGAGTTGCCAAATACATGGTACAGAAAACAACTACAACTTTATTACAACAATTGTCGTGCAAAATACAACAACACATATGTTGTGAGTTTTGATACTAAAATATACCAACTGTGACTCTGGACACCAACTTGGATAGCACGTCACCATGACACCTTACATAAAGGTACAGTCAAAAACTGTTTTAGAAATTAAAATCTTTGGGAAGTGCTCACGGAAACCTTCATACATGGGAGGCCATGCGTCTAGGTTATGATAGATATCATATGGCCACAGAATTATCCTTGGTTGACCCAATAGACCACAAAGAAAAATGAGAAGATTATTATCATATTCTTCCCAATGGTGAGTCTTCTCTTGACATATCATTATCTCCACTGTCTCTAATTGGGAATTATACTCCAAACAAACACCAAGATTATATAGGTAGTGCTTGTAAATATACTCAGCAAGTGGATGAGTACAACCATGTCTTATGATGACACGAGGTTGTATGTCATTAGACATCTTGTATGATAGTGGCAAAACACCCTTCCAAGTTAAATTCATCTCACCCTCAACATCTATAGACCACCGTTCTATTCCCCTGTTATTCCCCGCTTGTCCCAGCTACACTTTTATTACCTGAAAGGAATTGTGAAGCAAAATAGTGAGCACAACTAGCTCAGTAAAGAATATCATAACTACAGATAAATAAATTATCAATAGCCTTCAACAGTAGTAAATCAGAGATTTAGAACATATGGTAGATGATAAAACTTTTCAACCATAGTTGCAGCGGAACGAGAAATCCATTAGAAGAGTCAAATAGACCATAAAATCTATTATCATCTCCATGTTAAAAGTCCATCAACAATGTTTTATTCCTGTAACATTAATCAACAATTCTTGTCCACAATCACGTGTATAACTCATAATCGTAATTGTAGTTCTAAATTCCTTTCCACATCTAGGATAAAGTTAATTTTTCAATCACCGAAACATCAAAGATCATGGTTATACCAAATCATAGTTCCTGTTCATAATCATACTAATAAATTCATCTTTGCACTACACGGGCCAAAGATATTCATCAACAGATTCATCTTTGCACTACAGGCCAAAGATATTCAACAATAGGTCATCTTTGCACTACAGGCCAAAGACATTCATATCTCAAAGAAATACATAATCATTTCAGAATTTATATAAACCATAATTATAACCATGTTGATCTATTCACCTTTGCACTTAAGCTAAAGATATTCAATTATAAATTCTATGGTCATGATCATACTAGTCACAATTCAACTTTTCACTACTGGACAAAGAGAACCCTAGTCATGATCATACCAATAATCTACCCATCTTTACACTCCAGTGAAAGAGAATTTTAACATCGTGGTTATAAAATGTTATATATGATAATAAAATCAATATAATCAATACATAGTTTTAATCTCGAGTAATATTCATAAATCAAACAATAATTTGGTTAGAAAAAGAAACCAATTTTGTAGTGAATAGTAGTACGAGAATAGTAACTCGTGAATAGTAACTCATGAATAGTAACCCGTCTTGAATAGTAACTCGTGAATAGTAACTCGTGAATAGTAACTCATAAATAGTAACTCGTGAATAGTAACTCATGAATATTAACTCGTGAATGGTAACTCATGAATAGTAACCCGAGCATGAAAAGTTCCAAATTTGATAAAAATTCAAACCAATATTTCGGCATAATGATATTGAAGAAATAATATCATTTATGAAGAAAATAATCTCCTTTACAATCCCTTAAAATCCCTTACTATCCCTTACCTCAAAAGAGCAAGACTTCCATTTGGAATAACTTATTTGAAACGAACTTGCACCGTATATAGCAACACTCAAGATATCAAAATACTCACAAGAATACACTCGATAATATAGAGAGAAATAGAGAAAACTTGAGTTTAACGGTGTGATTTTCAATTCTAACCTAAGCACCCTATTTATAGGAAAATGCTTAGAACACAAAAAGCGAGAAAATTTAATAAAATATTATTATATTTATATAAATTTCCTACGTACACCAAGAATCTGAATTCAGCATGCATTCAACACCAGTGGGGCCCACCAACAATATAAAAAACATTTTTCTTAATAAAAATTATTAAAACTTCAAAATTAATTATTCTGGAACTTCAATAATTCATAATAAATAGCCCTTTTTTTAGAAAATTAGAATCTCGCAATCTTTTATAGGAAATTCAATTCTCTACAACGTTTCAGAAGAAAGTTTTTCCAAATTCCAAACAGAAATTGACCGAAATCCATAAACGGATGATTTTACAGGCCATAATCAAATTTCAATCAAGAAATGGGGTCCACCAACACACAAAACATGCGTTAATCATTTAATGCAACAAAAATACTCTTTCTCCTCATATACTCATATATCCCACATTTATTATAAAATATCTCCATTATTATATTATAATAATATAATAAAATATTATTTTATCAAAAAAGATAAAATATCAATTTTTAACAATTGTCACTTTAAAAATTTTCTCCATCTATATCCACATAAAATCAATATTTTCCTCATTATATAAATCAAAAATTAATTATTAACAAATAATATTATAGAATCATAATCGCAACTGACCGGTAGTTTCGAGAAGAGGGCTTTCAATAAGAATTTCTCCTTATTGACGCGCAATTAGGTGACCAAACCTCTCCTTAGACAGAATTTTCTAGACATTATCAATAATGCTATCTAATAATATTATTCAGATAATATAAATTATTGCTTCGATAATGGAAAATACTGTGTAGTGACAATTATTAAAACAACAGTAATATAAAATATCAACGCAGCAATTATTGAATCAATAAAATACTGAACAGTAATTACTGTAACAATTATTGAGTAGTGCCTTCTTACGTAAGAATCAATAATTGATGCAATACCGTGTGCTACTATGCAACAACGCGTATTACTGTATTTTATTCCAACAGTATTAACGGTAACAACTACGCCGTTATTTGTAAACAACCTATACTTGTCGTTTTCTTCATCCAATCACTTTCCGTTATGGGGCCCACAAAAGGCTGTGCCGTCGTATGAATATTCCCCGACAGGAAAAATATTCCACGACCAAACGAATATTCTCCGACAACAATGAGTATTTTCTAACCACTTGCTTATTTCAAAAAAAAAATCATATATCACCCTTAACTTTAAACTTTTATCAATTTAACCATGTACTGAATAGTAATTATAAGAAAAAATTGAATACTTTTATTTCATAAAATTCGGGGTCTTACAATCTCCCCTCCTTATGAAATTTCGTCCTCGAAATTTACGTACCTAGTATTTCAAAGAGTTGAGAATACCTTGCTTTCATTTGATTCCATCTTTCCGTCATCATGATTTCTCCATTGCTCATCTCCCGTATTTGGATATCATTCTAGAATACGACTTCAAAAACAAAGGTTAATTTAACAAATTAACATATCACATAATATCCCAATATTATGGTGACCAACAAATAAGCTTAGGTAGGACACTAGCGAAGGATTTACTCATCTTTCCCTCCTAGTTCTATTTCCCGATCTCCATGGAGACCATATCCCTAAGCTCGATACCAACCGTGTGGCGACCCCAAAATAGGTCCATTCCATCCAACCCATTCTGAGTTGCCAAATACATGGTACAGAAAATAACTACAACTTTATTACAACAATTGTCGTAAAATACAACAACACATATATGTTGTGAGTTTTGATACTAAAATATACCAACTGTGACTCTGGACACCAACTTGGATAGCACGTCACCATGACACCTTACATAAAGGTACAGTCAAAAATTGTTTTAAAAATTAAAATCTTTGGGAAGTGCTCACGGAAACCTTCATACATGGGAGGCCATGCGTCTAGGTTATGATAGATATCATATGGCCACAGAATTATCCTTGGTTGACCCAATAGACCCCAAAGGAAAATGAGAAGATTACTATCATATTCTTCCCAATGGTGAGTCTTCTCTTGACATATCATTATCTCCACTGTCTCTAATTGGGAATTTTACTCCAAACAAACACCAAGATTATATAGGTAGTGCTTGTAAATATACTCAGCTAGTGGATGAGTACAACCCTGTCTTATGATGACACGAGGTTGTATGTCATTAGACATCTTGTATGATAGTGGCAAAACACCCTTCCAAGTTAAATTCATCTCACCCTCAACATCTATAGACCACCGTTCTATTCCCCTGTTATTCCCCGCTTATCCCAACTACATTTTTATTACCTGAAAGGAATTGTGAAGCAAAATGGTGAGCACAACTAGCTCAGTAAAGAATATCATGACTAAAGATAAATAAATTATCAATAGCCTTCAACAGTAGTAAATCAGAGATTTAGAACATATGGTAGATGATAAAACTTTTCAACCATAGTTGCAGCGGAACGAGCAATCCATTAGAAGAGTCAAATAGACCATAAAATCTATTATCTTCTCCATGTTAAAAGTCCATCAACAATGTTTTATTCCTATAACATTAATCAACAATTCTTGTCCACAATCACGTGTATAACTCATAATCGTAATTGTAGTTCTAAATTCCTTTCCACATCTAGGATAAAGTTAATTTTCATCACCTGAAACATCAAAGATCATGGTTATACCAAATCATAGTTCCTGTTCATAATCATACTAATAAATTCATCTTTGCACTACGGGCCAAAGATATTCATCAACAGTTCATCTTTGCACTACAGGCCAAAGATATTCAACAATAGGTCATCTTTGCACTACAGGCCAAAGACATTCATATCTCAAAGAAATACATAATCATTTCAGAATTTATATAAACCATAATTATAACCATGTTGATCTATTCACCTTTGCACTTAAGCTAAAGATATTCAATTATAAATTCTATGGTCATGATCATACTAGTCACAATTCAACTTTTCACTACTGGACAAAGAGAACCCTAGTCATGATCATACCAATAATCTACCCATCTTTACACTCCAGTGAAAGAGAATTTTAACATCAGGGTTATAAAAATGTTATATATGATAATAAAATCAATATAATCAATACATAGTTTTAATCTCCAGAGTAATATTCATAAATCAGCAATAATTTGGTTAGAAAAAGAAACTAATTTTGTAGTGAATAGTACCTGAGAATAGTAACTCGTGAATAGTAACTCATGAATAGTAACCCGTCTTGAATAGTAACTCGTGAATAGTAAATCGTGAATAGTAACTCGTGAATAGTAACTCATAAATAGTAACTCGTGAATAGTAACTCATGAATATTAACTCGTGAATGGTAACTCATGAATAGTAACCCCGACATGAAAAAGTTCCAAATTTGATAAAAATTCAAACCAATATTTCGGCATAATGATATTGAAGAAATAATATCATTTATGAAGAAAATAATCTCCTTTACAATCCCTTAAAATCCCTTACTATCCCTTACCTCAAAAAAAGCAAGACTTACGATTGGAATAATATTTGAACGAACTTGCACCGTATATAGCAACACTCAAGATATCAAAATACTCACAAGAATACACTCGATAATATAGAGAGAAATAGAGAGAAAACTTGGGTTTCGGTGTGATTTTCAATTCTAACCTAAGCACCCTATTTATAGGAAAATGCTTAGAACACAAAGCGAAAATTTAATAAAATATTATTATATTTATATAAATTTCCTCGTACACCAAGAATCTGAATTCAAAGATGCATTCAACACACCGATGGGGCCCACCAACAATATAAAAAACATTTTTCTTAATAAAAATTATTAAAACTTCAAAATTAATTATTCTGGAACTTCAATAATTCATAATAAATAGCCCTTTTTTTAGAAAATTAGAATCTCGCAATCTTTTATAGGAAATTCAATTCTCTACAACGTTTCAGAAGAAAGTTTTTCCAAATTCCAAACAGAAATTGACCGAAATCCATAAACGGATGATTTTACAGGCCATAATCAAATTTCAATCAAGAAATGGGGTCCACCAACACACAAAACATGCGTTAATCATTTAATGCAACAAAAATACTCTTTCTCCTCATATACTCATATATCCCACATTTATTATAAAAATATCTCCATTATTATATTATAATAATATAATAAAATATTATTTTATCAAAAAAGATAAAATATCAATTTTTAATAATTGTCACTTTAAAAATTTTCTCCATCTATATCCACATAAAATCAATATTTTCCTCATTATATAAATCAAAAATTAATTATTAACAAATAATATTACAGAATCATAATCTTTGGCAACTGTGGTAGTTCCTCGGAAAGAGGGGCTTTCCAATAAGAATTTCTCCTTATTGACGCGCAATTAGGTGACCAAACCTCTCCTTAGACAGAATTTTCTAGACATTATCAATAATGCTATCTAATAATATTATTCAGATAATATAAATTATTGCTTCGATAATGGAAAATCTTGTGTAGTGACAATTATTAAAACAACAAGATAATATAAAATATCAATAAAGCAATTATTGAATCAATAAAATCTTTGAGCAAGAATTATCGTAACAATTATCGAGTAGTGCCTTCTTACGTAAGAATCAATAATTGATGCAATACCGTGTGCTACTATGCAACAACGCGTATGACTGTATTTTATTCCAACAGTATTAACGGTAACAACTACGCCGTTATTTGTAAACAACCTATACTTGTCGTTTTCTTCATCCAATCACTTTCCGTTATGGGGCCCACAAAAGGCTGTGCCGTCGTATGAATATTCCCCGACAGGAAAAATATTCCACGACCAAACGAATATTCTCCGACAACAATGAGTATTTTCTAACCACTTGCTTATTTCAAAAAAAAAATCATATATCACCCTTAACTTTAAACTTTTATCAATTTAACCATGTACTGAATAGTAATTATAAGAAAAAATTGAATACTTTTATTTCATAAAATTCGGGGTCTTACAATCTCCCCTCCTTATGAAATTTCGTCCTCGAAATTTACGTACCTAGTATTTCAATCCATTAGAAGAGTCAAATAGACCATAAAATCTATTATCTTCTCCATGTTAAAAGTCCATCAACAATGTTTTATTCCTATAACATTAATCAACAATTCCTGTCCACAATCACGTGTATAACTCATAATCGTAATTGTAGTTCTAAATTCCTTTCCTCATCCAGGACAAAGTTAATTTTCATCACCTGAAACATCAAAGATCGTGGTTATACCAAATCACAGTTCCTGTTCATAATCATACTAATAAATTCATCATTGCACTACGGGCCAAAGATATTCATCAACAGTTCATCTTTGCACTACAGGCCAAAGATATTCAACAACAGGTCATCATTTCAGAATTTATATAAACCATAATTATAACCATGTTGATCTATTCACCTTTGCACTTAAGCTAAAGATATTCAATTATAAATTCAATGGTCATGATCATACTAGTCACAATTCAACTTTTCACTACTGGCCAAAGAGAACCCTAGTCATGATTATACCAATAATCTACCCATCTTTACACTCCAGTGAAAGAGAATTTCAACATCAGGGTTATAAAAATGTTATATATGATAATAAAATTAATATAATCAATACATAGTTTTAATCTCCAGAGTAATATTCATAAATCAGCAATAATTTGGTTAGAAAAAGAAACCAATTTTGTAGTGAATAGTACCCAAGAATAGTAACTCGTGAATAGTAACTCATGAATAGTAACATGTCGTGAATAGTAAATAGTGAATAGTAACTCATGAATAGTAACTCATAAATAGTAACTCATGAATATTAACTCGTGAATGGTAACTCATGAATAGTAACCCCGACATGAAAAAGTTCCAAATTTGATAAAAATTTAAACCAATATTTCGGCATAATGATATTGAACAAATAATATCATTTATGAAGAAAATAATCTCCCTTACAATCCCTTAAAATCCCTTACTATCCCTTACCTCAAAAGAGCAATACTTAATTGGAACTATTTGAGCGAACTTGCATAGTATAGCAACACTCAAGATATCAAAATACTCACAAGAATACACTCGATAATATAGAGAGAAATAGAGAAAACTTGAGTTTACGGTGTGATTTTCAATTCTAACCTAACCACCCTATTTATAGGAAAATGCTTAGAACACCAAAGCAGAAAATTTAATAAAATATTATTATATTTATATAAATTTCCTACGTACACCAAGAATCTAAATTCAGCATGCATTCAACACCAGTGGGGCCCACCAACAATATAAAAAACGTTTTTCTTAATAAAAATTATAAAAACTTGAAAATCAATTATTCCGGAACTTCAATAATTCATAATAAATAGCCCTTTTTCAGAAAATTAGAATCTCGTGACTTTGTATAGAAAATTCAATTCTCTACAACCTTGCAGAAGAAAGTTTTTCCAAATTCCAAACAGAAATTGACCGAAATCCATAAATGGACGATTTTATAAGCTATAATCAAATTTCAATCAAGAAATGGGGTCCACCGACACACAAAACATGTGTTAATCATTTAATGAAACAAAAATACTATCTCTCCTCATATACTCATATATCCCACATTCATTGTAAAAATATCACCATTATTATATTATAATAATATAATAAAATATTATTTTATCAAAAAAGATAAAATATCAATTTTTAACAATTGTCACTTTAAAAATTTTCTCCATCTATATCCACATAAAATCAATATTTTCCTCATCATATAAATCAATAATTAATTATTCACAAATAATATTACAGAATCATAAGATCTGGCAACGGTAGTTCCCGTGAAAGAGGGGCTTTCAATAAGAATTTCTCCATCTTTTGGCGCATGCAATTAGGTGACCAAACTTCTCCTTAGGATGAACTTTCTAGACATTGCCAATAATGCTATCTAATAATATTATTAGGATAATATGAATTATTATTTCGATAATGGAAAAATCTTGTGTAGTGACAATTATTAAAACAACAAATAATATAAAAATCAACGCAGCAACAATTATTGAATCAATAAAATATCGAAGCAGTAAGATTGTAACAATTATTGAGTAGTGCCTTCTTACGTAAGAATCAATAATTGGTGCAATACCTGGTAGTACTTCTTGCTGCAACAAACGTAGACATCGTATTTTATTCCAACAAGATTAATCTTGTAATAACTACGCCAATTATTTGTAAACAACTTATACTTATCATTTTCTTCATCCAATCGCTTTACGTTATGGGGCCCACAAAAGGCTGTGCCATTGTATGAATATTCCCCGACAGAAAAAATATTCCACGACCAAACGAATATTCCCCGACAACAATGAGTATTTTATAACCACTTGCTTATTTTAAAAATAAATTCATATATCACCCTTAACATTAAACTTTTATCAATTTAACCATTTACTGAATAGTAATTATAAGAAAAAATTGAATACTTTTATTTCATAAAATTCGGGGTCCTACAGATAACATGTGACTTAGTTATTTGCATAGTGAATAATTAGGTTTGTGAATTGAATGAAAATATTTATTCACCGCATGTAACACATAAGGAATTGGAATTGAAGGAGTTTTGTTCACTTGTTTTGCATAGGAATATAGCAAGATTAATTTGAATTAAATAGAAGTCAATTGATCACTTGGAAAAGGGTTTTTGGCATTTTAGAATTCTTGTTAACAATTCAGTAGGCATAATAATTGGGATAATTGGATAATTGATTTATAAGTTCATAATTGGGGATATTGAAGTCTTAATCTTTTTTTATCTGAATACATTCAAATCGTAGTTTGGTTTAATTGTTTAATTTAGTTTATTAATTCGAAAAATCACAATTTATGGTTGTTTAAATAAATTTGAATTGATATAGTGCTAGTAATTGGAATTTATTAATTAGAATTCTCTGTGGGATCGACACTCTATCTTATCACTTTATTACTTGTTGACTGTGTACACTTACACAAATCTATTGATTGTGAAATCAATTAACAATACTAATGAAACGTGGGGGGAGTGAAAATGGGTTCACGGGGGGAGTATAATTATTGTTATATATATATATATATATATATATATATATATATATATATATTATAATAAGTTTTCTTTTTCAAGAAAAATAGATTATATTATATTTTATTGTTTGCATAGTACTGCATAGTGCAGCATAGTACAATCAAAAAATTTCTTCAGCCGACGCCCGTGAATTCGTTTGAAAGTTACTGTGCAATCCATGATTTTTTCTTTACTGTGCATCCAAATAGTATCTTGTCATTCTCCTATAAATAGGATGCTTAGTTTAGAATTAAAAATCACACCAGAATCAGATAATTCTTCTTCTATAATATTGAGCGTATTTCTTTAAAGTTTAAGGAAGCTTTGAGTGTAGAAAACAATGCAAGTTTTCTTTAAGAATATCCCCGCCATACCATTCAGAAGTACTCTCCTTTTAAGGTAAGAGATATTATTTTTGTTCTATATTCGTATGAAATAATATTTTCTTCCATACTCTATAGTATATAAGTAATATTATTTCGTTTCAGATTCCGAATTCTACACTCATTTTGTTAAGTATTGCTTCTATACTCCTTGAAATTAGTAGAATATCCTTAAAATTTGCGCTTCATCGAGTATCTTTTCACGAGATTATTTTTCTGGACATTCTTGATAAATTTTAATCTTTTCATGTCGGGATACTATTCACGAAGTACTATTCACGGGGTACTATTCACCCGAAAAATTAATTTTTTCTGTCCAAATTATTTTTTATACATGGATATTATTCTTGAATTATACTCCACAAAGCAGTTATCATGTTGTCAATTTGGACATTTTTAAACTCTGGATAAATTAAAAATCTTTAATATTTATCCTTGATTTCGTTTGATTGAATTCTTATATCATTGTCATTATCTTCATGCTTATATTGTGATGAAAGTCATGGTTGGCCTGTAGTGAATAGATGGATTGTTGATTGGTATGATTATGACCAGGGATTATTCGATATAATCATGACCTGTAATGTTACAAATGATGTGGTTAAAGTCTTCATTGGCCCGTAGTGCATTGATGGACAGTTGTTGGCATGATCATGGACATTGGTGATAACACGAATATCCTTGGCCCGTACTGCATGGATAATTCGTGGATGTAGATTATTTATTGAGCTGAGTCTCAGCGATAAAATTTATGATAAACTTTTAAATCATAGAAGATAGTAGATATCATGCTCTACTTGACTCTTCTAATGGATTGTTTGTTCCTCTGCAGTTAAACTAGTTGTCTATTGTATTCTATCAGTTTAACACTGTTGAAGGCTAATGATAATTTATTCTGCATTATCTTAGTCATAATATTCTTTACTGGGATAGTTGAGCTCACCCTTTGCTTTCATTGTTCTCTCCAGGAAATGAGAATATAGTTGGGACTAGTCGGGGAACGGAGTGATGGTCCGAGATGGTGGCTATAGTAGTCCTCACTATTTTATAAAATAGTGTGATAATAATTGTAATGAGGATTCCAGTTGAGCTTGGATATTGTCTACGAGACAATATTCGTGTTAAAACTCTCAGTTTACGTTTGTCGTATTGTGTAAATTAAGTTTATATTTGAGTTATGTACCATGTATTTGGCGACTCAGAATGAGTGATGTATACCTATTTTGGGGGCGTCACAGTACCCGATAGTTTTCCTTTGAATTTTAGGATTATGTTCAACTGACAAACTTTTGTTGTGTATATCTTATCCTCTTTATAGTATAATTTCTCTCTCTCTTTCTCTCTATCCATTTCTTTTATTTCCCAAGTTGAAGAGGTTGAAATTGCATCTTTAGTGTTCTCCTGTGAAAATGCTTTTGTGAAGACTTGCTACAAATTATATAAAGAGAAACCAATATGGTTGAAAATGTGCATATCCCCCTTTCTAAATCACCTTGCTATGGAAGCTTTGCATTGGGTTTTTTTTCTCAAGTGCAGAATGACAGAGATAGAGAAATGGAAGGGTATTTAGCATAATAGTGCTCAACAAAAACCAATTAATTATAAATTCTATTATGCTTCGTCCATTACAATTTATTTCATGACTTCACCTCCATTACAACTTCTAACAAAAGGCAGCTAGTTTTTCATAATAAAAAACAAACAGAGAATAAGTATTACAACAACCAATTTCTTCAATAATTTAATTTCAAGTCTCATATCAATTATAATAGGATCATCCATAATGGAATTATTTGGCAGATGCGTTTCAAAAGTTGGTGATGATTTTTCTTTATTTATAGCCTTGCACCATCCCAAGAAACCACATTTTTCATTCGGGCATTCATAGTAGACTCTACCATCATATCCATTCTTATTGGAGTGGGTAATTTTACAAATTGCAATGAATCCTTAAATCAAATTCATAGCTCTTCACCATGCTTATTGATGATATGTTGTGTGACGCCCCCAAATCCGTGTAACATCGATTACAGGACATGGTGCTCACGATACAACATACATCATCATCTATCTAAGTAACTCTAATAATAATAATAATAATATTAACTATTACATACTTATTCAAAATAAAGTCACAAGTCTTTACAACCTTTAATAAACTTAAACTTAAACTTAGCGTTTATCGCTACATTACATCATATGCGGAAATATAATTATTACATAAATAATTCTCATCATTTCATCTTAGACTTTCCCTTGTCCTTTTTCGAGCCCTCATTGCATATCACCCTTTAATCGAAAGGTTTAAGCAAGAATGAGCACAAATTGCCCAGCAAGTATATAAAGTAGTTTGAGAACATACATCAGAAGTAAAAGCATTAATATGAATAATTCTCAACAGTTGAAATAAATATCAAGAGATAAACTGGAATATCAAGATAAGAGTTCTAGAATTCTCAATAGCATACTAAGGGGTGTGAGATACTCTGAACATTTCTTTGTTTCATCGAAAACCATCAGACGGTTTAACAATTAAATAGATTGTAAACAGTCTCTACAAGTACTCCAGGTGATCAGCCTATCATACCCTACATTGTGCACAAGTATAAAGTTTAAACGCATAAGCGTAAATGGAACTATATACCCGACATCAGTTATCCCGTTATCCGGGTTGTTCATCTTAGTTTCATGCGAGACCGCACCAAATAAATTTGGATTGGTAGACTTAAATAACCACAATGAATTTGGAATAGTTCAAATAATACAACGTTTCCCATCTATAATATCTAACCGAATCAAATGGTCAGATCGCATTCTTGAAAGCAGTTCATAAATAATTAAGAACTTTAAGGCATAAACAACTAAATTAATAATTGAATAATCATCAATAGAACTTGCACTATATATAAGTTTGTATGAGTTATAACTTGCAACATACGAGACTTGTACACAATGATAAATTGTACAAGTTAAGGGAACTTACATTCACTACAATAAAGTGAATAAAGTTAGGAAACTTTCCTGATACGTCTTCTACAATTACTGCTATCTACCAGCCCTTCACATAACCTATTCACATGTGTCACGTTAAGCAATTTGGCTCTTGAACACCACTTTGAAGTGTAATGGTTCCCTTTTTTTTTTAATAAGGCGATTAAACTCACACGTATTCAAATACAATTCAATTACATAACATGATGCTACGTATAGGCCATGTGGTTAAATAAAAGAAACTGGGAACATAAATTTGTGACATTTTTCAGACCAAAACCTCTATCAAAAAATCTGCATAAAATATGCTTAAGGGTCTCAAGTCGAAAAATCTCATTTTCCATAATTATGACATCATATATATAATTAAATTCATTTATCCATATAACATTATTTATATGAAAAATACCAAATCTGTCTCAAAAATATTTCTTTTCAGGGATTTTGTAGAATATAATCCCACATTGAACATATATTTTTCTCGGAATTTTTTAAATCCATCTACTATTTCTAAATAGTCCATAATAGCCAAATATTCTCAGATTTTTCATAAATTGAGATTAGCTCCAAAAATTATGAAATTTTCAGGGTTCACTCCTGTTATATACATGTACTTCCAGTAAACATTTCGTAATTTTTGGACTTATATACAGAGAGTTATTCGGGTATCTTTTCAAAAAGTGTCCTTAGCCGTAAAATTCATAACTCTCAAACCGTATGGCCAAAAATTCTCAAATTTTTACAGGACCTTCATATCTTCTTATATTAATACTCCAAATTTTTCCAGAATTTTTAAAGTACAAAATGGTGGACTAAAATGCCCCCCCAAAACAGACTGATCCAAACAGTCCCAAGAAATACGTCAAATTTTTGTTTCTTGCATCCACTTTGCGATTTTATTCCCACTAATTTACAGATGATATGACCATGATACTTGGACACAATAAACTTCATACATCAAGGTATTTTACAAAAATATAACATTCATGAAACTAGCATGATAAGACCATAAACCAACCGCATAGAAAAACGTTCCAGCACTGGTTCTATACTTGGAAAAGATCTAGAAATTCCAGATTTTCTACAGATTTTGTTATGAACATGCTTGCTTCCGATTTTCATAACTTGCTCATTATAACTCCGATTTTAACAAAATTTGGGCCAGATTAGACTTCATACTACATACTATTTTATAAAATTATTACATACGCTAATCGAGTCATATAAAACACGAATCCAAGGCTCCAAAAAACCCAAAAATCACATATTACACTTTTTAACCAACTTTGACAAAAATTATGATTTTGATTCTAGCATGCATGGGTTCGATTCCTACCATCCAGATCTCATCTACTAACATATATGAACATATTACAACAAATAAACTCACTAAATTACCATGATTTGAATAAATTAGCAACTAAGAGACATTTTCTAGCTATTTCTCTTGAAAACACATAAAGGTTCATGAGTTGCTTACCTGATGTGAATTTCTTCTTGTTTAGCTTCTGAAAATTCTCCTCACTTGCTTGTTTAGACTTCCCAAAACTCTAGAATACTACCACACTATCTATCACTCTCAATTTCTCTCCATGTTTACTCACTTGGTGGAATTTTCTTAAAAGAAAAGTGTGTTTGAGTGATGTGTATATATGTATAGCTTGTTGGAGTCTTTTGATTCCCATAACCCCAAACTCTAATTATTAGTTACTCACAATACTTAATAATACAATAATTTAGTTAATTAATATGAAGAATGTGGGAGTTAGAGAAAGTACAAAGATTTTGGTTTTAAGGAATAAAATAAAGTACTCCCAACTTAGCTATTATGTAATATATGTATACTCCCTCCTTTGTCCCAATTCGTGAGTCACAAGGGTTCCACCAACTGCTGACTTGTTTAAATAAAATATTATAATATTATTTTAATCCTTTAAATGCCCATTTTGACCATTTTGCCCTCTGTAGCCAAAAGTGTTCGATACTTATATCGATTCCTATAAAAGTCAATGTTTCGGACGTCATGGAACTATCTGTTTCATCAAAACCATCACCAAAATTTGTGGTTGACTTTTTCTCTAAAAAAGTCAACCGGTTGACTTTGACCAAAAAGTCAACCATGACACGTTTTCGTGGTTACAGTCTAACTTGACTAATTTCGACGTTCCGGACTCGAATACTCAGTCCGTGTCTCTAAATTCCGCTCCGAACTCCAACTCATAATTTAATACCAACCCACGTAATAAAAATAATTAATTCCCCACTTAATCAATTTAAATAGTTAAATAAAACTAAACCAACCATTTAAATACATCTCATCACATATCTTAACATAACACATATACATCTAATAAATGAAATCACATAAGAGTTTCACATAAGTTCGTTTATTGATAATTATTAAATTACATAGAAAATCCCGGATATTACATGTTGTCTTCCTACAAAAATGACAGGGCCCTTTGTTTATGATATACAACGTTAACTAACTATTTTTGAAGAGATTATGCTATAATATTTTGCAAGACACAAAAAGTTAAATTAAATAATTATGCTTGTAATAATCTAGTACTGCGCCGTCTTTAATTTAAACTCATCATTCATGGGTAAGCTCACTATAACCCATTCCTTCTTACAGTTAAAAGATTTTATTTTCTTGTTATAACAAGAACTATCAATTGGTTAAAATTTATAAATTGGTGGTAGAATTTAACTCAACCCATAAGACAACTAATGGTGTGACACCCCCCAAAAAAGGTCTATACCACCTATTTTGAGTCGCCAAAATACATGGTATAAAATCCAAATACAAACTTCATTTATAAAATTATCGTGCAAAATACGACAACACATAAGCTGAGAGTTTGAATACAAATATTGCACTGTACATAATACGACAATATCTATAATCAAATTAAGTCTTCATTACAATTATTGTCACACTATTTTACAATATAATGAAGACTGCTATAGTTGTAAGACCCCAACTATTTATAAATGAAATTGAATTTCCTCTGTTTATTATTTTGAAATAGTAATGGTTGATTTGATTAATGTGGTTAGTTATGGGTAAAATACGCAAATATTTTAAATAAGCAAGTGGTTATAAAATATTCATTGTTGTCGGGGAATATTCGTTTGGTCGTGGAATATTCTTTCCGCTTGGGAATATTAAATGCGACGGTAGTATGACCTTTTGAGGGCCCCATAACGGAAAGTGATTGGATGAAGAAAATGACAAGTATGAGTTTTTAAAAATAACGGCGTAGTTGTTATCGTTAACACTGTTGAAATACCCTTGGATTGGTTAAAATACGATGTCTGGCGTTGTTGACGAAGCTTTGCAGTATTGCACCAATTATTGATTCTTACGTAAGAAGGCACTACTCAATAATTGTTACGAATAATTCTTGCTTGATATTTTATTTTATTAATTCAATAATTGCTACGTTGATATTTTATATTATTGTTGTTTTAATAATTGTCACTACACAGTATTTCCCATTATCGGATCAATGATTCATATTATTTTAATAATATTACTAGATAACATTATTGGCAATGTCTAAAAAGTTCTGTCTAAGGAGAGGTTTGGTCACCTAATTGCTTGCGCCCAAGAAGGAGAAATCCTTATTGGAAAGCCCCCTCTTCCAGGAGAACTACTGGTTGTCATTATTGTGATTACGTAATATTATTTATGAATAATTAATTATTGATTTATATGATACGGAAAATATTTATTTATGTGGATATAAATGGAGGAATTTTTAGAAAAGTGACAATTGTTAAAAATTGATATTTTATCTTTTCTGATAAAATAATTTATTATTATATTATAATAATATAATAATGGTGATATTTTTACAATAAATGTGTGATATATGAGTAAATGAGGAGGAGTATTTTTGTTACTAAAAATATTTAAAACATGTTTTTCATGTTTATGGACCCCATTTCGTGACTAAAATTTGATTATAGCCTGTAAAATCGTCCGTATGTGGATTACGGTCAATTTCTGTTTGGAATTTGGAAAAACTTAAACTTACAAAGTTGTAGATAATTGAATTTCCTATGGAAGGACATAATATTTGAATTTTTCTGATAAAAGGGCTATTTATTATGAATTATTGAAGTTCTGGAATAATTGATTTTTGAAGTTTTAATTATTATTTTTAAGAAAAACGTTTTTATTATGTTGGTGGGCCCCACATGTGATATAAATGTGCTGAATTCAGTTGGTCTAAGGTGGGCGTGAAAATTTTTTATTTGTATTAATATTATATTAAATTTTCTGTTTTGGTGTTCTAAGTATTTTCCTATAAATAGGATGCTTAGGTTAGAATTGAAAATCACACCAGAAACTAAAGATTTCTCTCTCTATATTATCGAGCGTATTCTTGTGAGTATTTTGATACTTTGAGTGTTGCTATATCTGATGCAAGTTCCTTCAAAGACTATATCCGAGATTTCGATAAGTAAAATCTTTGTCTTTTTTGAGGTAAGGGTTGTTATTTTTTTTATAAATGATATTATTTCTTCTAATATAATTATGCCAAAATATTGATATGAATATTATTGTGGAATTTCTACCTTTTTGTGTCGGGGTTACTATTCACGTATACGGCGCTAATCACGTATACGGCACTATTCACGAATACGACACTATTCACCAAAAAATGAAATTTTCTTCTTTTTATCCAAGGCGTCTATTATGGTTACTATCTTTGATTATATCCATGTTTTGATCTTTATTTTGATTTCTACTTCATAATTGGTTATTATGGAGTATTTTTGAACTTGGATAAACCAAAGTACGAATCCCAAATATTTATTTTTTGTCTCACTGGATTCGTTTTCTTTAAAATATTTTTCATCATCCTCAGTCCTAAATGATGATATTACTTAATATCTTTGGCCTGTAGTGCAAAGATGAATGATTTCCTGATGAATATCTTTGGCCCGTAGTGCTAAGATGTACAGGTGTTGAGATGAACATAACCAACAGGTGATACAAATGAATATCTTTGGCCTGTAGTGCAAAGATAAATATTTGATTCAATATGTATATTGATTGATGTTACAGGGATAAAATATTGATGATGGACTTTTAAATCTTAGAAGATAGTATAATTCATTCTCTACTTGACTCTTCTAATGGATTGTTGTTTCCGCTGCAGTTGTTGATCTAAAACTTGTTGTCTATTATATTCTATCAGATTTTTCCTTGTTGAAGACTAATGATAAATTGTTGTAAATTATCTTAGTCATAATATTCTTTACTGGGCTAGTTGAGCTCACCCTTTTCCTTTTTGTTCCATTGTTCTTCTCAGGAAGCGAGAATGTAGCGGGAAGTAGTCGGGGTGTGGAATGATGGTTCTAGAAAGTGGTTTTAGCAGTCATCACTATTTTTGTAAAATAGTGTGATAATAATTTTAATGAGGACTCCTTTTGAGTTTGTATACTCTCTATTAGACAGTATTTGTATTTAAACTCACAGTATATGTGTTGTCATATTTTACACGACAATTGTATTAATGAAGTTGTATTCATTTATGTACCATGTATTTGGCAACTCAGAATGGGTGATGTATACCTATTTTGGGGGTGTCACAGTTGGTATCTGAGCTTAGGGATATGGTCTCTAGCGGAGATCAGGGAATAGAACTAGGAAGGAGAGACGAGTAATCCTTCGCTAGTGTGTCATACCTAAGCTTATTTGTTGGTCGGTCATAATATAAGGATATTATGTGGCGTGTTAATTTCTTTAATTAACCCTTGTTTTATGGCAGTATTTGAGAATGACAGCTGAGAATATTAATAATGGAGTGAATGAGACCGTGGAGACACCTTTAATCACCACTTAGGGGAACGTGCAACAAGAAGGCAATATTCCTCCTGTAAACAACACTACCGAACAAATGATGAATGATGGGATGTTTAGAAGCTTTTTGCAGTTCATGCAAAACCAGACGAGGGAGACTCGTGCACAAAATACGGGTGGAAATGATAGCAACGCGCGGCTTATCACGGCCAAGCAAAGAGTTGGGACCACCAGAATTTATTGGAAAGCCGGATCCGATCAAGGCAGAGACGTGGTGTGACACCCCCAAAATTAGGTATACATCACCCATCTTAGGTCGCCAGATACATGGTACAGAATTCAAATACAACTTACTAATACAACTGTCGTGTACAATACGACAAAACATAAACTGTGAGTTTGAATACAAATATTGTCTACTAGAGATTATACAAACTCAAAAGGAGTCCTCATTACAATTATTATCACACTATTTCACGAGAATAGTGAGGACTACTAATGCTATCCTCTCGGACCATTACTCCGTTCCCCGAGCTCGTCAAATATATATTCTCATTTTCTGAAGAACAAAGTGAAAGAAAGGGTGAGCACAACTAGCCCGAAGAAGAAATATTATGACTAAGATAATGCGAATAAATTATCATTAGCCTTCAACGATGTTAAACCGATAAAATATAATAAACATCAAGTTTAAGCTGCAATGAACCAAAGAATCCATTAAAAGAGTCAAGTAGAAAATAAAATCTACTATCTTTTATGATTTAAAAGGTTTTTATCATTGTATATATTTGAGACTCATTTAATAAATATTCCACATCATCGAATCACCCCCCGCACTTCTGACCCAAGGATATTCTTTAGTATCACGACCACAATTATCCATGCCCTACGGGCCAAGAATATTTGTGTATTCATTAATGGTCATGATCATGCCAACAACTGTCCATCAATGCACTACGGGCTAATGAGGATTTTGACCACATCATTTGTAACATTACGGTCATGATAACACCGAATAATCCCTGGTCATAATCATACCAAGTCCATCTATGCACTACAGGCCACAGATGACTTTCAAAAAATATAAATATGAGGATGATGACAATGATATAAGAATTCAATAAAACAAGTTCAAGAATTAATATATCCAGGAACCAATAACATCCAAATTGTCAACATGATACTGCTTTGTAGAGTAAAATTCAAGAATACTTAGAAGAATATTTCCATGAAAGGATACTGGATGAAGTGCAAATATCAAGGATATTCCACTAATTTCATGGAGTATAGAAGTCAAAGTTTTAACCAACTGAGTATAATAAAGAATGGAATAACAAAAGAAATCACTATGCATGCGATAGACCGCACAGGCAGGTTATTCCAATAGAATAATAAATAACGGAACCAGGTCCGGCATAAAACACATAGGCAGGATGTTCCAACAGAATAATAATAAAAGGCGGAACCGGTCGGGTGTAAAACACATGCATAAGATGTTCCAATAGAATAATAATAAAAAGGCGGAACCGGTTAGGTGTAAAACACATGAGCAGGATGTTCCAATGAGAATAATAGAAGAATGTCACCAAGTATAGGGTAAAGCCGGCGTATACAAAAGTTATTCCAATGAGAATAATAAGCAATGGAATAACAACAGTTCTCTTCATGAATAAGAAAGAATAACACCCCTTACTTTAGTAGAAGATTGAATACTTCAGTAGTGTAGTAACAGAATACTCTTCTTCTTTCTCTCTTATTCTCTCTATACTTTCTCTCTCTATAGCTTGAATGAATTCATGAAAAATAATGAAGCACTAGGCCTCTATTTATAGAAGATTTCTAGCTTAGCACTTGCCATGTGAAAAGGCAAGTGGCTTGACGACTGGTGATGTGAAAAGAAAAGTGGTTTGACGCCTGTAATGTGAAATGACAATTGGTTCGACGCCTATAATATGAAACCACAAGTGGTTCGACGCATGTAATATGAAACGGCAAGTGGTTTGACGTCTGGTAAAGGTAATTACTATTGACGAAGGTAATTACTATTGACGAAGATAATTACTATTGACAAAGAGACTCTTAGATGATGACATATGGGCCCCCCATAAAATAACCAAACTTACCACAAACGTCTCATAACAGACTCTTTATATACATCAAGGATTGAATAAATATTACCACAAATCATTTTATCTTTAATAAACACATATTTAATCTTTCAACAATTATTAATCATTTATAACTTGTCGTCTCAATTATTGATTTAATAATATAACATATTATACAGATGATACTATGACAATAATTGAATCAATAATATAAGAGATATGATGTAGCAATTACTGTAGTAATAATTGAGTATAGCTGAGTGACTTCTCACGTAAGCATCAATAATCAATACCGTGTGATACTATACAACCACGCGTATTCATCGTACTTTTTACTAGGGTAGTTCAACAGGTTTTAACGGTAACACCTCCGCCGTTATTTTTATAGAAAGATAATTTTGTCGTTTTCTAACTACGACAATACTTCCGTTGTGGGGTCCACCAATGATTGAGCCGTTGTACGAATATTCCCCGACAAAAAGAATATTCCCCGACCAAACGAATATTTTATAACAACTTGCTTACTTTTCAAAATTTATAAATATTACCCATAACTATTATATCAATTTTACTCCATAATATTCAAAAATAATATTTATAGAAAATTCATCTTTATTTATAAAAGTTGGGGTCTTACAACCTCCCCTTCTTATGAAATTTCACCCTTAAAATTAGGGTACGTACCTGGTATGTCGAAGAGGTAAGGATACCTTGATTTCATTTCAGATTCTAACTCCCAAGTCATTTCTTCAACATCGTGGTTTCTCCACAAAACTTTGACTTAAGGTATAACCTTAGAGCGTAGAATATGTTCCTTCTTATCCAAGATTTGAACAGGAACCTCTTCATACGTCAAATCTTCCGCTATTTCGTCCGGTTCTAACTCAATAATGTGGTTCGGGTCTTTCACATATTTACGTAACATGGATATGTGAAAAGCGTTATGAACTGAAGACATACTTAAGCGGAAAGCGAGTCTATAGGCCACAGTTCCTACTTGATCGAGGATTAAAATGGACCGATGAATCGAGGATTAAGTTTTCCTCTCTTTCCAAATCTCGTAACTCCTTTCCATGGAGCGACACGTAATAACACATGATCTCCTATATCAATTCCACGCCCTTTCGATGAAGATCGAATAACTCTTTATGTCGATTTTGTGAGGTTTTCATACGTTGTCGGATCGTTTGAATCTTTTTTGTAGTCATACGTACCAACTCCGGTCCCAATAACGTTGCTTCACCCACCTCAACCCAAAGATATCTTGGAGAGCGACACTTTCTTCAATACAACGCTTGAATGGAGCCATGCCGATACTTGCTTGATAAGCTGTTGTTGTTGTAGGAAAACTCCACCAATGGTAAGAACTTGTCCCAACTTCCCTTGAAATCAAGGACACAGAGTCTTAATAGATCTTCAAGAGTTTGAATAGTCCTCTCCATTGTCCGTCGATCGAGGATGATATGTCGAGCTAAATCGTGAAGTCTGTGCCCATAGCTTTTTGCAAACTAACCCAAAATCGTGAAGTGAATCTTGGGTCTCGATCGAAACTATGGATACTGCATACCATGCGATCTTACAATCTCGTTTATGTACATCTGAGTAAGATGTTCAAGTGTATAAGTTTCTCGTATCGGTAAGAAATGAGCGGACTTGGTCAATCTATCAACAATGACCCAAATCGCATCTATGCCTTGAGAAACCTTAGGAAGGCCGTACTTGAAATCCATGGTAATGTGCTCCCACTTCCATTCTGGAATTTCAAGTGGTTGCAATGGACCTTTTGGTACTTGATGCTCCGCTTTAACTCGTTGACAAGTTAGACACCTTGAGATAAACAGCGTTATCTCTCTCTTCATATTGCTCCACCAAAATGTATGACGAATATCATGATACATTTTGGTACTCCCAGGATGGAATGCAAACGGTGTGTTGTGCGCCTCCATCATGATTTTATACTTTAAATTAGGGTCGTTTGGAACACAAAGTCTGGAGTTGACTCAAAGTATTCCTTCTTCATCGATCCTTGCTTCCGGCATAGCACCTTCTTGTATTTTCTTCCTCATACGCATCAGCTCCAGGTTTGTAGCTTGAGCAACTTTAACTTTATCGATTAAAGTCGGTTCTACTCGTATATTCACTATCATCAAATGCGTCCCTGGAGTCTTTAACTCTATCTCCATCCTTTGCAAGTCACACAAAATGGGCCTTTGCGTTGACAATATCGCCTTTTCAGACTTGCATATGATCTTACTACTCAATGCGTCGGCTACCACGTTCGCTTTTTCCAGGATGGTATTGGATGGTATGATCATAATCTTTCATGCAGTTCAAGCCAACGTCGTTGTCGCATGTTGAGTTCCTTTTGATGAAGAAATATTTGAGGCTTTTATGATCCGTAAAGATCTCCACTTTCTCCCCATACAAGTAATGCCTCCAAATTTTAAGTGCAAAGAAAAGCATTTGCCAACTCTAGATCATGAGTAGGATAATTCCTCTCATATTCTTTGAGTTGTCATGAGTCATAAACTATGACTTTTCCATGTTGCATGAGAACACATCCTCACCCCTTTGCTCGAAGCATCATCTTGTAGATGACAAATCCCTCCGAGCAGATGGTATTGTCGTAAGCAGTCTTTGAAATGAGTCTCCTCTTGAGTTCTTGAAAACTCTTCTCACATTCTTCGCTCCATAGAACTTTGTATCTTTAAAGTCAATTTGAATCAATGAAGTAGTGATTCGAGAAAATCCTTCCACGAATCTCCGATAATAACCAAACTAAACCGAGAAAGCTACATTACTTGATTCTTGATTTAGGTTGCTCCCGACTTTGAATAGCTTCAATCTTTCTTTGGGTCAACAGATATTCCATGACTTGATACCACGTGCCCAAGGAATGCTACTTCCTCAAGCCAGAACTCGCATTTCTTCAACTTGGCATAAAGCTTATATTCACGAAGCTTTTGGAGTGTCAGCCTCAAGTGTTGCTCATGATCTTCACGGCTTTTGGAATAAATAAGGATGTCATCAATAAAGACGACAACAAAGTGATCCAAATATTCCTTGAATACTTAGTTCATCATATCCATGAAGGCAGCAGGAGCATTAGTCAATCCAAAGGACATGACTAGGAATTCATAATGCCCGTACCGAGTTCTGAAAGCCGTCTTTGGAATGTCATTGGTTCTAATCTTCAATTGGTGATATCCGGAACGAAGATCAATCTTTGAAAAGAATTTGGCTCCTTGCAACTGGTCAAACAGGTCATCAATACGTGGCAATGGATACCTATTTTTGATGGTGACATGATTCAACTCCCGATAATCAATACAAAGTCGCATACTCCCATCTTTCTTCAATAATAGAACAGGAGCACCCCAAGGAGAAGTACTAGGACGAATAAAGTCAATGTCTAACAATTCCTGCAGTTGGGTCTTTAACTCCTGAAGTTCAATAGGAGCCATTCGATATGGGGCTTTGGAAATGGGTTTTGTACCGGGTTTAAGGTCAATACAAAATTCAATTTCACGCTCTGGGGGTAGGCCAAGAAGTTCTTCGGGGAATACGTCAGGAAATTTATTAACAATAGAAATATCGTTCAAAACTGACGTATTTTTGTTTAAATCTGTGACATGAGCTAAGAAAGCTTGACATTCGTTTTTCAATAAACGAATAGCTTTATGGCTTGAGATGACCGTGATTGATTTTAATGGTTTGGTCGTTTGAATTCACATAATAGGTTGATTAGGAATATGAAAGCTAACAACCTTACGAAAATAATCAATTTTTGCATGATGAGTAGTTAACCAATCAATCCCTAGAATCACGTCAAATGGAAGTATTTTTAATGAAATAAGATCGACAGGTAATGTGAGGGTACCGATTTGAACCAAACAAGACTTATAAACAGTGGATGTAATGAAGGTTTTTCCCAACGGAGTTTCCACGAGATAAGTCAAAGTCTAATTTCTCGAGTCAAATTTAATCGATGAGCGCAAGTAGGAGAAATAAAAGAATGGGTAGAACCGGTATCAAATAAAGTATAGACTTCGTTAGATTTTATGATAAGCTTACCCGTGATGACCTCATTCAGGTTCCTTGCTTTCTGGGAGGTCACAACAAACGCTCTCCCTTGCACTACTGACTTTGACCTTTCTGGGATGGCCTTTGGTGCCTCCATCCTAGCTGAATTTGTCTTCGGTGAACGACAAAATCGGGCTAAGTGACCTTCTCTTCCACAATTATAACATGATTTGGACGGCATCCCGCAATTTGGACTGATGTGTCCCTCCTCTCCGCATTTAAAGCATATGATAGGTGGTCTTTCTCCTTCCTTAACAACGGGTGCTGGTGCTGACGTCTTTCCATCATTGTTGAATCTCCTCTTCTTGAAATGTCCATTCTTATTGTTTTGGTACGATTACCACCGAAGTGGTTACCATTTCGGCCCGTTGATTCCTCCACGCTTGTTGTCACCGCTTTGATGACTACTCTATTTGGTATTATAATTTTTCTTCATTACTCTCTTTTAGTTGCGTTGACTCATTATCGCGCTCCACTAACTGAGCCCTATTTACAACATCTGAATACAAACACAGTTTATGAGAAATAAGATGTTGGCGTATCTCCGGCTTCAAACCTCTTCAAAACATTCGCTCCATTCTCTCTTCATTATCCACCAAGTGGGGACGAACCGTGATAACTCGCAAATTTTGCCTCAGTATTACTGACACGGTCATATTATTTTGTTCCAACTTGATAAACTCCACCTCCTTCATGTGGCGAATACTTTCGGGAAAGTATTTGTCGTTGAACAACTCCTAGAACTTCTCCCAAGATATCTTGATGCAAGCGAGGTTGAGTACGTTTACCGATTCCACCACCGATGTCTGCTCTCCGCATGAACATAAAGGCGTGAAAGGGAACCTTTTGCTCCTCGGAGCATCCCAAGACATCAAATATCTTGGTGATCTGCTTTATCCATGCTTCCACCATAAGTGGTTTTGGCTCTCCCTTAAACTCCGGTGGTCCCAGCTCCTTGAAGCATTTAGCGGTGACCTTGAGAGTTTTCCATGTTTTCACCTACATTTTGGATAGAGTCACTCTACTTTCTTTGTTGCATGAATTGCATAAAGCCTCTAAACATTTGATCATTCATCATTTGGTCGGTGTTGTTGTTTGCATGAGGATTGTCGCCTTCGATGCACATTATCACGATTATTGATATATGGTGAATCAGCGGTGCTTTTGTGCTCCATTGCTATTCTCAACATTCTTAGATGTCATTTTCAAAAATCGCCACAAAACAAAAGGTTAATTGACATGTAACATATTATCCCTATATTACAACAGACCAATAAAATAACACATAAACTTAGGTAGGTCATACTAGTGAAGGAATTCCGTCTCTCTCCCTCCTAGTACTATTCTCACATCTTAGCGAGGATCATATCCTAAGCTTTGATACTATTTGTGACGCCCCCAAAATTAGGTATACATCACCCATCTTAGGTCGCCAGATACATGGTGCATGTAATTCAAATACAACTTACTTAATACAA
Source organism: Panax quinquefolius (assembly GCA_020205615.1). NCBI lineage: Eukaryota > Viridiplantae > Streptophyta > Magnoliopsida > Apiales > Araliaceae > Panax > Panax quinquefolius. Next base: position 123,426,343 of record CM035167.1, read on the forward strand.
CTGTATCATGTATAATACGACGACAAAACATAAATTGTGAGTTTGAATACAAATATTGTCTACTAGAGATTATACAAACTCAAAAGGAGTCCTCATTACAATTATTATCACACTATTTCACAGAATAGTGAGGACTACTAATGCTATCCTCTGGACCATTACTCCGTTCCCCAACTCGTCCCAGCTATATTCTCATTTCCTGAAAAGAACAGTGAAAGAAAGGGTGAGCTCAACTAGCCCAGTAAAGAAATATTATGACTAAGATAATGCAGAATAAATTATCATTAACCTTCAACAGTGTTAAACTAATAAAATATAATAAACATCAAGTTTAACTGCAGCGGAACCAGCAATCCATTAAAAGAGTCAAGTAGAAAATAAAATCTACTATCTTTTATGATTTAAAAGGTTTTTCATCACTGTTATAGCTGAGACTCAGCTTAATAAATATTCCACATCATCGAATCACCCCTGCACTACGACCAAGGATATTCTTTAGTATCACGACCACAATTATCCATGCCTTACGGGCCAAGAATATTTGTGTATTCATTAATGGTCATGATCATGCCAACAACTATCCATCAATGCACTACGGGCCAATGAGGATTTTTACCACATCATTTGTAACATTACGGTCATGATTACACCGAATAATCCCTGGTCATAATCATACCAAGTCCATCTATGCACCTGAGGTGCCACGAGATGACTTTCAAAAAATATAAATATGAGGATGATGACAATGATATAAGAATTCAATAAAACAAGTTCAAGAATTAATTTATCCAGGAACCAATAACATCCAAATTGTCAACATGATACTGCTTTGTAGAGTAAAATTCAAGAATACTTAGAAGAATATTTTCATGAAAGGATACTAGATGAAGCGCAAATATCAAGGATATTCCACTAATTTCATGGAGTATAGAAGTCAAAGTTTTAACCAACTGAGTATAATAAAGAATGGAATAACAAAAGAAATCACCATGCATGCGATAGATCGCATGGCGGAGTTATTCAATGAATAATAAATAATCTAAATTCAGTCCCCGTAAAACGCATGCAGACGAGGATATTCAGCAGTAATAATAAAGAATGGAACCCAGTCGGCGTAAAACACACGCATGGATGTTCCAACAAAATAATAATAACGGTCGGTGTAAAACACATGAGATAGGATGTTCCAACAGAATAATAATAAAAGGCGGAACCGAGTTAGATGTAAAAACACAAAGCAGGATGTTCCAATGAATAATAGAAGAATGTCACCAAGTATTGGGTAAAAAGCGCGTATCTGAGTTATTCCAGCGAATAATAAGCAATGGAATAACAACAGTTCTCTTCATGAATAAGAAAGAATAACACCCCTTACTTTAGTAGAAGATTGAATACTACAGTAGTGTAGTAACAGAATACTCTTCTTCTTTCTCTCTTATTCTCTCTATACTTTCTCTCTCTAGAGCTTGAATGAATTCGTGAAAAATAATGAAGCACTAGGCCTCTATTTATAGAAGATTTCTAGCTTAGCACTTGCCATTAGAAAAGGCAAGTGGCTTGACGACTAGTGATGCGAAAAGAAAAGTGGTTTGACGCCTGTAATGTGAAACGACAATTGGTTCGGGCCTTTAATGTGTGAAGCGACAAGTGGTTCGGGATTTTGTAATATATAAACGGCAAGTGGTTTGGCGTCCGGTAAAGGTAATTACTATTGTGAAGGTAATTACTATTAACGAAGGTAATTACTATGGGACGAAGATAATTACTATTGACGAAGGTAATTACTATTGTGAAGGTAATTACTATTGGCGAAGATAATTACTATTGACGAAGAGACTCTTAGATGATGACATATGGCCCCCATAAAATAACCAAACTTACCACAAACGTCTCATATGCAGACTCTTTATATACATCAAGGATTGAATAAATATTACCACAAATCATTTTATTTTTAATCAACACATATTTAATCTTTCAACAATTATTAATCATTTATAACTTTTCGTCTCAATTATTGATTTAATAATATAACATATTATCTGAGATGATCTTTGTGACAATAATTGAATCAATAATATAAGAGATATGATGCGCCAATTCATTGTAGCAATAATTGAGTATAATTGAGTGACTTCTCACGTAAGCATCAATAATCAATACCGTGTGCTACTATTACGACCCGCCAGACATATTCTTGTACTTTTACTACGGTAGTTCAGCGGTTTTAACGGTAACACCTCGTAGTTATTTTTATAGAAAGATAATTTTGTCGTTTTTAACTACGACAATACTTTCGTTGTGGGGTCCACCAATGATTGAGCCGTCGTACGAATATTCCCCGACAAAAAGAATATTCCCCGACCAAACGAATATTTTATAACAACTTGCTTACTTTTCAAAATTTATAAATATTACCCATAACTATTATATCAATTTTACTCCATAATATTCAAAAATAATATTTATAGAAAATTCATCTTTATTTATAAAAGTTGGGGTCTTACACGTGGGTTAAACAAATTACCAAGATATTCGATGTCTTGGGATGCACGGAGGAACAGAAGGTTCCATTCGCCACCTTTATGTTAAAAGTGGCGAGGCGGGACTCTTTGGTGGGAGTCGTGAAGCGTACCTAACTCGCTTGACTCGGCATGTCTTGGGAAACTTTTCAGAAACTTTTCAACGACAAGTACTTTCCCGAAAGTATTCGACATATGAAGGACGTAGAGTTTATTAGACTAGAATAAAACAACATGACGGTGTCCCAATACGAGGTGAAGTTCGCAGAGTTATCCAGATTTGCACCTCATTTGGTAGAGAATGAGGAACGAATGACGAGGATGTTTCTGAGAGGTTTAAAACCCGAGATTCGGCAATATCTTATCTCTCATAAATTTTCTTTATATTCAGATGTTGTAAACAAGGCTCAATTATTAGAGCGAGATAATGAGTATGTTCAATCGAGCGACCATAACTGTGGTCATCTGGGTGGCGGCAATGATCATCGGAGTAATGAAAACCAGCGGGGAGGAAAACATTCGAACAAAAGCGGTAACCACTCTGGTGGTAATCGTGGCCATGATAATAGAAGTAGCGAGTCGGGATGAGATTTCAAGAAAAGAAGATACAACAATGACAACATGAAGATGTCAGCACCAACATCAACTATTTCTAGGGAGGAGAAGCGACCACCGGTCGTATCTTATAAATGTGGAAAAGAGGACACATCATCCCAAACCTTGTCATAGCGATTCAAGATATGTTATAGTTGTGGAAAGGAAGGACATATCGCTCGAGATTGTCTTATAAGCGAAACCAAGTCCAGTGAGGGATGGTGACTCAAAAGGTCATCCCGAAAAGTCAAAGTCAACGGTTCCTGGAAGAGCGTTTGTCGTGACAGGTCAAAATGTGAGGAACCAAAACGAGGTGATCACGGGTAAGCTAATCATAAATTCTTGCGAAGTTTATACCTTATTAGATACCGGTTCTACCCATTCTTTTATCTCTCCTACTTGTGCTCAACGTTTGAACTTGACTCCGGAGAAATTAGACCTTGACTTATCTGTTGAGACTCCGTTAGGAGAAACTTTCGTTACATCTACTATTTATAAATCTTGTTTGATTCAAGTTGGAACCATCACATTACCTGCCGATCTTATTTCGTTGAAAATACTTGCATTTGATGTGATTTTAGGGATTGATTGGTTAACTACTCATCATGTTAAAATTGATTGTTTTTGTAAGGTTGTTAGTTTTCATATTCCTAACCAACCTGTTATGCAAATCCAAATAACCAAACCACTAAAGTCAATCACTGTCATATCAAGCCATAAAGCTATTTGTTTATTGAAAAATGGATTTCAAGCTTTCTTAACCCATGTCACGAACTTGAATAAAAACACGTCAGATGTGAATAATATTTCTATTGTTAGTGAATTTCCTGACGTATTTCTTGAAGAACTTCTCGGTCTACCCCCAGAACGTGAAGTTGAATTCTTTATTGACCTTGAACCTGGTACAAAGCCCATTTCTAAAACCCCATATCGAATGGCTCCTATTGAACTTCGGGGAGTTAAAGGTCCAACTACGGGGAGTTGTTGGACATCGGTTTCATTCGATCTAGTACATCTCCTTGGGGTGCTCCTGTTTTATTTGTAAAGAAGAAAGACGGGAGTATGCGACTTTGTATTGACTATCGAGAATTGAACCATGTCACCATCAAGAATAGGTATCCACTACCTTGCATTAATGACCAGTTTGACCAGTTACAAGGAGCACAATTCTTTCAAAAATCGATCTTCGTTCTGGATATCATCAGCTGAAGGTTAAAACTGAGGATATTCAAAGAGGCCGCCTTGAACTTCGATGCGGACATTATGAATTCTTAATCATGTCTTTTGGATTGACTAATGCTCCTGCTGCTTTCATGTATATGATGAACTGAGTATTCAAGGAATATTTGGATCAGTTCGTTGTTGTCTTTATTGATGACATCCTCATCTATTCCAAAAGCCGTGAAGATCATGAGCGCCATTTGAAGCTAGTACTGCAAAGGCTTCGTGATAACAAGCTATATGCCAAGCAAAAGAAATGCGAGTTCTGGCTTGAGGAAGTAGCATTCCTTGGGCACATGGTGTCAAAACATGGAGTGTCAGTTGACCCGGCGAAGATTGAAGTAATACAAAGTTGAGAACAACCGAAGTCGGTGACCGAAGTACGTAGCTTTTTGGGCTTAGCTGGTTATTATCGAAGATTCGTGGAAGGATTTTCTCGAATCGCTACTCCGTTAACTCAGTTGACTCGTAAAGATACAAAATTTGTATGGAGCGAGAAATGCAAGAAGAGTTTCCAAGAACTCAAGAGGAGACTCATTTGGCACTGTTACGACAATACAAATGCGAAGTGGGATGGATTTGTTATCTCAACGATGCTTCGGGCAAACGGTTAGGATGTGTTCTCATGCAACATGGGAAGGTCATAGCCTATGCCTCGCGACAACTCAAAGAATATGAGAGGAATTATCCTACTCATGATCTAGAGTTGGCAGCAGTCATTTTCGTGTTGAAGATTTAGAGACACTACCTGTATGGGGAGAAAGTGGAGATCTATACAGATCATAAAAGCCTCAAATATTTCTTCACCCAAAAGGAACTCAACATGCGGCAACGACGTTGGCTCGAGTTATTAAAAGATTACGACCATACAATCCAATACCATCCTGGAAAAGCAAACGTGGTAGTTGACGCATTGAGTAGAAGATCATTTGCAGGTATAAGTGAAATGTTGTTAGCACAAAGGCCCATTTTGTATGACTTGCAAAGGATGGAGATAGAGATAAAGGCTCCAAGTACCCACGTGATGATATCAAGCATACGAGTAGAACCGACTTTAATCGATAAAGTTAAAGTTGCTCAAGCTACGGACATGGAGCTGATGCATATGAAGAAGAAAGTGCAAGAAGGTGTTATTCCATAAACAAGAATCGATGAAGAAGGAATACTTCGAGTCAACTCCAGACTTTGTGTTCCTAACGATTCTGACTTGAAGCATAGAATCATGATGGAAGCACACAACACACCGTTTGCAATCCATCCTGGGAGTACCAAAATGTATTATGATCTTCGACATATATTTTGGTGGAACAATATGAAGAGAGTGATCGCGAAGTTTATCTCGAGGTTTTTAACTTGTCAACGTGTAAAGGCGGAGCATCAAGTGCCAAAGGGTCCATTGCAACCACTTGAGATTCTGAAATGGAAGTGGGAACACATTACTATGGATTTCATTACAGATCTTCCCAAGGTTTCTCAAGGTATAGATGCGATTTGGGTTATTGTTGATAGATTAACCAAGTCTGCTCATTTCTTGCCTATACGGGATACTTATTCCCTTGAACGTCTTGCTAGTATGTACGTAAATGAGATTATGAGATTATATGGCATGCCAGTATCCATAGTTTCGGATCGTGACCCAAGATTCACTTCAAGATTTTGGGTTAGCTTGTAGAAAGCTATGGAGCGCAGTTCTGATTGATTGGCATACCATCCTCAAACGGACGGACAATCAGAGAGGACTATTCAAACTCTTGAAGATCTATTAAGACTTTGTGTCCTAGATTTCAAAGGAAGTTGGGATAAGTACCTAACATTGTCGGAATTCTCCTACAACAACAGTTATCAGGCAAGTATAGGTGTGGCTCCATTCGAGGCATTATATGGACGAAAGTGTCGCTCTCTAGTATGTTGGGATGAGGTGGGAGAAGCAACGTTGTTGGGACCAGAGTTGGTACGAATGACTACAGAGAAGATCCAAATAATTCGATAACGTATACAAACGGCACAGGATCGACAAAAGAGTTATGCTGATCTTCATCGAAAGGACGTGGAATTTGACATTGGGGATCATGTATTGTTACGTATTGCTCCATGGAAGGGAGTTACAACATTCGGGAAGAGAGGAAAGCTCAATCCACGATTTATTGGTCCATTTCAGATTCTTGACCGAGTAGGAAATGTGGCCTATAGACTCGCGTTACCTCCAAGCATGTCTCGTGTTCATAACGTTTTTCACATATCTATGCTTCGTAAATATGTGAAGGACCCGAACCACATTATTGAGTTAGAACCAGACGCGATAGCCGAAGATTTAACGTACGATGAGGTACCTGTTAAGATCTTGGATAGCAAAGAGCATGTCCTACGCACCAAGGTTATACCACAAGTTAAGGTTTTGTGGAGGACACATGCTATTGAAGAAATGACCTAGGAGTTGGAATCAGAAATGAAAAAAAGGTATCCTCACCGTTTCGAAACACCAGGTACGTACGTCAATTTCGAGGATGAAATTTCATAAGAAGGGAAGGTTGTAAGACCCCAACTTTTTATAAATAAAATTAAATTTCCTCTGTTTATTATTTTGAAATAGTAATGGTTGATTTGATTAATGTGGTTAGTTATGGGTAAAATGCGCAAATATTTTAAATAAGCAAGTGGTTATAAAATATTCATTGTTGTCGGGGAAAATTCGTTTGGTCGTAGAATATTCTTCCGTCGGGGAATATTAGTATATGCATACTGACCTTTGTGGGCCCCCATGTGAAAGCGATTGGATGAAGAAAATGACAAGTATGAGTTTTTATAAATAACATGGCGTAGTTATTTCTTATTATCTTGTTGGAATGCCGGTGGTTAAAAAAACACGATGTCTGGCGTTGTTACAAGATGGCATTGCGGTATTGCACCAATTATTGATTCTACGTAAGAAGACACTACTCAATAATTGTTACGGTAATTCTTATTCAATATTTTATTTTATTGATTCAATAATTGCTACGTTGATATTTTATATTATTGTTGTTTTAATAATTGTCACTACGGTATTTTCGATTATCGGATCAATGATTCATATTATTTTAATAATATTACTAGATAACATTATTGACAATGTCTAGAAAGTTCTGTCTAATGAGAGGTTTGGTCACCTAATTGCGCGCCAGTAAGGAGAAATCCTTATTGAAAAGCCCCCTCTTTCTTGGGAACGGCCTGGTTGTCATTATTGTGATTCTGTAATATTATTTGTGAATAATTAATTATTGATTTATATGTTACCAAAAATATTTATTTATGTGGATATAAACGGAGGAAGTTTTAGAAAAGTGGCAATTGTTGAAAATTGATATTTTATCTTTTACGATAAAATAATTTATTATTATATTATAATAATATAATAATGGTGATATTTTACAATAAATGTGTGATATATGAGTAAATGAGGAGGAGGAATATTTTGTTACTAAAATATTTAAAACATATTTTTCATGTTTGTGGACCCCATTTCTTATTTGAAATTTGATTATAGCTTTTGTAAAATCGTCAGTATGTGGATTACTGGTCAATTTACATTTGGAATTTGGAAAAACTTAAACTTACAAAGTTGTAGAGAATTGAATTTCCTATGGAAGGACATAAGATTCGAATTTTTCTGATAAAAGGGCTATTTATTATGAATTATTGAAATTCTGGAATAATTGATTTTTGAAGTTTTAATTATTATTTTTAAGAAAAACGTTTTTATTATGTTGGTGGGCCCCACATGTGATATAATTGTGCTGAATTCAGTTGGTATTAGGTGGGCGTGAAAATTTTTTATTTATATTAATATTATATTAAATTTTCTGTTTTGGTGTTCTAAGCATTTTTCTATAAATAGGGTGCTTAGGTTAGAATTGAAAATCATTCCAGAAACTAAAGATTTCTCTCTCTATATTATCGAGCGTATTCTTGTGAGTATTTTGATACTTTGAGTGTTACTATACGGTGCAAGTTCCTTCAGCACTATATCCAGTATTCCAGTCAGAAGTACTGTCTTTTTGAGGTAAGGGATGTTATTTTTTTTATAAATGATATTATTTCTTCTAATATCATTATGCCGAAATATTGATATGAATATTATTGTGGAATTTTTATCTTTTTGTGTTGGGGTTACTATACACGTATACGACACTATTCATGTATACGGCACTATTCACCGAAAAATAAAATTTTCTTCTCTTTATCCAAGGCGTCTATTATGGTTACTATCTTTGATTGTATCCATGTTTTGATCTTTATTTTGAATTCTACTTCATAATTGGTTATTATGGAGTATTTTTGAACTTGGATAAACCAAAGTACGAATCCCAAATATTTGTTCTTTTGTCTCACTGGATTCGTTTTCTTTAAAATATTTTTCATCATCCTCAGTCCTAAATGATGATATTACTGAATATCGTTGGTCTGTAGTGCAAAGATGAATGAATTTTTGATGAATATCTTTGGCCCGTAGTGCTAAGATGTACAGGTGTTGAGATGAACATGACCAACATGTGATACAAATGAATTTCTTTGGCCTGTAGTGCAAAGATAAATATTTGATTCAAGATGTATATTGATTGACGTTACAGGGATAAAATATTGATGATGGACTTTTAAATCTTAGAAGATAGTAGAATTCATTATCTACTTGACTCTTCTAATGGATTGTTGTTTCCGCTGCAGTTGTTGATCTAAAACTTGTTGTCTATTATATTCTATCAGATTTTTCCTTGTTGAAGACTAATGATAAATTGTTGTATATTATCTTAGTCATAATATTCTTTACTGGGCTAGTTGAGCTCACCCTTTTCCTTTTTGTTCCATTGTTCTTCTCAGGAAGCGAGAATGTAGCGGGAAGTAGTCGGGGTGTGGAATGATGGTTCTAGAAAGTGGTTTTAGCAGTCATCACTATTTTTGTAAAATAGTGTGATAATAATTTTAATGAGGACTCCTTTTGAGTTTGTATACTCTCTATTAGACAGTATTTGTATTTAAACTCACAGTATGTGTTGTCGTATTTTACACGACAATTGTATTAATGAAGTTGTATTCGTTTTTGTACCATGTATTTGGCAACTCAGAATGGATGATGTATACCTATTTTAGGGGTATCACAATAGTGACTATCTCGGATTGTCACTCTATTCCCCGACTAGTCCCAACTATATTCTCATTTCCTGAAGAGGACAATGAAAGAAAAAGGTGAGCTCAACTGTCCAAGTAAAGAATATTATGACTAAGATAATATATAATAAATTATCCTTAGTCCTTAACAGGGAAAAATCTAATAGAATACAATAGACAACAAATTTTAAATCAACAACTATAGCGAAAATAACAATCCATTAGAAGAGTCAAGTAGAGCATGATATCTACTATCTTCTATGATTTAAAAGTTCATCATCAATATTTTATCCCTGTAACACCAATTAATAATTATTTCCAATTAACGAATTATCTATGCACTACAGGCCAAAGATAATCGTTTCTATCACTAGTGGTTATGATCATGTCAAACACCTGTCCATCTATGCACTACGGGTCAAAGAGGACTTTCATCACAAACCTTTATCTATAACATTAAAGGTCATGATTATACCAATACACAATTCCTGGTCACAATCATACCAATTAACAGTCCATCTTTGTACTACGGGCCAAAGATGACTTTCAGCACAATATAAGCATGAGGATGATGACAATAATATAAATAATGAATCAAGTGAGATCAATGATAAACATTAAATATTTATAATTCAATTTATCCAGATTTTAAGATTATCCAAATTGTCAACATGATAACTAATTGTGGAGTAAATTCAAGAATGATATTCATGTATCAAAAATAATTTGGACAGAAAAGAAACTAATTTTATCCTGAATAGTATCCCGAATGAATAGTACCCCGAGTGAATAGTATCCCGTGAATAGTACCCCGAATGAAAATATTAAAATTTAATAAGAAAGTTCAACAAATATTTCAGTGAAACAATACTAGATGAAGCGCAAAATTCAAGGATATTCTACTAATTTCAGGAATTTTCACCATTTAATAATAAGGTTATGGAAACAAACAATAATTTTGTACCATAAATGTAGAAAAATATGAAAGAAAATGATATCCCTTGACGAGTACAAAAGAAATGATATCTCATACGAGTATGAAAGAATATAAGAAACTGCAAATGGATTTTCACCCGTCATGCGGTAATCCGCGTATACAGATCATTTCTACAATTTAATAAAGAATGAATACAAAGGGTTATTCACCAAGCATACGGTAGTCCGCGTAGACATTTTATTCCTATGAATTAATAAGGAATAGAATGACAACCCTAATGAGTATGAAGAAAATAACATCCTTTACGAATACGAAAGAAATAATACCCCTTACCTTAGTAGGAGATTGGATACTGCAATAGTGTAGAAGCAGAATACTCTTCTTCTTTTTCTCTTATTCTCTCCCTATAGTTTCTCTATAGTTTTAGTGAATTGGTGAGAAATAAGGAAGAAATGAGCTTTATTTATAGGAAAAAAAAAAGTTTCACTAATTGCACTTTTAGGGGCTCTACTTATTATACTTTAGTACCTTCATCTTTGCCTCTATTTTTAATTTAGTCATTCAAGTATTATCAATCTTGCATAAGCTCCTCTAATAGTACTTGCATGTGAACCAAAAGTTTCTTGGGTGTAAACCAATAGTAATTAATTCCTCATTTATCCGATTGATTGCCCGTTTGGTCAATTTAACATCCAGAAATAAACTATTATCGAAATAAATGTTGATTTCCACTATCATTAATATTCTCAATACAATGAAAATATTTTTATCAATAATTATTCATCATTAATATTATAATTCACAATATTGACAACCAGATCGTTCCTGAAAAAAAGAGTGGGCTATTCGATAAGGATTTCTCCTTATTGGCGCGTAATTAAATAACCTAACCCCTTTCCTCGACAGAACTTTCTAGATATTGTCAATAATACAAATAATTATATGAATAACTGTGGAGTGTCAATTATTTATTTAATAATATAAATTATTGTGCAGATGATACTGTGACAATAATTGAATCAATAATATAAAATACTATGCATCAACTACTGTGGAAATTATTGAATACTGAGAGATTTCTTACGTAAGAATCAATAATTAGAGATATTGTGCAATACCGTGTGCTACTGTGCAACAATGCGTATTACTGTACTTTTATCACCGGGTATTTCAACAGTTTAACGGTAAAAGTTTTGTCGTTATTTCTACAAAAAGGTTATTTTTGTCGCTATCTATATCCGACAATTATTTCGTTGTAGGGAATTAACGATGATTAATAAATTAAATACGAATATTAAATAAAAGAATATTCCCCAACCAAACAAATATTTTTCGACACAACGAATATTTTATGACAACTTGCTTACTTTATAAAATTTTCACATATCACCCTTAACTTTAACCTTTTATCAATTTAACCATTTACTGAATAGAATAATAATTATATGAAAAATTGAATATTTTTATTTCATAAAATTCGGGGTCTCACAAATGGAACATGTGATTAAACTTGGCAGAATAAGAATCATAAGGTTGAACACCTCCAATAAAGAACAAAGGTAATCATTTGTTGAAAAATGAGAACGTAACCTTCTTTTGTAATTTTTCACTCTTTTAGCAAAAACGTCAAGATTCAATAACTGAAAAGGTCCTACGGGAACCACGTTAACTTAATGTCTCAACAGTATGAGAATATATATGAGTGTTTACATTATACTGCCCATCTAGAATAAAAAAATCTCAACCAATGCATCCAAAAGATATACCCCTCAGATCTCATAACTTTAATAAATCATCAATATCTAATGGAGTTCATCAAAAGACTTCTTTTTGAAATCAATTTTTAGGGCATAAATATATATATATATATATATATATATATATATATGCGTACATTATATATTATATATATGTATGCATACCTTTAAAGTAAAAGATTTTGTACCGGAGGAATTTATGAATAAGTGAAGCTATGTCTTCCCAGTAAATCGACAATCGAGTTGGTTCGTAGAGAGAGTTTTAGACTTGATTTTGGTAAAGTGGAATAAATTGTTGTAGAACTTTGTTTGGTAAAGTGGGAAAGGTATTATTAAAGCTGAGTAAGTCAATGAAGCTTATGTGTACAATCCACATCACAATGTAGTTAGAACCAGTCACTAAAACCGTTCCCCCTATAATTATTGATAAAAAAATTACGTGAATCAAAACAATTACAAGAAAAAATGTGGATGTGACCTTTTTTTATGTACAAGTCAAAAAAATATTGATCAACCAAACAATACAACTATTTATTATACTAATTGCATTAAACAATAATTGTATTAACGATTTTCTTTAGTATTTATATCCCATTGTCAAAATAAAAGTTGGAGGTGCATGTGATAGGCCCCACTTTCCTGAAAAATAAGTACAAATTATTAGGAATACAAAACTTGCAGAAGAGATTAGCATGATGGACTTTCTCTATCTATTTTGGGAGGTTGTAATCTTTTTCATTTTTGTTTTTTGGGTTTTTGACCGGAGGGTCCTTATCTCTTTAATAGAAGAGCATAATAGTTTTCAAAAATTGATATTTTTACATGAATAGTGTCACTATAGATGTATAGCGACGGTAAAAACCGTCGCTATAGGATCTATAGCGACGATTTTCATGTGAAAATATCAAAAAGTCATGTGAAAATATCAGTTTTCTAGTTTTCTTATCTATATTCTTACTTTACAATGTTAATGGGTCATTTTGCAAGATAAGGATTTAATTTTTTCACTATGTACCCCAACATGTTTCTTATATTTATTCCTTACATAATTAAATTTAAAATTTAAAAGTTTCAATAGTCAAAATCATGAGACAAACAAAGTTCGAAATCCCGAAACAAACAAAGATCAAAATCAAACAAAAAAAGAAGATCGAAATTGGAACCACAAATTTTGTTTTTTTTTTTTTGCAAAATACCTTCGAATTAAATGATTCGAGATGCAGCAAATGAGACTTTGGAGAAGAAGACAGTTGGTGAAGAGGACAATCGATGAAGAATACCATCGAAATAATTTTGGAGAAGAAAATTGTCGGTTGAATAAGCTCTGGAGAAGATGTTGCAAATGACGCTAAATTCCTTTACCCCTTTCTAAAGTTGATGTGTCCACTTAAATGAGGGTGTGAAATGTCATTTTGCATACATTAAGAATAGTTTTTTGACTCGCTCACCCTGAGGAGTAAAATCCTATATAGAGATTAAAATAAAGAATTAAATAAAGATAAGGAAACTGTTGGATAATAATTTTGTTGATGTATTCTTCAAAGTTGGGGATAAAAAGTTTATTGAAAAAACTGTTATGAATGTTGTGTAATGAGTATAAAATTGTGCATAGTTTTATAAGTAATTTGGACTATTTTATGTAAGCGTTTAGAAGGGATCCGGTTACCATGAATTTAATTTTATGGTAAGTTGGTTAATTAAGCAAATCTGATGATTAACGGAGAGAGAAATCACCTCTCGGCCTGCGATGTAAACTGTATTAATTGGACAACTAAAATTAACTTCATACTAACTACTCTCGTTTAGAAGGGTTTGGTACTATTACTTCGCGTTAGACATTTCGTTTCTAAATGTAATTATGTTGTCTATACATACTATTTGACCTTGATTAGCGGGGATGATAGACTTTTTTGTCACTGTACTAGGACTCGATTTTTATTGTGGTTACCGAAATTTTTTTGTTACAATCGCATAATTATACTTTAAAATAATTACCAAATAGTCATTACTTACGATTTTCGTCCAAAAAAAACGAACAAAAGTGCTAACTGTGCATAATAACCAAACGGAAGTGTCGAGTGTGCTGATGTATACATGGGTTTTGTCATGTGTATCATCATGTGCCAAACACATGCTCATAGATATTAAGAATAATTGTATCTTAATAATAATTTCAAAATAATAATAATAATAATAATAATAATTTCAAAATAATAATAATAATAATTTCAAAATAATAATAATTTTTAAATAATAATAATCACAGATGGTGGAAACCCACCGGAAATGGATTTTAGCAAACTCAGCACACCCATTAACCGAACAAATCATAAAGCATGAATGAATTAGAAACTAGATCTGTTCAAATAAAGAACGGAACAAGATGCATTACAAAAACTACATCAGTCCAAACCCAAAAGGCAAAACACCAAATCATTCGAATTCAAAGATTAGAAACCCCAAATCGAACAAAATAGAACTGAAGTGTAACCAGCAGATCCAACCATGGAAACCGGTAATGGGCCATAAACATTCAAATCTGAACCTTCAAAAAATAAGCAATAAAACATAAAATTTAGAGAGGAAACGACAGTACACGGTACAATCAATGACTGCACAATTAAGGATTTGAAATCATAACATAAGCAAAAATAAAGCATGAAATTTCGGTTGAAAAACACACGGATAATAAACAGTCAAGGACCCATCCGCGAAGACCACCAGAACATATGACCACGGAATAGGCGAACCCATATTCCGGCTAAATCAGTTCAAGATCTGATGAATGAAGCCTCAGATCTGAACTAATTCAACTTCCGAAACCCCAACCACCAACTAAATTCGTCAAGATCTGAAAAACCCCAAACCAAAAAGACCCAAGCATCATCTAATCAGATCATATCCCTTAAATAAGATTTAAGAAATTCTATTGAGATGAATGATCAGATTTGAGATGTTTATTGTGTTTTTGATCTTTAAATCAGATTTTATGTTTTATGTAAGAGCCCAACTTTTTATGAATAAAGAGTTAATTTCTCTAATTATTATTTTAAATAATAAGATGTTGATTTGATATAATATTTTAGTTATGGGTGAAATATGAAAATTTTGTAAAGTAAGCAAGTTGTCATATAATATTCGTGAGGTCGGGAAATATTCTTTTTTCGAAAAATATTTGTACGACAACGCAATCATTGGTAGACCATATAACGAAATAACTGTCGGATATAGAAAGCGACAAAAATAAATTTTTTATAAAAATAACGGTAAAACTTTTACCGTTAATTGTTGAAATACCCGGTGATAAAAATACGATGTCTGGCGTTAGTTCTTGCGCATTAAGCGCGGTATTATTGCATGATATTCGATTATTGATTCTTACGTGAAGTTAAACTCGGTTTCATTCGATAATTACCACGATAATTATTGCGCGAGATCTCATATTATTGATTGATTATTATCGCACAATCGTTTCGCGCGATATTTTATATTATTAAATCGATAATATGTGCGCATATGATTATTCGTATTATTAGTTAACATTATTGGTATGCCTAAAAAATTTTGTCGACGAAAGAAGTTAGGTTATATAATTGCGTCTTAATAAGGATAAATCCTTATCGGAAGCCTCTTTTACGAGAATGATCGGTTGTTAATAATGTGAAACATAATATTATTTATGAATAATTATTATGTGGTGGATATTGGTTGATTTTGATATAAATGAAGGAATTTATTGAAAGTTTGACAATTATTTTCTCAGATAAAATATTCATTCAAATATATTATTATAATATTACATTATAATAATGTGATAATATAATAATATAATTTTTTTTATAATTTAAATGGTACTATTAATTTTTATTATAATATATAATTTTTAGCATGTGAGTAAAAGTGGAGTAAATGTTATCATTTTGGTTTTGAATTCTTCCGTGCACATTTTGAATTCTCTTTTGCTTATTTTTTTTTCTTAAGTTGGTTGGTGAGAAAATTGTTTGCAAAGTGTGTTGTTGCCAAATTGTGGGCCCCAACTATTGAAAATGAGAAGAGTTAAGCATATAGGAAATTAGGTAGAGGAAAGGTTTGGAAGAGTTAGGCACTGTGCTTAACTTTTCTCCTTCCGTTGCACTATAAATAGAAGGTAACCCTCCTTTCTAAACACACCAAAAAATCTCAAGCTTTCCTACTATAATATTGTGAGTATTTTTTTTGAGTATAAGAATAATTTGAGTGACTTTTTGTGCAAGATTTTCTCAGGATAATATCTAATATTCCAGTCAAATTTAGTTTCTACTAAGGTAAGGGATATTATTTTATTTCAATACTCGTAATAAATATTATTTTCTTTTATACTCCATATTATGTCAGGGATATTATTTCATTTTATATTCCTAAATTTAAAATTACTATGGTAAGTATTACTTCTATAAATCCTGAAATGATTAGAAATTCCTTAAGTTTTATGTTTCATCTAATATCATTTCACTGTAATATTGGTCTGAACTTTCTTATTAAATTTTAATTTTTTTCATGTTTGGGTATTATTCATGGGCACTATTCATACGGTAATATTCAGAACATAATTTAATTATCTTTTCTGTCCAAATTATTTTTGATACATGAATATCATTTTTAAATTTTACTTCACAAATAGTTATCATGTTAACAATTTGGACATTTTTGAACTCTGGATAAATTGAATTATAAATATATAATATTATCCTTTATCTCACTTGATTGAATCTTTATATCATTGTCCTCATACTAATGCTTATATATTAAAGTAGAAAATCTGCTGACCGTAGTCTGAAGATGAAATGTTGATTGGTACAATTATGACCATGAATTGTGTATTGGTATAATCATAACATTTAATGTTACAGATAAGGTTTGTGGTGAAAGTCCTCTTTGGCCCGTAGTGCATAGATGGACATGTGTTTGGCATGATCATGATCAATGGTGATACTAACGAATATCCTTGGCCCGTAGTGTATGGATAATTCGTTGATTTAAAATATTTATTGAATGATGCTACAGTGATAAAATATTGATGATGGACTTTTAAATCATAGAAGATAGTAGATATCATCTACTCTCTTGACTCTTACAATGGATTGTTATTTCGCTTCTGGTTGTGATCTAAAACTTGTTATCTATTGTATTCTACAGATTTTACCTGTTGAGGACTAAGGATAATTTGTTCTACATTATCTTAGTCATAATATTCTTTACTGAAACTTAGTTGAGCTCACCCATTTCCTTTTGGTTCCGGTGATATTCTCAGGAGGCGAGAATATAGCTGAAAGTAGTCGGGGAGTGGCGTAATGGTCCAAGATGGTTATTATAGTCGTCTTCGCTATTTTGTAAAATAGTGTGACAATAATTGTAATGAGGATTGTATTTGAGTTTAGATATTGTCTACGAGACGATATTTGTATTAAAACTCACAGACTATGTGTTGTCGTATTTTGCACGATAATTGTATAATTGAAGTTGTATTTGAATTCTGTACCATGTATTTGACGACTTAGAATGGGTTGTGTGGACTTATTTTGGGGGAGTCACAGTTGGTATCAGAGCTTAGGGATATAATCTCTGGTAGAGATCTGAGATTAGAACTAGGAGGGGAGAGACGAGTAAATCCTTCGCTAGTGTCATGCCTAAACTTATTTGTTATTGGTCGGTCAGAATATATGGCTAATATGTGGCATGTGAAGTTCTTTAATTAACCCTTATTTTGTGGCAGTATTTGAGAATGACTTCTGAAAATCAAGAGATGAACTCATATAGAGTTTTAAGTGATGAATTGAGGAAATTTATTTAAAGAATAAAAATTGGAGTATAATATCTTGTTATAACAAAGATTTTTATTGGGAGTACTAATTAAGTTATTAAATTTGATTGTAGGATGTCAGGCGAAGAAGAAATTAAAGATATTCATGTAGTGAGTGAAGAATTAATAGTTGACCTTAGAAATTTAGTCATGAAATAAAATTTGAGTGAGGAAGAAGAGGACCTTGAGGAGGATTTATTAGGAGAAATTTTTGATCGAAATATAGAACTTCAAGATCATATTCGTGAGTTAGAATAGCAGGGTGAAAAACGACAAGCGGTCGTGGGGCAATGGGATGCAACAATCCAAGATTTTGCTGCTCTATATGCGAAGCTTGAACAGAAGCTCTCTTTGGCAGAGTATAGGATAATAGAGCTAGAATCTGAGAATGAAAATGCCAAATAACAGTTGAAAGACGAAACAACTGAACGAGTGAGAATAGAGGTTGCATGGGTAAAAGCCGCACGACACATTGATAT
The DNA here is from genome assembly GCA_020205615.1 of Panax quinquefolius. Classification (NCBI taxonomy): domain Eukaryota; kingdom Viridiplantae; phylum Streptophyta; class Magnoliopsida; order Apiales; family Araliaceae; genus Panax; species Panax quinquefolius. The sequence continues at coordinate 123,444,834 of CM035167.1, forward strand.
TGTAAAAAGAGACGTCTGATCCAAAAAGGCCAAAATAGATGATATGAATCTCACTTTTTGGACAGCAATTGGGAGAATCCAACATCGAGTTTAGAATTATCCTGTACAGACCGGTCAACCCCAATTCGATATGGATCGAAGATTAATGATTCAGATCATGGATTAAGAGTACGGCGAAGCAGTTGAGGCTGGAATGTGTCCTATAGCGAAGTTAAGTCCAGCTGAGATGGTAATACCAAAGGTTGTCCCAGACAAGTTAAATTCGGTGGTTCAAGAGAGAGTATTTGTCGTGACTTCCCAAAAGGCGAGGAATCCGAACGAAGTTATCACGGGTAAGCTAATCATAAACTCTTACGAAGTCTATACCTTATTAGATACCGGTTCTACCCATTCTTTTATTTCACCTGCTTGTGCTCAACGTTTGAACTTGACCCCTGAGAAATTAGACTTTGACTTATCTGTTGAAACTCCGTTAAGAGAAACCTTCATTACATCCACTGTTTATAAATCTTGTTTGATTCAAATCGGCACCCTCACATTACCTGTTGATCTCATCTATTTGAAAATACTTGTATTTGATGTGATTTTTGGGATTAATTGGTTAACTACTCATCATGTTAAAATTAATTATTTTTGTAAGGTCGTTAGTTTTCATATTCCTAACCAACCTGTTATGCTTATTCAAGCAACCAAACCACTAAAGTCAATCACTGTCATATCAAGCCATAAAGCCATTCGTTCATTAGAAAACGGATGTCAAGCTTTCTTAGCCCATGTCATGGATTTAAACAAAAATACATCAGATTTGAATGATATTTCTATTATTAATGAATTTCCTAATGTATTTCCCGAAGAACTTTATGGTCTACCCCTAGAGCGTGAAATCGAATTTTGTATTGATCTTGAACCCGGTACAAAACCCATTTCCAAAACCCCATATCAAATGGCTCATATTGAACTTCAGGAGTTAAAAACCCAACTACAGGAATTGTTAGACATTGGTTTCATTCATCCTAGTACATCTCCGTGGGGTGCTCCTACTTTATTTGTAAAGAAAAAAGATGGGAGTATGCGACTTTGCATTGATTATCGGGAGTTGAACCATGTCACCATCAAAAACAGGTACCCGTTACCTTGTATTGATGACATGTTTGACCAGTTGCAAGGTGATAAATTCTTCTCAAATATCGGTCTTTGTTCCGAATATCATCAGTTAAAGATTAAAACTGATGACATTCTAAAGACTGCTTTCAGAACTCGGTACGGGCATTACGAATTCCTAGTCATGTCTTTCGGATTGACCAATGCCCATGTTGCCTTCATGGATATGATGAACCGAATATTCAACAAATATTTGGATCATTTCGTGGTTGTCTTTATTGATGTCATCCTAATATACTCCAAAAGCCTCAAATATTTCTTCACCCAAAACGAACGTAACATGCGCCAAAGACGTTGGCTTGAGCTGTTGAAAGATTACGACCATACCATTCAATACTATCTTGGAAAAGCGAACGTTGTAGTTGACGCGTTGACTAGAAGATCATATGTGGGTACGAGTGCGATGTTGTTAACACAAATACCCATTTTGTATGACTTACAAAGGATGGAGATAGAGTTAAAAACTCCAGGGACCAACGTGATGATGTCAAATATACGAGTAGAACCGACATTAATCGATAAAGTTAAAATTGCTCAAGTCACAGACCCGGAGTTGATGAGTGTGAAGAAGAAAGTACAAGAAGGTGTTATTCCAGAAGCAAGAATCGACGAAGAAGGAATACTTTGAGTCAACTCTAGACTTTGTGTTCCTAACGACTTTGAATTGAAGTATAAAATCATGATGGAAGCATACAACACACCGTTTGCAATTCATCCTGGGAGTACCAAAATGTATCGTGATCTTCGACATACATTTTTGTGGAGAAATATGAAGAGAAAGATCGCGGAGTTTATCTCAAGGTTTTTAACTTGTTAACGTGTCAAGGTGGAGCATCAAGTATCAAAAGATCCATTGCAACCACTTGAAATTCCAGAATGGAAGTGGGAGCACATCAACGTGGATTTCGTTACTGGTCTTCCTAAGGTTTCTCAAGGCATAGTTACAATTTGGGTCATTGTCGATAGATTAACCAAGTCTGCTTATTTCTTGCCTATACGAGAAACTTATTCACTTGAACGTCTTGCTCGTATGTACATAAATGAGATTGTGAGATTGCATGGTATGCCAGTATCCATAGTTTCTGATCGAGACCCAAGATTTACTTCACGATTTTGGGTCAGCTTGCAGAAAGCCATGGATTTACGATTCAGTTCTGCATATCATCCTCAGACGGATGGGCAATCGGAAAGGATTATTCAAACTCTTGAAGATCTATTGAGACTCTACGTTCTAGACTTCAAAAGAAGATGGGACAAGTATTTACCATTCGTGGAATTCTCCTACAACAACAGTTATTAAGCAAGTATAGGCATAGCTCCATTCGAAGTGTTGTATGGACGAAAGTGTCGTTCCCCAGTATGCTGGGACGAGGTGGGTGAAACAACGTTGTTGGACCAGAAATGGTACGCACGACTACAAAAAAGATTCAACTGATCCGGCAACGTATACAAACCTCACAAGATTGATAAAAAAGTTATGATGATCTTCATCGAAGGCACATAGAATTCAATGTTGGAGATCATGTATTGTTACGTGTTGCTCCATGGAAAGGAGTTACGAGATTCGAAAAGAGGGAAAGCTCAAACCTCGATCCATTAGTCCATTTGAAATCCTCGATCGAGTAGAAATTGTGGCCTATAGACTCGCTTTACCACCAAGTATGTCTCGTGTTAATAACGTTTTCACATATCCATGCTACGTAAATATGTGGAAGACCCAAACCTCATTATTGAATTAGAACCAGACGAGATAGCGGAAGATTTAACGTATGAGGAGGTACTTGTCAAAATCTTGGATAAGAAGGAACATATTATACGCTCAAATGTTATACCTCAAGTTAAAGTTTTATGGAGAAACCACGATATTGAGAAAATGACATGGGAGTTAGAATTGAAAATGAAAACAAGGTATCCTCGCCTCTTCGACATACCAGATACGTACATCAATTTCGAGGATGAAATTTTATAAGGAGGGGAGGTTATAAGACCCCAACTTTTTATGAATAAAGAGTTAAGTTCTCTAATTATTATTTTCAATAATAAGGTGATTTGATATAATGCTTTAGTTATGGGTTAAATGAGCAAATTTTGCAAAGTAAGCAAGTTGTCATATAATATTCGTTTGGTCAGGGAATGTTCATTTTGTCGGGGAATATTCGTACGACGGCGCAATCATTGGTAGACCATATAACGGAATAAATGTTGGATATAGAAAGCGACAGAAATAACATTTTTATAAAAATAACGGCAAGGCTTTTACCGTTAACTGCTGAAATACCCGGTGATACAAATCTGATGTCTGGCGTGATTAAAGATGCTGCAGCGGTATTGCATAGTATTTCTGATTATTGATTCTTACATAAGAAGTCACTCAGTTTCATTGTAAGACCCCAAATTTTATGAAATAAAAGTATTCAATTTTTCTTATAATTACTATTCCGTAAATGGTTAAATTGATAAAAGGTTAAAGTTAAGGGTGATATGTGCAAAATTTTCAAAATAAGCAAGTGGTTATAATATACTCATTGTTGTCGGGGAATATTCGTTTGGTCGTGGAATATTCTTTTTATCGGGAAATATTTGTACGACAGCTCAACCATTTGTGGGCCCCATAACAGAATAACTGTCGGATGAAGAAAATGACAAATTTGAGTTTTTATAAATAACGGCGTTATCGTTACCATTAACACTGTTGGAATACCCGGTGGGTAAAGTAAAGTAAAACGAGTTGTTACTGCGAAGAAATATTTGCAGGTATTGCATAGTATTTTGAATTATTGATTCTTACGTAAGAAGGCCTTTACTCAATAATTATTACGATAATTCTTTATTCAATATTTTATTTTATTGGTTCAATAATTGCTACGTTGATATTTTATATTATTGTTGGTCGATAATTATCATTTCTGATATTTCTCATTATCGGATCGATAATTCATATTATTTGAATAATATTATTAGATAGCATTATTGGCGATGTCTAGAAAGTTACATCGAGGAGAGGTTTGGTCACCTAATTGCGGCGGCGATGAAGGAGAAATCCTTATTGGAAAGCCCCTCTTTCACAGGAAGCGCCGCATTGTCATTATTGTGATTACGTAATATTATTTGTGAATAATTAATTATTGATTTATATGATAAAAAAAATATTTATTTGATGCGGATATAAATGATGGATTTATTTATGTGGTTATAAATGAAGGAATTAATGTTGAGGTATTTTATCAGTATTTTGTCGGATTAGAGGTATTAAAAGATCAAATCGGTGTTCTTACAGCTCTATTGTGTGAGTTATAATTTTTAATCCGACCGTTGGATCGTTTTGATTTTTGGATATGTTATACATATATAAGTTGAGTATATATCCACAAATTTTGAACCGTTAAAAATTAACGCATGATTTGTTATGAATTTTAAAAGGTGTTGAAAATCGTCCGTTTATGGATTTCGGATATTATCTGTCTGGAATTTGGGAAAACTGAAAGCTACGGAGTTTTAGAGAATTCAATTTCGTGTGGAATGGACATAAAATTCGTATTTTTCTGATAAACGGGCTATTTTCTATGAATTATTGAAGTTTCAGAAAATAAAATAATTTTTATTAAAATTATGGGTGGGACCCACTATTATTTTAAACATGTGGGCTGCCAAATTTGTTCAAGTATAGCATGCTAGAGGCTGGTCTTGGTTGGTGAGCATACGTAGGAATGAAGAAAATTAATAATATTATTTTATTAATTTAGTCTCCTTTGGCGTTCTAGCATTTTCCTATAAATAGGTGCTTATGTTAGAATTAAAAAACACACCAGAAACATAAGTTTTCTCTCTCTATAATATCGAGCGTATTTTTGTGAGTATTTAGATACTTTGAGAGTTGTTGTTCAGTGCATGTTTTTGATATTCCAGTCAGAAATACTGCTCTTTTGAGGTAAGGGATTGTAAGGGTTATTACGTTTTTCAGTTTCATAATTTTTCTGACTCTCAAAAATTCTAGAAAAATTTGAAATGATAATTTGATGAGTTTTCTAGATTGTGTCCAAAAATGACGATTTTTGGATGTATAGATTAGGAGTTATGAATTTTATGAGAAAATACTATTTTAAAAGTAAACCCTTATAACTCCTTGTGGTTAACTCCAAAATTAGTAAAAATTTTATTGAGAGTACATGTATATGATAGAAGTATACTCTGTAAATTTTGGAATTTTGGAACTAAAGTACAGTTTATGATAAATGTCTAAATATTAATTTTGTTTTGGCCATATGAAAAATAGTAAATGAATTTTAAAAATTCTGAGAAAAATATATGTTCAATATGAGACTATATTCTGCTAAATCCCAGAAAAGAAATATTTTTGGGACTGATTTGGCATTTTTCATGAAAATAGACTAGATATGAGTAAATGAATTAAATATGTTATGTGAAGTAAGAAAATTGAAAAATAGGATTTTATGGCTTGAGAATCCTATATGAGGTATATGCAGATTTTTGATGAGGGTTTTGGTTATTGGTGATGAAATCTTATGAGTTTGGCATTTTAGAATGATTAAATGCATTATTTAGTAAAGTGTAAATAATTAAAATAAATTGTTTATAAGTTTAAGAAATGTCATTCTTTCAATATCATTATACCGAAATATTAGTATGAATTTTATTGTGGAATTTCTACCTTTTTTATGTCGGGGTTACTATTCATGAGTTACTATTTACGAGTTACTATTTATGAGTTACTATTCACAGGTACTATTCACGACAAAATTAGTTTCTTTTTCTGACCAAATTATCGTTGATTTATGAATCTTACTCTTGAAATTAAATGCAGTTGTTGATCATATTATTTTTATTATCATATATAACATTTTTATAATCCTGATGAATAAATTTCTCTTTGACTTGAGTGTAAAGATGGGTAGATTATTGGTATGATCGTGACTATGGGTTCTCTTTGGCCAGTAGTGCAAATTTGAATTGTTGACTAGTATGATCACGACCATTGAATTTACAATTGAATATTTTTAGCTTAAGTGCAAAGGTGAATTGATCAACATGGTAATAATTATGGTTTATATAAATTCTGAAATAATTATGTATTTCTTTTAGATATTAATATCTTTGGCCTGTAGTGCAAAGATGGATTATTGATGAATATCTTTGGCCCGTAGTGCAAAGATGACCTGTTGTTGAATATCTTTGGCCCGTAGTGCAAAGATGACCTGTTGTTCAATATCTTTGGCCTGTAGTGCAAAGATGACCTGTTGTTGAATATCTTTGGCCCGTAGTGCAAAGATGAATTTATTAGTATGATTATGAGCGAGGGCGTGATTTGGTATAACCATGATCTTTGATGTTTCATGTAAAGACATGTGATGAAAATTATCTTCGTCCTAGAAGAGAAGAGGAATTTAGAATCACAATTATGATTATGAGTTATTCATATAATTGTGGAAAGGAACTGTTGATTGACGTTACAAGGATAAACCATTGTTGGTGGACTTTTAATGTGGAGAAGATAATAGACTTTATGGTCTATTTGACTCTTCTAATGGATTGCTTGTTCCGCTGCAACTATGGTTGAAAAGTTTTATCATCTAACATATGTTCTAAATCTCTGATTTATTACTGATGAAGGCTATTGATAATTTAATTATCTTTAGTCATGATATTCTTTACTAGGCTAGTTGAGCTCACCCTTTTACTTCAGAATTCCTTTCAGGTAATAAGAGTGTAGCTGGGTCAAGCGGGGGTAACAGGGAAATAGAACGGTGGTCTCTAGCGGTGGAATTTCTCCCTAAACAGTATAGAAAAGTGTGTTATATTTTATACATCATTTAGTAGTTATATTTGGTGAATCAAATAGGGTGAGGCGAACCCAACATTGGAAGGGTGTTTTGCCACTATCATACAAGATGTATAATGACATACAACCTCGTGTTATCATAAGACAGGGTTGTACACATCCACTTGCTGAGTATATCTACGAGCACTACCTATATGATCTTGGAGTTTATTTAAAATATAATTCTCAATTGGAGACATTGCTGAGTATATCTACGAGCACTACCTATATGATCTTGGAGTTTATTTAAAATATAATTCTCAATTGGAGACATTGGAGATAGTTATATGTCAAGAGAAGACTCACCATTGGAAAGAGCATGATAGTAATCTTCTCATTTTTCTTTGGGGTCTATTGGGTCAATCAAGGATAATTCTGTGGCCATATGATATCTATCATAACCTAGACGCATGGCCTCCCATGTACGAAGGTTTCCTTGAGCACTTCCCAAAGGTTTTAATTTCTAAAATAGCTTTTGACTGTACCTTTATGTAAGGTTCCATTGTAAAGTGCTATCCAAGGTTGGGATGAGAGTCACAGTTGGTATATATTTGTATCAAAACTCACAGCATATGTGTTGTTGTATTTTGCACGATAATTTTTGTAATAAAGTTGTAGTTATTTTCTGTACCATGTATTTGGCGACTCAGAATAGGTTGGATGGATTGGACCTATTTTGGGGGTGTCACATTCATTCAATAAAAGCCACAGTAATTATTGCGCAGTATCTCATATTATTAATTCAATTATTGTCACAGTATCATCTGCACAATATTTTATATTATTAAATCAATAATTGACACGACACAATTATTCATATTATTAGTTAGCATTATTGATAATGTCTTGAAAGTTATGTCGAGGAAAGAGGTTAGGTTATATAATTGTGCGCCAATAAGGATAAATTCTTATTGGAAAGCCCCATCTTTCCTAGGAATGATCTGGTTGTTAATATTGTGAACTTATAATATTATTTATGAATAATTATTATGTGGTGGATATTTGTTCAATTTTGATATAAATTAAGGAATTTGTTAAAAGTTTGGCAATTATTTTCTCCGACAAAATTTTCATTCAAAAAAATTATTATAATATTACATTATAATAATGTGATAATATAATAATATAGTTTTTTTTTATAATTTAAATGGTAATATTATTATTATTATATATAATTTTTAGCATGTGAGTAAAAATGGAGTAAAGATTATCATTTTGGTTTTGAATTCTTCCGTGCTCATTTTTAATTCTCTTATGCGTATTTTTTTCCTAAGTTGGTTGGTGAGAAAATTGTCTGCAAAGTGTGTTGTTGCCAAATTGTGGGTCCCAACTATTGAAAATGAGAAGAGTTAGGCATACAGGAAATTGGGCAGAGGAAAGGTTTGGCAGAGTTAGGCACTCTGCTTAACTTTTCTCCCTTCGTTGCACTATAAATAGGGTGTAACCCTCCTTCCTAAACACACAAAAAATCTCAAGTTTTCCTACTATAATATTGTGAGTATTTTTTTTTAGTATAAGAATACTTTGAGTGTGGCTTTTTGTGCAAGAGTTTCTCAGGATAATATCTGATATTCCAATCAAATCAAGTTTCTACTAAGGTAAATGATATTATTTTATTTCAATACTCGTAATAAATATTATTTTTTTCATACTCCATATTATGTAAGGGATATTATTTCATTTCATATTCATACATTTAAACTTATTATGGTAAGTATTGTTTCTACACTTCCTGAAATTATTAGAAATTCCTTAAATTTTGCGCTTCATCTAATATCATTTCACTGGAATATTGGTCTGAACTTTCTTATTAAATTTTAATTTTTTCATGTCTGGTTATTATTTATACTGTACTATTTATGGGCACTATTCATACGGTACTATTCAGAACATAATTTAATTCTCTTTTCTGTCCAAATTATTTTTGATACATGAATATCATTTTTGAATTTTACTTCACAAATAGTTATCATGTTGACAATTTGGACATTTTTGAACTGTGGATAAATTGAATTATAAATATCTAATATTTATCATTTATCTCACTTGATTGAATCTTTATATCATTATCATCATCATCATGCTTATATTATGTTGAAAGTCATCTTTGACCCGTAGTGCAAAGATGGAATGTTGATTGGTATGATTATGATCAGGAATTGTGTATTGGTATAATCATAACCTTTAATGTTATAGATAAGGTTTATGGTGAAAGTCCTATTTGGCCCGTAGTGCATAAATGGACATGTGTTTGGCATGATCATGACCACTGGTGATACTAACGAATATCATTGGCTCGTAGTGCATGGATAATTCGTTGATTTAAAATATTTATTGAATGATGTTACAGGGATAAAATATTAATGATGAACTTTTAAATCATAGAAGATAGTAGATATCATAATCTACTTGACTCTTCTAATGGATTGTTGTTTCCGCTGCAGTTGTGATCTAAACTTGTTGTCTATTGTATTCTACCAGATTTTTCCCTGTTGAGGACTAATGATAATTTATTCTACACTATATTAGTCATAATATTCTTTACTAGGTTAGTTGAGCTCACCCTTTTCCTTTTGGTTCCATTGTTCTTCTCAGGAGGCGAGAATGTAGCTGGGACTAGTCGGGGAGTGGAGTAATGGTTCAAGATGGTTATTATAGTCGTCCTCGCTATTTTGTAAAATAGTGTGACAATAATTATAATGAGGACTGTATTTGAGTTTGAATATTGTCTACGAGACGATATTTGAATTAAAACTCACAGACTATATGTTGTCGTATTTTGTGTGAGACCCCGGATTTTATGAATAAGATTTAATTTTTCTCGAAGTAATTTTTTTGAATATTATGGTGTGGATTTGATATAATGTTATAGTTGTGGATAGTATTTATAAATTTTGTAAAGTATGCAAGTTGTTATATAATATTCGATTGGTCGGGGAATATTCGTTTTAACAAGGAATATTCATACAACTACACAATCATTGGTGGACCCCCACAACGGAATTATTGTCGGATTGAGAAAACGACAAAAATACTTTATGAAAATAACGACGAAAGTTTTACCGTTAAAACTGTTGAACTACTCGGCAGTAAAAGTACAGTAATATGCGTGATTGCATAGTAGCACACGGTATTGATTATTGATGCTTACGTAAGAAGTCACTCAGTTATACTCAATTATTGCTACATTAATTGATGCATTATATCTCTCATATTATTGATTCAATTATTGTTACAGTATCATATGCATAATATGATATATTATTAAATCAATAATTGAGACGGCAAAGTTATTCATATTATTATTTGCAATATTGACAATGTCTAGAAATTACATCGAGGAGAGGTTTGGTCACCTAATTGCTTGGCATGATAAGGAGAAATCCTTATCGGAAAGCCCTCTTTCTCAGGAGCGACACGGTTGTTAAATATTATGAATTATAATATTAATGATGAATAAGTTCGTGTTGATTAAAGATGAAATTTTATAGTTCCATTGTGTTGAAATTATTTGTGTTAGTGGAAATTGACATTTGTTTCGATAATAATTGATGTCTGGAGGTTATATTGTTCAATTGGGTATTCGGGGCACTTTTTGTGTTCGGAGTACTATTCACGAGTTACTTTTCACGGGTACTATTCACGAAGAAGATATATTTCTTTTTTGGTCCAAATCATTTTTGGGTACAATATTATTCCATGAGGAGATGTGCTAATTTTTCGAATAGTTGGTTGAAGATATAATAATAAATCAATATGGACCATTTGGTAGAAAGTTATAATAGTAAATCAATATGGATCGCTGGTTTAAAGTTTTAATAATGAATCAGTATGGACCGTTGCTTTAAAGTTTTAATAGTGAATCAGTATGGACCGTTGCTTTAAGTTTTAATAGTAAATCAATATGAACCGCCCGTTTAAAAGTAAATCAATTTGGACCGTTCATGAATTAGTTACTATTCAGTCCATTCTCCTATAAATAGAAGCTCATTCCTTCATTATTTCTTACAAATTCACTCAAACTCTAGAGAGAGAAACTATAGAGAGAAAGAAGAAAAGTGTTCTGCTACTTCACTACTTCTATATCCAGTACTCTTCTTTCTAAGGTAGGGAATATTATTTGTTATACTCGTAAGGGGTATTCTTTCTTTCTTATTCATGAAGAGAACTTCTGTTATTCCATTCTTATTATTTTGTTGGAATAACCTGTATACGCGGGATACCCTATACTTGGTGAAATTCTTCTGTTATTCCATTCTTTATTATTATATTGGAATAACCTGTCTATGCAAAGTACCGCATACGTGGTGAAATCCTTCTGTTATTTCATTCTTATTATTCTGTTGGAATAACCTGTTTATGCGATGTGAGACCCCAGATTTTATGAATAAAGATTTAATTTTCTCAAAATATTTTTTTTTCATATTATGGTGTGGATTTGATATAATGTTATAGTTGTGGGTAATATTTATAAATTTTGAAAAGTATGCAAGTTGTTATAAAATATTTGATTGGTCGGGGAATATTCTTTTTGTCGGGGAATATCCAATGCGGCGACACAATGGTGGAGTGGACCCTGACGAAAGTATTGTCTATTTAGAAAATGATATAATTATCTTTTATAAAATAACAACGGCGGAAGTGTTCTGAATTAAAGCTGTTGAACTACCTTAGTAGTAAAAATACGATGTCTGGCGTGGTTGCATAGTAGCACACAGTGTTGGTTATTAATGCTTACGTGATAAGTCACTCAGTTTTGTTCTCTTAGTATTATTAATGCAATAAAAATGGAAAAGCTTTTTATATAAAAGCGAATACTTTTATAAAGTTATTCTATAAATAGAATATATTATATTACATTGTGCATAGTGTTTTGTATAGTAACATCTTTTTATATAAAGCAGAATACTTTTATAAAGTTATTCTATAAATATAATATATTATATTTTATTATGAATAGTGTTGCATAAATACTGCATAGTGTTTTTGCATAGTAAAATCTTTTTATATAAAACAAAATATTTTTATAAAGTTATTCATTTTATTAGATTATAAATAGAATATATTATATTTTATTTAAAAGATTTTGCTTTAAATACTGAATCGTCCGATTAAAAGTAAATCAATTTGGACCGTTCATGAATTAGTTACTTATCGGATCCATTCTTCTATAAATAGAAGTTCATTCCTTCATTATTTCTTTAATTCACTTTGAAACTTTAGATAGAGAAAATATAGAGAGAATTCTTCTTCTATAATCTTGGCGTATTTCTTTAGAGTTTAAGAAAGTTTTGAGCATAGTCAAAGTTTTCTTGAGTATATCCTGCCTACCTAATTGGAATACTCTTCTTTCAAATGTAAGGGATATTATTTGTTGTACTCGTAAGGGATATTATTTGTTGTACTCGTAAGGGGTATTATTTCTTTTGTATTCATGAAAGAACTTCTGTTATTGCATTCTTTATTATTCTATTGAAATAACCTGTATACGCGGTCTACCCTATACTTGGTGAAATTCTTTTGTTATTCCATTCTTTATTATTATGTTGGTATAACTTTATCATCAAGTACCGCATACATAGTGAAATTCTTACATTATTCCATTCTTTATTATTACATTTGGAACATCACATGCATGCGTTTCACGCATGACACAGTTCCATTATTTATTATTCTATTGAATATATCACATGCAATGCGTTCTGCATGACTGACGGTTCAGATTATTTATTATTACATTGGAATAACTTTGCTGTGTGGTCTATCACATGCCTGGTGAATTCTTCTGTTATTCCATTCTATATTATTCTGTTGGAATAACCTGTCTATGTGGATTACCACATGCATGGTGAATGATCCTTTGTATCCATTCTTTATTAAATTGTGGAAATGATCTGTCTACGTGGATTACCGTATGGCGGGTGAAAATCCATTTGTAGTTTCACATATTCTCTTATACTCAGTTGGTTAAGGCTTTGACTTCTATACTCTATGAAATTAGTGAAATACCCTTGACATTTGCGCTTCATCCAGTATCTTTTCATGAAAATATTCTTCTGAGCATTCTTGAATTTTACTCTACAAAGAAGTATCATGTTGACAATTTGGACATTATTGAGTTCAGGATAAATTAACTTATAAATCTTTAAAATTAATTCTTGAACTTGTTTTATTGAATTATTATGTCATTGTCATGATGAGTTATGTTGGTTATTATGTGAACACAGGAAAGTTTCTTAGAAATCACAAAGGGTTAAAAATCAGATTTTGGTGAAAATGAAACATGAAATTCAATTGACCATATCTCTTATTATATTTTAAATTTTTAAGTGTGGTCAAGTTCTAGAGATAGATCTATGAGTTTCTTAACTTATCCAAGTGGAATCACTGGAAAAGGTATTGTAGATTTTCGTGTGGACTGATTTTAGCAAATGAGTCAAAAGCTGTAAATTATAAAAGGCTACTACCCAGAAGTTTAAAAGGGCATTTTCGGCCACTTAAATTGTGAAAAAAATTCCGGCCTTTTGGGACATAGAAATATATGGTATAAAGTACCTCCTGTCAAAAAATGAGCTCATTCCAACTTAAAATGAGCAAGTTATGACCATTTCAATATTTAGGTTTTTCCGACGGAAAACGTTATAATCGGAGTTCTATAACTCCGATGACCATGAAATTTAAACTGGAAGCTCACGTTAACATGTGTAAGATTCTTCCAAGATTTGGGAATTTTTGGAGTTAACCTTGAGGTAGCTAATTTCTTAAGGAATTAATTAGAAATTAATTTTTGAAAAATAGTAAATGAATTTTAAAAATTCCGAGAAAAATATATGTTCCATATGGGACTATATTCTGCTTAATCCTAGAAAAGAATAATTTTTGGGACTGATTTGGTATTTTTCATGAAAATGGTTTAATTACGAACATATGAATTAAATATGTTATGTGAAGTTAAAAAATTGGTAAATAGGATTTTAGGGCTTGAAAATCCTATATAAGGTATATGCAGATTTTTGATGAGTAATTTGATTATTGGTGATAAAATCTTATGAGTATGACATTTTTGAATGATTAAATGCATTATTTGAAAAAGTGTAAACAATTAAATTAAATTGTTTATAAGTTTAAGGAGTGATTAAAATATTGTTATAATATTAACAATATTAGATTATGATTTTATTAAGTGATTAATAATGTTTGGATAAATTTAAAGTTTTTAATATTTATCCTTGATTTAGTTTGACTAATGCTTATAATATTGTCATCATCCTCATGTTTATAATATGTTGAAAGTAGGGCTGTAAATGGTAACCAAAAAATTCGTATTCGTCCGCATCCGTATTCGAAAAAAGCGGATATTATTCGCATTCGAAAAAAAATGGATATATCCGTATTCGGTTTAAAGGTATCCATAAATAAACGGATACGAATACGGATATAGGCGTATTCGTATTCGATTAACATCCGTCCGTAAATCTATCTGGCGGATACGGATATCCAGATTTCGATATCCGAAATCCGTATCCGAATAACTTATATATATATATATATATATATATATAAAACACACACACACACACACACTTAATATTTACATTAATTAAATTATTAATTAATGTAAATTATTAATTAATAATTTACCTATATAAGTTGTTAATAATTTAATATATATATATATATATATATGTATGTATTTATTAATAACTTACATTCATTGATTAATCACTTACATTCATTTATATAAGTTATTAATATATACGTGTATATATATATATATATATTATAAACTTACATATACATTTATATATATAAGTTATTATATATATATATATATATATACACACACACATATATATATTAATAACTTACATTCATTAATTAATCACTTACATTCATTTATATAAACTATTAATATATTTATATATATATATATATACACGTATATATTAATAATTTACATTCATTTAAATAAGTTTTTTTTATATATATATTTATATAAGTGTGTATTAATAACTTACATTCAATAATTAATCACTAGCATTCATTTATATAAGTTATTAATATATATATATATATACACACACACACACACATATATATAAATTAATAACTTATATTCATTATTTAATAACTTACATATTTAATAACTTACATATATAAATTATAAATATTCATCCATACATATAAATTAATGTTCAATGAAGGATGATCAATGGTGTATGCATCAAGTTAAGTTAGGATGCAAATTAATCTTGTAATTTTTATGATGATGTGTTTGACATTTTCCTCCCTTATGATTAGGATGTTTAATTAATATGTATGGTTTAAATATTAAATTGTGTTTAATTAATATATCCGATTTAAACTTTAATTTTTTTTTCAGTAAATATTTTGAATGAATTTTATATTAGAGTTCTTGATAAGCGAATTCGGATATTAGGATATCAAGAATAATTTGTCTATTCGGATAAAATAAGCGATAGAACGGATATTATCGTATTGAATATTTTTTGAATACGGATACGGATAATATTTTAAAATCCATGGGATAACGGACACGGATATGGATAGCGAATTGGTTTTTCGGATACGGATACGGATATACCTGTATCAGTATCTGTTTAATACCGTTTACATCCCTAGTTGAAAGTCATCTATGGCCTGTAGTGCATATGTAAGACCCCAACTTATTATAAATAAAATCGAATTTCCTCTAATTATATTTGTGAATAATAAGGTATTAATTTGATATAATTATCTGGTTATGGGTGAAATGTGCAAATTTTGTAAAATATGCAAGTGGTTATAAAATAATCATTGTTGTCGGGGAATATTCATTTCGTCGTGGAATATTCTTGTTGTCGGGAATATATTAAATGCTTGCAGCATTCATTTGTGGGCCCCATAATGTAATAATTGTCGGATGAAGAAAACGACAAGTTTGAGTTTTTATAAATAACGGCGTAGTTATTCACAGTATTAACATTTGTTGGAATACCCGGTGGTTAAAATACGATGTCTGGCGTGGATGCATGTGAGATTGATGAATTATTGATTCTTACGTAAGAAGGCACTACTCAATAATCGTTACGGTGAGTTCTTTATTCAATATTTTATTTTATTGATTCAATAATTCACGCATTGATATTTTATATTATTGTTGTTTCAATAATTGTCATCGACAAGATTTCCATTATCGATCAATAATTCATATTATTTGAATAATATTATTAGATAGCATTATTGGCAATGTCTAGAAAGTTCTATCAAGGAGAGGTTTGGTCACCTAATTGTTAGCACTAATAAGGAGAAATTCTTATTGGAAAGCCCCTCTTTCTGAGGAGAACTGGTTGTCATAAATGTGATTACGTAATATTATTTGTGAATAATTAATTATTGATTCATATGATAAGGAAATATTTATTTAATGTGGATATAAATGTTGGATATATTTATTGTGGTTAAAAATGAAGGAGTTAATGTTGAGGTGTTTTATCAGTATTTTTGTCGGAATGAAGGTATTAAAAATTAAACCAGTTATTTTGAGATATATTGTGTGAGTTATAAATTTTAATCCGACCGTTGGATCGTTGTAATTTTTGGCTATGTTATACATATATAAGTTGAGTATATGTCCACAAATTTTGAACCGTTAAAAATGAACGTATGATTTGTTATGAATTTTAAGAGGTGACTGATTCAGAAATTAGGTTTATAAATGATTTTGGTGGAAAATTCTAGAATTGAGAGGGCCCCACTTGTGGTTGGTGAAGAAATGTGCTGAATTTTATTTCAAATGTGGTGGGTGGGAATATTAGCAGGTAAAGCCATCGTCGAGTTCTTGGTCAAGTCTCGCTAACATTTTTCTATAAATAGAGGGCTAAGTTAGAATTGAAAATCACACCAAAAACATAAGCTTTCTCTCTTTCTCTCTCTAGATTATTGAGTGTATTTTGTGAGTATTTGGATACTTTGTGAGTTTCTATTCATCGATTGCAAGTTTCCTTGACCTTATAAGATATTTCGATCGTAAATCTCGATATTTTGAGGTAAGGGATGTTATTTTCTTCATATATGATATTATTTCTTCAATATCATTATTAGAAGTATTGATCTGAATTTTAATCAAATTTGGAACTTTTTTGTGCCGGGAGTTCTTATTCACGATATCGATAATTATTCACGATACTCTGATCTTATTCACGAATCGACACTATTCACCAAAAATGAAATTTTCTTCTTTTGTCCAAGATGTCTATTATGGTTACTATCTTTGATTGTATCCATGTTTTGATCTTTATTTTTGAATTACGCTTCAAAATTGGTATTTATGAAATATTATTGATCTTGGATAAACCGTTATACTGAATCCCTACTATTTGTCCTTCCGTTTCACTTGGATTCGCTTTTCTTTAAAATATTTTTCATCATCCTCGGTCCTAAATGATGATAT
The DNA here is from genome assembly GCA_020205615.1 of Panax quinquefolius. Taxonomy (NCBI): domain Eukaryota; kingdom Viridiplantae; phylum Streptophyta; class Magnoliopsida; order Apiales; family Araliaceae; genus Panax; species Panax quinquefolius. The sequence goes on from CM035167.1 coordinate 123,462,284, forward strand.
TACTAAATATCTTCTACCTTTTGTAGTGCAAAGATAAATGATTAATCGATGAATATCTTTGCCCGTAGTGCAAAGATGAGCAGTGTTAAGATGAGATGAACACGACCAATGGTGATACAAATGAATATCTTTGGCTGTAGTGCAAAAGATGAATATTTGATTAAAGATGTATATTGATTGTTATTCTGAGGATAAAATGTTGATGATGGACTTTTAAATCTTAGAAGATAGTAGAACTCATTCTCTACTTGACTCTTCTAATAGATTGATGTTTCATTGCGATTGTTGATCTAAAACTTGTTGGCTATTATATTTTATCATATTTTTTTCCTGTTGAAGACTAACGATAATTTGTTGTATATTATCTTAGTCATAATATTCTATCTTCGGGCTAGTTGAGCTCAACCTTTTCCTTTTGTTCCATTTCTCTCGGGAGGTGAGAACATAAAGAAGAACTAATCGAGGTACGGAGTGATGGTTCTAGAAAGATGTTTTAGCGATCCTCACTATTTCGTAAAATAGTGTTTGAATAATTATAACGAAGACTTATTTGAGTTTGGATATTATGCAGAAGACAATATTTGTATTTAAACTCACAGTATGTGTGTTGTCGTATTTTGCACGACAATTGTATTATTGAAGTTGTAGTTTGCTTTTACGTACCATGTATTTGGCGACTTCGGAATGGGTGTTGTATACCTATTTTGGGGCGTCACAACATAAATGGACTTGATGATATGATTATGACGAGGATTATTCGGTATAATCTTGGCCGTAATGTTACAAATGATGTGGAAAAAGTCCTCGTTGGCGTGTAGTGCATTGATGGGCGCTTTTTGGTATGATTATGGCTATGGATTCTCTTGACCAAGGGTGCAAAGATGAATTGTTTTATGGCATGATCGGGGACCGTTGATGAAAACAAGATTATCTTTGGCCCGTAGTGCATGGATAATTCGTGGTCGTGATACTAAAGAATATCTTTGGCCTGTAGTGCAAAGATGATTTGATGATGTGGATTAATTATTGAGCTGAGTCTCAGCAATGAAATATTAATTCATGGATGTGATAATAATGAATATCTTTGGTCGTAGTGCAAAGATGATTTAATGATTCTGACGAGGAATTGTGATTTGGTATAACCATGATTTTTGATGTTTCGGTGAAGAGGCGGTGATGAAAATTATCTTAGATCCCAGGTGCGAAGAGGAATTTAGAATCACAATTGTGATTATGAGTTATTCACATGATCGTGGACCGGAATTGTTGATTGATGTTACAGGGATAAAACATTATTGGTGGACTTTTAACATAGAGAAGATAATAGACCTTATGGTCTATTTGACTCTTCTAATGGATTTCTCGTTCCGCTGCAACTATGGTTGAAAAGTTTTATTATCTACCATATGTTCTAAATCTTTGATTTATTATTGATGAAAGCTATTGATAATTTAATTATCTTTAGTCATGATATTCTTTACTGGGCTAGTTGTGCTCACCCTTTTACTTCACAATTCCTTTCAGGTAATAAAAGTGTAGCTGGGTCGAGCGGAGTATTAAGAGAATTAAAACGGTGGTCTATAGCTATTGAGGTTCTCCCTAAATAGTATGGAAATAATTTTATTGAGAACTTTAGATAAGTGTGTCGTATTGTATACGTCATTTGATATTTAATTTTGGTGAACTGAATAGGGTGAGATTAACCCAACTTTGGAAGCGTGTTTTGTCACTATCATACAAGATGTCTAATGACATAAAACCTCGTGTTATCATAAGACAGGGTTGTGCGCATCCACTTGCTGAGTATATCTACGGACACTACCTATATGATCTTGGAGTTTATTTGAAATATAATATTCACTTGGAGACAGTGGAGATAGTTATATGTCAAGAGAAGACTCACCATTGGAAAGAACATGATAATAATCTTCTCGTTTTTCTTTGAGGTTTATTGGGTCAACCAAGGATAATTCTGTGGACATATGATATCTATTATAACCTAGACGCATGGCCTCCTATGTACGAAGGTTTCCTTGAGCACTTCCCAAAGATTTTAATTTCTAAAATAGTTTTTGATTATACTTTTATTTAAAGTACCATTGTAAGGTTGAGGTCGAGGCACCATGAGAGTTACATACATTTGTATTAAAACTCACAGTTAACTATGGTCGTATCCTATACGACAGTTCAACAGTTGTATAAATGAAGTTGTATTTGAATTTTATACCATATATCTGGCGACTCAGAATGGGTGATGTATACCTAATTTTGGGGGCGTCACATGCGAAATACCGCATACATGGTGAAATTCTTCTAAAATTCCGTTCTTTATTATTACGTTTAATATCACATGCGTGCGTTTACGCCGGACCGGGTTCCATTATTTATTATTACGCCGAATATCCACATGCATGCGTTTATGTCGGACTGGTTCCATTATTTATTATTACGTCGGAATATCACTCGTATGCGTTACGTGGGACTGTGTTCCATTATTTATTATTACATTGGGAATAACACATGCATGCGATCTATCGCACGCATGGTGAATCTTACATTATTCCATTCTTTATTATTTTGTTGGAATAACCTGTCTATGTGGATTACCACATGCATGGTGAATGATCCTTTGTATTCATTCCTTATTAAATTGTGGATTACCGCATGGCGGGTGAAAATTCATTTGCAGTTTCATATATTTTATTATACTCAGTTGGTTAAAGTTTTGGCTTCTATACTCCATGAAATTAGTGGAATATCCTTGATATTTGCGCTTCATCCAGTATCTTTTCATGGAAATATTCTTCTGAGCATTCTTGAATTTTACTCCACAAAGCAGTATCATGTTGACAATTTGGACGTTTTTGGTTCCTGGATAAATTAATTTATAAATCTTAAAAATTTATTCTTGAACTTGTTTTATTGAATTATTATGTCATTGTCATCATACTCATGCTTATATTGTGATGAAAGTCATCTTTGGCTTACGTGCATAGATGGACTTGGTATGATTATGACCAGAAATTATTCGGTATAATTATGACCGTAATGTGACGAATGATGTGGTAAAAGTCCTCATTGGCCTGTAGTTCAGTGGTGGACAGTTGTTGGTATGATTATGACCAGGGATTATTCGGTATAGTCATGACCATTGATGATTACATGAATATCCTTGGCCTTAGTGCAGGGATGATTCGATTTTATTTATTAAGCTGAGTCTCAGCGATAAAGTTGATGAAAAACTTTTTAAATCATAGAAGATAGTAGATTTTATACTTTACTTGACTTTTCTAATGGATTGCTTATTCCGATGCAGTTTTTGATCTAAAACTTGTTGTCTATTATATTCTATCAGTTGTTATACTGTTAAAGGCTAAGGATAATTTATTTTACATTATCTTAGTCATAATATTTCTTACTGGGCTAGTTGAGCTCACTCTTTCTTTCACTGTTCTCTTTAGGAAATGAGAACGTAGCTGGGACTAGTCGGGGAACAGAGTGATGGTCGTAGATGGTGCATTAGTAGTCCTCACTATTCTGTGAAATAGTGTGATAATAAATGTAATGAGGACTCCATTGAGTGTGGATATTGTCTAAATGATAATATTTGTATTAAAACTCACAGCCTATGTTTTGTCGTATTTTACACGACTGTTGTATAATTAAGTTGTATTTGTATTCAGTACCTTGTATCTGGCGACCCAAGATAGGTGATGTATACCTATTTTGGGGGCGTCACATTTTGCACGACAATTGTATAATTGAAGTTGTATTTGAATTTTGTACCATGTATTTGACGATTTAGAATGGGTTGTGTTGGCCTATTTTGGGGTGTCATATTTTATGCTATTATTTTGTAATTATTATTATTATTTAAAAATTATTATTATTGTTGTTATTATTATTATTTTGTAGTTATTATTATTATTTAAAAAATATTATTGTTGTTATTATTATTATTTTGAAATTATTATTATTTAAAAATTATTATTATTATTTAGAAATTATTATTATTATTATTTTTAATATTATTATTATTATTATTATTTTAAAATTATTATTAAGATACACATGGCAATTATGCACACTCGTCACTTCCACCCATGTACACATCAGCACACTCATCACTTCTGTTTGGTAATTATGCACAGTTTGTATTTTGTAACAACCCCAAAATAGGTCCATTCCATCCAACCCATCCTGAGTCGCCAAATATATGGTACGGAAAAATAACTACAACTTTATTACAACAATTGTCGTGCAAAATACAACAACACATATATCTTTGTGAGTTTGGATACAAATATATACCAATCTGTAGACGTCACAATGACACCTTACATAAAGGTATAGTCAAAAACCTGCTTTTAGAAATTAGAATCTTTGGGAAGTACTCAAGGAAACCTTCGTACATGGGAGGCCATGCTTTTAGGTTATGGTAGATATCATATGGCCACGTAATTATCCTTGGTTGAATTCTAATAGACCCCAAAGAAAAACGAGAAGATTATTACTATCATATTCTTCCCAATGGTGAGTCTTCTCTTGATATATCATTATCTCCACTGTCTCTAATTGGGTATTATACTCCAAACAAATACCAAGATTATATAGGTAGTGCTTGTAAATATACTCAGTAAGTGGATGAGCACAATCATGTCTTATGATAACACGAGTTTGTATGTCATTAGACATCTTGTATGATAGTGACAAAACACCCTTCCAAATTTGGGTTCGCCTCACCTCTTTAGGGAGAACCTCAACAACTATAGACCACCGTTCTATTCCCTTGTTATCCCCGCTCAACCCAGCTACACTTTTATTACCTGAAAGGAATTGTGAAACAAAAGGGTGAGCACAACTAGCTCAGTAAAGAATATTATAACTAAAGATACATAAATTATCAATAGTCTTCATCAATAATAAATCAGAGATTTAGAACATATGGTAAATGATAAAACTTTTCAACCATAGTTGCAAATGACGAAGCAATCCATTAAAAGAGTCAAATAGACTATAAAGTCTATTGTCTTCTCCATGTTAAAAGTCCACCAACAATATTTTATCCTCAGTAACATCAATCAACAAATCCCTTTCCACAATCATATGAATAACTCATAATCATAATTGTGATTCTAAATTCCTCTTCTCATCCGGGACGAAGATAATTTTCATCACTGTCTTTACCGAAACATCAAATATCATGGTTATACCAAATCACGATTCTGTTCATAATCATACTAATAAATTCATCTTTGCACCACGGGCCAAAGATATTCATCAACAGTTCATCTTTACACTACAGGCTAAAGATATTCAACAACAGGTCATCTTTGCATTACGAGCCAAAGATATTCATCAATAATTCATCTTTGCACTACAAAGCAAAGATATTCAACAACAGTCATCTTTGCATTACCAAAGAAAAGATATTCATCAATAATTCATCTTTGCACTACAGGCTAAGATATTCATCAACAAGTCATCTTTGCACAACGAGCCAAAGATATTCATATATTAAAGAAATACATAATCATTTCAGAAGTTATATAACAATAATTATAACCATGTTGATCAATTCACCTTTGCACTTAAGCTAAAAATATTCAATTGTAAATTCAATGGTCATGATCATACCAGTCAACAATTCAACTTTTGCACTACTGGCCAAAGAGAACATATGGTCACGATCATACCAATAATCTACTCATCTTTACACTCAAGTCAAAGAGAAATATCATCATTAGGGTTATAAGAATGTTATATAAAAACAATATAATCAAAACATGGTTTTAATTTCAAAAGTAAGATTCATAAATCAATGATAATTTGGTCAGAGAAGAAACCAATTTGTCGTGAATAGTACCCGTATTAAACATAAAATCGTGATATCGCATGCATAAGTAACCTCTATTAATTTGAAAAGATAAAATTTCATAATAAAATTCATAACCATATTTATAACACCTTAATCCAAATGTTATAAATCACTTAGAAATCTCATAATCTAATATTATTAATATTATAATAATATTTTAATCATTTCTTAAATTTATAAACAATTTAATTAAATTGTTTACACTTTTACTAATTAATGCATTTAATCATCATAAAATGCCAAACTCATAATATTTCATCACCAATAACCAAAACCCTCATCAAAAATCTGCATATACCTCATATATGATTCTCAAGCCATAAAATCATATTTTCCAATTTTCTTAGTTCACATAACATATTTAATTCATTTACTCATAACTAGAATATTTTCATGAAAAATACCAAATCAGTTCCAAAAATATTTCTTTTCTGGGATTTAGCATAACATAGTCCCATATTGAACATATATTTTTCTCAAAATTTTAAAAATTCATTTACTATTTTTCATATGGCCAAAACCACCGAATATTTAAACATTTATCATAAATTATACTTTTGTCCAACAATTCTGAAATTAATACGGTATACTGATATTATATAGATGTACTCCCAATAAAAATTTTATCAATTTTGGAGTTAATCACAAGGAGTTATAAGCAGTTACTTTTAAAATAGTCTTTTCTCATAAAATCCATAACTCCTAATCTATATATCCAAAAATCGCCATTTTTGGACACAATCTACAAAACTCATCAAAATATCATTTCAAATTTTTCCAGAATTTTTGAAGGTCCAGAAAAATTTTGAAACTAAAAACATAATAACCTTTAAAATCCCTTACTATCCCTTACCTCAAAAAAAAGAAGATTGGAATGTTTGGATATAACGTATTTGAATCTAACTTGCAGACCGTATAGCAATACTCAAAGTATACTCAAAATACTCACAAGAATACGCTCGATAATATAGAGAGAGAAAACTTCAGTTTCTGGTGTGATTTTCAATTCTAACCTAAGCACCCTATTTATAAGAAATTATTTAGAACACCAAAGCAGAAAATTGAATATAATAATAATATTATTATCAAATTTCAAGCCCACCTCTAGACATTTGAAATCAGCTGATTTTGCACATGTTTAATGAGGCCACAAAATATAAAAAACATTTTTATTAATAAAAATAAATAAAACTTCCAAAAATAAATTATTTCGGAACTTCAGAACTTCAATAATTCATAATAAATAGCCCTTTTATCAGAAAATTCGAATCTCGCGACTTTTTATAGGAAATTCAATTCTCTACAACTTTTCAGAAGAAAGTTTTACCAAATTCCAAACAGAAATTGACCGAAATCCACAAACGGACGATTTTACAGGCTATAATCAAATTTCAGTCAAGAAATGGGGTCCACCGATGCATAAAACATGTTTTAAACATTTATTGTAACAAAAATATTCTTCCTCCTCATATACTCATATATTCCACATTCACTGTAAAAATATCACCATTATTATATTATTAAAATAATATATTTAAATGAATTATTTTATCAGAAAAAGATAAAATATTAATTTTCAACAATTTGTCACTTTAAAAATTTTTTCTATCTATATCCACATAAAATAAATATTTTCTCATCATAAAATCAATAATTAATTATTCACAAATAATATTACATAATCACAATATTAACAACTGAGTAGGTTAAAGAAAGAGGGCTTTCCAATAAAATTTCTCCTTCTTCTGCCAAGCATATGATTAGGTGACCAAACCTCTCCTTGAGACCGAACTTTCTAGGCATTGCCAATAATGTTATCCAATAATATTATTCAGATAATATGAATTATTGCTCAGATAATAGAAAATCTTTGTCTACGTGACAATTATGAAACAACAATAATATAAAATATCAACGTAAGAATTATTGAATCAATAAAATAAAATATTGAACAGTAATTACTGTAACAATTATTGATTAATGCCTTCTTACGAAAAAAAATTATCATGTTTCATGAATAGTACTCGTGAATAGTAACTCGTGAATAGTAACTCATGAATAGTAACTCGTGAATAGTAACTCATGAATAGTAACTCGTGAATAGTAATTAAAAAAAATTGAATACTTTTATTTCATAAAATTCGGGGTCTTATATATTTCGTCCATTTTTTGGGACGAAAATTATAAGTAATAATTATTTGGTAATTATTTTAGAGTATAGTTATGCGATTGTAACAAAAAAAGTTTCGATAATCATAATAAAAATCAAACCCTAGCACACTAATTAAATATGCTAAAAATATGTCTCTTCTTATTAGGACAAGATGTAGATGTACTAACGGTAGAATGACACAATAGTAATTGTTTTTGATCCAATTAGTAGTTCATGGTTGTTCGAATAAAAATAAAAAGATTAAATCCATCACATACCCTATTCTGGCAATAACCGTGTTGTTTTTATTTTTATAATATTATTTCCATAAGATAAAAATAGTTATGAAGGATGGATATAAAATAATACTCCATAGTTAATTATAGTTAAATATTATCACTAAACATACATATGTGGATCCATCAATTAATTATATTTGATATATTATTTTCAAATTATTTCTTGGGAATTGTGTAATGTCAGCTACTTAATTACTCCATACCACTCATATATCCGTTCTTAAAAAGTTGTCGTATAAGATTTTTACACATGAATTAAGAAAGTCATTTAATACTATCATTTAACAATTAAGATTTGTTTGAAATTTCGTCACTACCTTTTTATGAAAAGTTAAAAACTATTAATACAAGGAAGAGAATTTCTTGAGAAAATGAGAGGATAGAGGTATTTGTATTCTAATTGAGACCAAACTATTTGTATTCTAATTGAGATGTTATTACTGAATAGAAGTATTGGTACAAAATATTTTCCGAACACTCAAAAATATTCACTTTAACAAAAATATCAATAAGAACTCCTTAATAATTATTATTCAAAAAATATTTATGCAAAGTAGTCTTTTATAGGAAAATATGGTCTTTTATAGGAAATATAGTCTTTTATAGGAAAATATAGTCGTTTATAAGAAATATAATCTTTTATAGAAAAATCTAACTTTTTATAAACATTCATTCATGTCTTTCTCTCGATACAAATCTAACTTTTTATTTTCCATTTTTTAATTTACATATTAGAGTAATTTGGAAAATCTTCCAAGTCAACCTCATCACCTCATTATTTGGTCTTGGTTCATCAAGGAACCACCTCATTTCCCACTTAAAACATCTTTTGCACTAGACTAGTACTGCTAGATCTTCATCTATATAATTGCCACTTCTGTATCAACAAATGAAGCTTATACCCATGGGAGGAAGCATGAAGGTACATCAGTTCTCACGTGGATTAATCAGCTGGGAGCAGCAACATGAACCCTCCCTCACACTTAGCCTTTGCAAGCGTTTACGCCCTCTTATTCCCAAGCACCCCACCACCAACAGCGACAGTACTACTGACTGCAGCAGCACCGTCACTATCACCACCCCTAACACCACCACCACCACCGCGGTCCCTTTCGATCTCAAGAGCTTCATTAAACGAGATTGTGGCCCCAGGAAAACTGATGTTTCATCCTCTGACAACAAGAGAGATCAATTAACTCAGGTTCAATACTTTATATATATATATATATATATATATATATATATATATATTTCTCATCTTATTCCACTGTATGTATTGCATAAAGTTATATTAGGGAGTCAGACAAAAACTATCTAATTTAACCAGATAAAAATATTGGTGAATTGTACTGGGCAATTAATGAATATTTTGTCTAGGTAACAAACTAGACAGTAGTCGTTGTCTAATTTACGTGATCATATTTTTCATATATATGACATTCATGTGACATCATTTCATGTTAATTAATTTTGTCCTAAACTATAATCATGGACTGATCCTGAATTCCTGATACATTCCGTTGGTGGAGAAATAACACGAGATATCTTAATGCTCTTAAACATGATTAGAGTACTGTCAGTTGTGCTCAAAATGCAGCAACCTTTCTTAATTCCTTCTCCTTAATACGCACAATAATGACGGTTGTTTTCTGTGAACAAAACAAAAACTGTATGTGTGAAAGCGGGATCAAGAATAGTTGTAGAGGAATTACACATGCATTTTCAAAATAGTGGTTGAATATTTGAATTTTTAGCAGGTGGAGACGCATCCGGGAGGGACAAGGTGGAACCCAACGCAAGAACAGATAGGAATACTAGAGATGCTCTATAGAGGGGGAATGCGCACCCCAAATGCACAACAAATAGAGCAAATCACCACACAACTTAGCAAGCATGGCAAAATAGTATATTATGAGTGGTATGGAGTAATTAATTATATTTGATATATTATTTTTCAAATTATTTCTTGGGAATTGTGTAATGTCAGCTACTTAATTACTCCATACCACTCATAATATACTGTCTCCGTTCTTAAAAAGTTGTCGTTTAAGATTTTTGCACATGAATTAAGAAAGTCATTTAATACTATCATTTAACAATTAAGATTTGTTTGAAATTCCATCACTACCCTTTTATGGAAAGTTAAAAACTATTAATACAAGGAAGAGAATTTCTTGAGAAAATGAGAGGATAGAGGTATTTGTATTCTAATTGAGACCAAACTATTTGTATTCTAATTGAGATGTTATTACTGAATAGAGGTATTGGTACAAAATATTTTCCGAACACCCAAAAATATCCACTTTAACAAAAATATCAATAAGAACTCCTTAATAATTATTATTCAAAAAATATTTATGCAAAGTAGTCTTTTATAGGAAAATATGGTCTTTTATAGGAAATATAGTTTTTTATAGAAAAATATAGTCGTTTATAGGAAATGTAATCTTTTATAGAAAAATATAGTTCTTTATAGAAAATGTAATCTTTTATAGAAAATATAGTCTTTTAAAATTAATATTGTCTCTCTTTCTCGTATATATATATATATATATATATATATGAAATTATTACTATATATAGGTATAGTTTTTAATCTGAGGACTTAAAAAGTATATAACATGTTACAATTTAGAGGTTATTCCTATTTATAACTGGTTCAAATTAGGACAAATTTTTTTTATAATATTGTAGAGGTTATAATTCTCATATAGAGTGTTCCTAAATAGGGGTTTTACTGTCACATAAAACTGTTCACATATCGCTCACATACACTCATATACATATTGGTATGACCCACATGACTTGCTCTGCACGTGAGGCCATACCAATATGTATGTGAGTCGTATGTGAGCAATTTTTATGTGATAGTAGACTTATTGTTATCTCATACTCTTTTATCTGTAATATTTTTTAATGAGGGATAATTTTGGAAAGATTGTGGTTAATTCTCCTAGAATATGTTTGTTTGCAAGAATTATACTTGGATATAACTATTAATCCCAAGATTAATCACAAGTGTCTTATTTGTTTTCAAATTTAGACTTAGCACTATTAGTCTCAGGATTATAAAATAATTTAATAGTCTTGACATTATAATTATAATTCTGGTATTATTATCATAGGATTAATAGTCTTGGATTTATAATCTCGAGATTATAATCCTTGCAAACAAACATAAGCCCAAGTGTCTTGTTTGTTTCAAATTTAGATTTAGGACAATTAGTTTCAGAATTATAAAATGGTTTAATAGTCTTAACATTATAATTATAATCCTAGGATTAATATAGTCGATTATAATCTGATGGATTATAATCTTTGCAAACAAATATAGTCCTAGATTATATAAAACGTCAAATAATTTGAAAAAAATAAAATTATCTAAAATGTCATATATTGTTTGACGGAAGGAGTATTTAAGTTGTTATTTACGTTTATGAAAAATATTTATTACTCTACCAGATTTACCTAAAAAATATATGTCATTTTATTTTTAATTTTTTTGGAATGAAGGGAGTATTTTTACCCATAAACTCTTCCAACCAGAGCGGGGACAAAAAAAATGCTCAGCCTTAAAAACTCGATAGACACCCAATACTCAGCATTGCTTTACTCTCTTCAATTGAGTATGATAAAACTCAGCTCTCTCTGTTTCTTCTTCATTCTCTCTCTTCACAGGTTATCTCATTTCTTGTTTTCATTCTGATATTGATTACAATAAAGCATTATACTTTTGTTTTGATTCTTGTATTTTTATGAATAACAGCATAATTTCCAGTTCATACAAACAATCAAGGATTTGTAGTTTAAATTACATTGTTCCCTTTTTGTGTTTTAAGTTATGCATTTGGTAGGTATTTCTGGGATTCTTCATTAATTTATCAGTTCATGCATGAAATAATTAATTTTGATGGAAGTAAAATAGTACTTGCCCATTCCAGGGTATTGTCTAAATCCCAAATTGGCAAACATGAGCATGCTAGCTCACCCCCAAGAGGATGGAATTCTTATGATTCCTTTTGCTGGACCATCTCTGAGCAAGAATTCCTTCAAAATGCTGAACTTGTTGCTCACAGAATTCATTCCCATGGATATGAGGTCTTTGTTCTTTCACCATTACTCTATAGCTACGTTTGCTTGCAAAAATATGGATGAGATAAGACTATTTATATTAATTGAACACCATTAGGTACAATTTTATCTCGTGATTAGTCTAATATTTAATCCCATGGGCAATTTGTTATTATTTTAAAGGTTATTTGATACCTCAAAAATGTATTATATATAATACTACCTTTTTAATTGGGATTATAACCATCATCAAATTACCTTAGAATGACAAAACATAGTCCATGAGATAAAATAGCGAGATAAAATAATCCCTAATGGTGTTAAATTAGTACACACATTCTTATTCCACCCATCATTTTCGCAAACAAACGTATTAGAAGCTTAATTTTACTGTGTTTTGTTTGCATAATCCTTGATTATATGAGGTGTGATCGATTTTTAACACTCAATGTTAATCCTATGTGTAGTATGTTGTGGTGGATTACCTTTGGTATAGGAGGAAAGTTGAAGGCGCTTACGTTGATTCCCTAGGTTTTGATGTAATTGACGAATGGGGGAGAATGATCCCTGACCCGGGAAGATGGCCCTCATCCCAAGGTGGGAAGGGGTTTACTGAAGTGGCTAAGAAAGTTCATAATATGGGTTTGAAATTTGGGATTCATATTATGAAAGGTATAAGTACACAGGCGGTTAATGCAAACACTCCCATCTTAGACACCACCACGGTATATTGCTCCTCACTGATTCAATTTTGTTACTCCCTTTCAATACTAGAGATGCCATATCAATTCATGTTATTTTCAATATAACGAAACCGAAATATAATTCGTGTTATGTATGATAAAGAAACCTATATATTCAAACTTTTCACATTTCCTCTTATCTCGTTCCTCAATTTTTGTTCCTGTACTTTTTTATTCCTCTGTATAGTGTAATGGAAGGAAATTTAAAGATTGGTTTTAGCAACTATTGCTTAACTCCTTAAACTTTTTCTTTAATTAGAGGAGAGCTTATGAGGAATCCGGCAGGCAGTGGCATGCAAGAGATATTGGCATAAAGGAGAGGGCTTGTCCATGGATGACTCATGGTTTCATGAGCGTTGACACCAAATTGGGAGCTGCAAAGGCATTCTTGAGGTCACTCTATCAACAGTATGCTGAATGGGGTGTTGATTTTGGTAATTACACAGTTGCTAACTGAAAATCATTTTATGTTTGCCGTTATTAGGCACCACAGTACATATGAGTTTGGCACTTGATTAGAATGTGCATGGATATATCAAAAAACAGTGCAATCTGGGATTAATATTGTGGTTTTGATTAAATTCTTTTGTTTCGCATAGCATTGGAAACGACGTTTTTCTTTTTACTTGTAAAACATTTTCTTCATCATCTAGAAAGAAGGAAAAAGGGAGCCTCTCTACTTCTCTCAAGCCCTTTAAGCTTAAGAGTCAAAAGGAACATGGTAGCATCACTCAAATCTCAAGCATGGAACTATGCTACCATTTCTGCATGTCAAAAGTCATTTCTTCAATTATGAAACATGATTAAATAGTGTTTTCCTCTTATTTTTATATTATATATATATATATACACACACACACACACACACACACACATATATATATTTATATACACACACAAATATCCTTTTTGCTCATAACATTGAACCAACTTTTACAATAATATAAGGGACAAAAGTTCGTATTTGCGACCTTATTTTTATGTCTCAAGTGTATCATCTTCTATCATTTACAAGTGAACTCTAGGATTTGTAATTAACTTATTTTAGTTGGCCAGGTAGAAGTTTTCTTCCATTAACTTGATGATATTTCCTTCTATAATTTACAGTGAAACATGACTGTATATTTGGTGAAGACTTGGATATAGATGAAATAAGATTTGCTTCACAGGTATGAAGATTCCTGGTTGCATCTCTGGTGACAATTATCTTAAATATATTTACTGGGCATTCATATGTACATAAGGGATTGCAAGTCTATAAGGGATATACAATTTAACTTTTGTAGGTCTGGCGGGGACTTAACCGACCAATCCTATATTCCCTATCTCCTGGATCTAGTGTGGCACCAGCCTTGGCAAAGGAAGTAAGCGGTCTGGTCAACATGTATAGGATAACAGGAGACGACTGGGATTCATGGAAAGATATTGCATCCCATTTTGACATTTCAAGGTGGCTTAAGTACTATTTGATTCAGTTTGACACTTACTTGCCACTTTTGTCTAAATTATATCTTCTCCAGTAACTGTTATTCCTTTTCCACACAACGCAGTTGTATTATTTTACTTGATAGCGTCTCAGCTCTTGTTTTGCTTAGTTGTCCTTTCTGCTTTTAATATTGGTACATGATATCATGCTAATAACATTTATAATGGTTTTCACTTGTCCCAGAGACTTTTCCACTGCTAATATGATTGGAGCCAAGGGCTTGTTGGGGAAATCATGGCCTGACTTAGATATGCTGCCACTGGGATGGCTTACTGATCAAGGTGAAAATATTGACAAAATCACCTTAATAAGCTTTCCTAAGAAGGGTTAGTACTAATTTTAATTGCACAAAGGGCACTATCCGTTAAATCTATCTACTCAACTCAAAATGAGTAATATCCTACAATTCTTTGAGGGCCTGATAAGCTAGAATGACTGCATGTAATCCCTGTGCTGATGCAGTTCCCGGTGGTGGTACTCATATAATCTCTACATTTCAAGTGAATGCTAGACTTTTCAATTTGTAAGGCATGTTGTGAAAATCATAGGTTTTGAACCCCTTTTATGTTGGTTTTCTTTTGGTGTTTTGATACTGCGGTTAGTTGGGATAAATCTGGCACCTAGCATTATACAAGGCAAAGGATTGTCAAATAGCTGCATCCAGCATATAGCTTAGAGGGTGTAGAGTAGACCAAATATCTCATAGTTTGTACACAGAATAAAGGAATACATCTGTGTAGTTAATGATCTTTGTCTCTAATATTTGGAATAAATCTGTAATCTAGATCGATCTAATTGGGCGACTTCTATCGTAATGGACAATGATCCCGATCTCATATGCTTCTTGACATTGTATTATTTATTTACAGGCGTAAACCAAGGTCCGCACAGAAACTGTAACCTTACTCTAAATGAGCAAAGAACTCACGTATGTGAATATAACTAATTGTCAAGTCCTTCCATTACTTTTTCATATCCAAATAGTTACGAGTTGATCCTCGAATTTCTTTTGGCAGATGACTTTGTGGTCTATTGCGAAATCTCCTCTCATGTTCGGAGGGGATATGAGACAGCTTGACGAAACCACGTTTAATCTCATCACAAATCCTACCCTACTGGAAATAAACTCCTTTAGCTCAAACAATAGAGAGGCATGTGTAATTGTCCAGAAACTCTATATTAGAAAATAGAAACAACTGTGTTTTATGGTACTGTTTTTGTTATGCAGTTCCCTTATATTACTGGTGCAGCCAATCTCCATGTTAGAAATCGAGAAGCGACCTTCCGATCGAGAAGTCCAAAAGACGCAGGTATATCAGAATCATTTGCTTGGCGTCTGATTAGCTGCAAAGATAGTGAGGCAAAAGGTTGGTTCAACAGTGCTCTTGATGATGAAATGGAACAAGTCTGCTGGAAAGGGGACTCTAGAAGCAAATATCAGGCACATTTTTGCCTATACAAGAGAGGACCTCTTTCTGCATTGTAATAACGTTTTGCCTTACTTTATTTATTTGTTCAATATTATTTATATTTTTATTAATTTTAATGTTTCTGACGCGCTGAGGATGTTGATGCAGAGATGAGGAGATGACGTATAAGCAAAATTATCAAAGGAACTTCCATTTATTATCTACAGATAAAGCGGAATTCTGCTTGAGTGCTTCTCCAAATCGGAAGCGTACTTCTAAAGAGTTTTCACGAGCCTCATTTTCACCTTGCAGATGGGATACAAACCAGGTATATGGTCCAGTATAGCTCCTAGTGATGTATTCCTCATGTTTTGTATACATTTTGGAAAATGTATATTCGATTCACGCATACTTTAGTTTATCATCTTTAAGATCATTATAAATGTACATTAAACTTACGTCATGAAATATATGTACGAGGTTCTGTACTAGAAAAGAGAGAAAAGAATTCCCCCCCCCCCATCCCAACCCAAAACCAAAAAGAAGAAAATTTAATAATTTTAGGCAACTTTCTAACTTATGGAACCATATCCTCTCTAGTTGTAGAAAACTCTGTAATTATACATTTTGTCTGTTGTAGTTTCCTCCCTTCCAAAATTTAAAAGCATAATGCTAAAATTGGAACAGGGGAGTTAAACATAACTGAAACTGTAACCTTAGTTGTCTCGTTCTATACAGTTGTGGGAGTTGAACTATAATGGAACCCTTGTAAGCTGTTATTCTGGTTTATGTGCTTCTATGTACAGATTCAAAGGTGATAAGCTCATCTGATATTTTACAATAATGTAGTAAGATATTCTTGAATACATATTTCTCAGTTATTACCTCATCTTTTTTGCAGATAATGCTATTCCGGGAGGAATTCGATCTTGGATCGCTACAGGGAGGAGAGGTTTGAATATCTGATTTCCCAGGCTCCTTATTAAATTTAGCTTGAACAGTATCCATAAAAAATTTATGAATTGAAAAAGAGCTCTTGATTCCCAGAATGGCTAGAGAGGAAGATTTTCGAGCATCTTAGCAATTTTAGAGGAAAACAAAAAAGAAAGAGAACAAATAAATGGCACATAAATGATATTGCTTTGCACTTTCACTGGGGTCTGAAATTCTTACAGAGCGCTCATTTGAAAGTGAACATTCTTACATTAAAGGATTTTACTTTCCAATATTACATCCTTTTTTTTTCTTTTGATCAATACAAGGCATTTGGTTAGCTAGTAGTATCCCTGCATTTGATGCAGTGCTTGGCATCAGTCACTTGCAATATAAAGGATAAATAACAATGTTAATGTGCTGGATTTTGGTTGTTTGATAAAGATAATTGACAATCAATTCTGTCATAAACTCATAATCTAACAATCATTTTCTTTGTTATCCAGGAGAAATCTTTGTTGCTTTATTCAATTTGAGTCCCGACAAAACTGTAATATCTGCAAAGATATTGGACCTGTCCAAGGGACTTCCTCCTAGGAACTCAAACTTCTCCTCTTGTTCGGGCAAAGAAATATGGAGTGGGAAAAATTATGGAGTCATAAAAGGGTCATTATCAATAGCAGTGGAAAAGCATGGATGTGCACTATTCGTCTTAAACTGCAAATGAATCACCACCATTTTCTGGCTTCACTAAGAGTCCAGGTTTTGTACAATCGAGTCCATACCATATGTTGTATCATATGAGCTCTTTTCAGTAATGTGATTGTATATCCAATAAATTGAATAAAAATCATGTTAGATGATTCCCCGTCTTTGTATTTCTTCTACTAAGATCTATCCTTTGTGCCACTTTTTTTTTTTTTTTTGGGTAGATGCTTAGAGTTGTGGGGGTTTAAATAAAGAAAAAGTGGTGTATATTGTGTCCTTGGTTTTCTTAATTCTTTATCTGCTCATGGTTCTAGAAATGTGAACCTTGGATTGTAGCTGGGGATTGAAAGAAATTGTGCGGGAGCATAAAGTTGCATGACGTTAGCTACTGCTAAAAAGGGCGTTGAGATGTTAATTTCTATATTATGACTATTTAGCCCTTATATGTTAATAACTCTATAATATTATGAAAGAAATTATATACTTTTTAAGGAGCATAAAGTTGCATGATGTTAGCTACTGCTAAAAAGGGCGTCGAGATGTAAACCTTTTGCTATTAGTATGCACTCCCAAGTGGAGCGAAACATCCGATTCTTCTCAATGTTGTTAAACTTCACCCTCCACTAACAGTTCTGAAAATGATAACTGGTTGATGTTATCTTCTGTTTCCACCTCCACTTTTGATGATAAAAGGCATTATTGTTGAGGGCAAAATTGAGATTTGCAAGGGAAGAATTTTCAACATCTGGACAAAACTCTTCACTTGAAGGGGTTGTCTACATAGTTTATATTAAGCTTAATATTTGTCTTTTCTATTGTCGCAGATTGTATTTTGAATCAAATAAGGATTGTCTAGGTAAAAATTATAGAAACTCCTGTTCTTGTGTCGAATCTGCTTTTAGTTACTTTGGATGCTTGTGATTGCCTTTTGATAACGGATAAGCCTTTTGATTTGTTGCAATACCAAAAAGGATCATTAGTTCTTACCTATACATTCATTCACAGAAGGGGAGAGGGGGATGGGGAGGTTGGGACCTGAAGTCTCTCTTTCAACATTCCATAAAATACGCCAACTAAACTGTATATCATAATACTAAAGATTGCAAAATTAAAATTGTTGGGTGAACATGTCCACAGATAAGATGAAAGAGACTAAGAATCAATAGTGAATGGAATCCATTTTGCCCTTTCATTGGCAGCCCATCTAGAAAATAGTTCTTCATACCTAAGCTCAAGGACCACCCCTGCAAGCATGAACCCAAGCACATCAATAAATAAATAATAATAATAATTTGCTAAAGTGACTAATGAAAAACATATTGTGGAGGAAATAATATAGCAAAAAATATCTCCTCATATAGCTAAACAGAAACAAGGATGAAGGAACCAAAAGAAAAAAATATAGAGAATGAAAACAACTGAATGGGAGGAACATATATAACTTTTGGAGCAATAAACTACTGAGATCTCAATGTGATCTTGTTAAAAATCTCATAGTATGTTAGGGCGTGAGCAGAGCAGACATTAATACCCTCATATTGCCAAAAGTTTGTTCAATGCACTTAAAAAACAGACATTTTAAACTCATATATGAGTGCAACTTAATATTTAACTTAATTTCTAATAATCAATTTTCTTGTATCAGATTGGCCATACATAGAAACCAATATAACAAATGAAATAAAAATGTAAGATATAGTAAATGGCAGATTGAGGAATACAATTGTACTTTAACCGAGTACGATTCATATTGGGTGCTTGTTTTAATAGCAAAACAAAGCTTCTTTTTGTAGTTGTATTGGTTGAGCGTTAATCTGGGGGAATATCCCTAGTTATTCATGTATATTTTCTTCTATTTAACAATTTAATCAAATAATTACCAGAAAACAATACTCCCTCTATTCCATAAAAGTAAAGTCTCACTTGCAAATTTTTTTGTATTCCACAAAAGAGCCCTTTTTTTTATAGATAATAGTATAAAATGACAAATGCGCTTCTCCTAGCTTGATCCAAGTCTTATACAAAAATGAAGCAGCCTAGCTTATATGCTTCTCTCCCCTTGCTTTATTACATCGATTACTGCAGATAAGGCTGTATAATGAGCAACCAGTTCGGGCTCGATTCGTACTCACTCGACTGAAAGTTCGATTCGAGCTCGGCTCGAAATATAAATGAGTTAAAAATGAGCACATTTTAAAGTTCGATAAATTACTCGAACCTCCTCAAATTATAATTTTGTATCTACTCGGATCATATTCGTTGGAAAAATCCAGACTGCTCGAACTCGATTCGGAATCGTGCTTGACTCGGTAGCTAAATGAGCCTCAATAAAACTTTATTTTATACTCGATAAATTTTGTGAACCAAATCTGAATAACTCAATACTCGGATCAACTCAGTTCGTTTACACCCTTAACTGCAGACGAAGCGAAGGGCATCAATTATCTATATCGCCGTCTGACGGATAGGCCATTTACTCCACTCTCTTAGCAATATCTTAAATTTTGTCATTATAATTTCATTATCAAGTCACCGTTACTAGACTAATAATTTATTACTTTTAGGAGTAAACATGAAACAAAAATGCATGCTAATGCAAATTCAAACTACACAGAACAGTGCTATTCACATTCCCATTTACACATTAGCCATAAGCTAATATACCAACAATTAACAATCACCCTCAATTTAATTACGCAATCAAAAAAGCCCCTAATGAAGTCCAGCCAATCAAATTACGCGAACTCTAAATTCAAATTATGAATATAAGCTAAATAAGAGAAGTAAAAATACCTGACTTTCTTGATGAGGATAGATTTGAGCTTCCGAGCAAGCTCTTGGGATCCGATTTTGCGTTGCAGTTTCTTGCATGCCAAGACGCGCTTCTCGGAGTTCTTGATATGGTAAGGCTGGTCGTTCTTTATCAGACGTTCGATGCCGCTAGATTGCATCTGCCTCTGCAAAAGCATCAGGGCCCTCTCCAAGTTGTTAAACACCCTCACCCGAATCCCCCGACATTGTTGAAGCTGTGAACTCACTGAATTCAACTCGACAGATGGGCGGGTGAAGAGAGATGATACTAGTCTCGCCATTGAACTCATTTTTTTAGGGTTCCTTAGCATGCGTTTGTGTATCGCAGTGAAGCAAATTGGGAGGATTAAATGTAGCCAAACGCATATTTTTGCTTTGTACTTATCTATTTTTTGCAAGTTTCTCCCTGTGTTTTAAATTTGTCTTATTTGGTCCCTTTACTTCATTAAATTTTGATCGAGTACAATCCATGATTATGATGGAAAGGAAAATTTAAGTCACCATAGAAAAGAAAAAAATTTAAAATTATCTACTTACATGTTGTTATTGACTTTATAAAAGAAAAGGAAAGAAAATTTGAGTTTTAAATTTAGTTTTTATTTATATTTCTATTAGTTTTGTAGTATTTGTAATGCAAAGGTAATAATATTGATTATATAAGATTTCTTTGTGTTATTTAGTTTTTCATTTATTTTTGGATGAAAAAATTTAGCAAGAAAAAAACCTTACAAATCACATGTAGCTTTTACATGATCAACTCATACTTGCACTTTTATTTGATTTTCATGTTAATGTTGGTCTAGAATTTTTAACTGCTGAGTGTCAGTTTCTTGATAAAATTCTTGGACAAAATCTCATGTCAGTATAAGACACTAGAACACTGCATCCCTTTGATCTGGAAATCATCAAGTGTATCATGAATGAGTGGATGACATACAATCTTGCATATATCCTTTTAACCTCCTTTGAACACTGTTTTAACAACAACTGTTTTAGTTTTGGTCTTCTTCTTACTCCTATTTTCAAATATCTTGACGTTGATATCATTGATCAAAAATTTAAACTTGTTCAAAACTCCAATCTTGTCTCTCGTCTAAATCTTCCTCTTAGACCACTCATAGTCTTTAAGGCTCTTGATTATGAACCAATTGAGTCAAATCTTAATATGATCTCTCGCGTGGATGACATTAATAACATGAATCAACTACTGTTACTTAATCAAAACACCTTAATGATTCAAATGGAAGCAATGTAACAATCTGTGCATCATATTAAGAACATGTTGCATTATGTTATGGAACATCAGAAGTTATATATGCCTCCTTGTCATTTTATTGCAAGTACCAACTCTGCCAAAATGGAATCTTTGCTTAATGATCCTCTTCCTGCGCGCTATCAATCTTGATGATCCACTTCCCAATCTTGGTCTTCATTTTTCTCCTATCAATGAAGAATACTACTAACTATTTGGGGAGTTTGTAATATATTTATATCTGCTACTAACTATTTGGGAGTATTGTAACTTAAATACTAACCTAATACTGTATGGACTTTATCTATTTAAAGCTATGCATGTACTATCTATGTTTATTTTTATATTGCAGGCTAACTTTTTCAGATTACTAATACTTTTTATGCAGATTCTGAAAAGTATGTGTTCACAGAACACTTTCCCCCTATTTTTATAATGACAAAGGGGGAGAAGAAAAATATTATATTGCTATAGTATAACAGACATTACAGTACTGTCAATATTATGTTGGTTGATGTGATAATATATAAACTGTCATAACTGGCATGTGATGGATAACAATGATATATTATGATATTAAACATGTTATGCATATACTAAGGGTAGTTTTACTAATTAATAAGGGGAAGTATTAATATTTTTAATTATTATCATAAAAAGGGATGGGGATGGGGATGGGGATGGGGGGATTGATAGGTATTTATTTATTTTAGAATCAATCCTTATATATAAAGGCAGTAAGACCGATTCTTCTAATTTGAAAATTGAATGAGTCAACTCACTCAATTTGAAATCAATTGAGAGTTAACTTGTTCAATTTGGAAAACCGTTACTCTCTTCCTCTTCCTCTTGTTCACCCCTATTTCACTTCCATATACCTGTTCCCCTTCTCTCCCACTTTTGCGATTCTTTCCAATGGCTTTAACGTTTCTGTCTTTCCAAAATCAGATGCAGAAAAATCGTATTCCAATTACCCTCATCTCTCTCTTTCGAATCTAGAGCTTCAATTGTAGAAAAATCGTTGATAATCTCTCCTCCAATTAGGGCCAATAACAGCTCACACAAATTGAGTAAATCAACCAACGTTCTACATCAAAATCCTCTGAAAGACGGGTCCAATTTGTTCTTCTTCTCTCAATTTCAGCTTTAGAGAAACCCAACAAAAGGATTCGGCGATTCACTTCAAGTCATTTATGCATCAATCGATTCCAGGTAATTTTTTTATCAAAAAGTTTTTTCTCTTTGAATTTTCCTCCCTTCTAGAACCTTTATGTTACTGGATATAGTATCTCTCCCTTTTATTGCTCTTTGTTTTGATTATATTTTGTCGCATATACAAAATTAAAAATTGATCGGTAAGATATGAGCAATTTTTTGGTAGGCTTTGACGGAGAAAAAAGAAATATGTTGTTGGGGGCACGGGTCTTCGTCTCTTGATTAGTAATAAATCAGCCGGTTTGATCTAGAGGGAGGTACTGTTGCTAATTTACTTTATTTTGTCATCTGGGTTTGCTTTAGTTTTTTGCAATTTAGCTTTAAATGTGTTTATAAATGGTCTATTGATGTGAATCTTCATAATTTTTTTCAAGATTGTGTTTTAATTTTATCTTTATATTCAAGCTGCTTGGTGTAATGGGTGTTGATGTTTTCACACAATTGTGGGAAATTGATAGCATTAATTTTGATTATGGTTAAATACGTTTATGATGATTGGAGTGATTATTTTATAGTGTTGATTTGTTTTGTTTTGTTGATTATTCTATAGTGGTGATTTCTTTCGCTATCCTTTGTTTAACATTTTCATTTCACCAACTCCTCACCTTCAAGAGAAAAAGAAAGACATTCAAAAATGGCTACTAAAGTCTACAATGTGTATGCATTTTCTCTCTCTAAAAATATCACTCTGCTTTATTTCTGTTTTGTTTCTTGATATTGTACTGGGTTTTCTGCTTCAATTTTTGCTTTGCTTTCTTGATTTGTTGTTTATGTCTAACTTACATGAATCGATTATGGGTTGTTTTGAATTAATTTTCTGTTGTTTATATGATTTGGCAGTAATTAATTTTGATTATGTTTTGTATATTGTTGGTTTAATGGGTTTATTTCTTGAAATTCTGCCAAATTATTTACATTTCACTAATGTTTAATGTGATGTCTGATTATATCTATAATTAAAAAGCAAAGGATATCACACTACACATTCACGCTTTCAATAATTGATGTGGTGATTTCAGTAATTAGGTGGCATCGGTCATTTGTTTGCCAAACTCCAACTACCACTAATAGTAATGGAAACGAGTTTTCAGCAAACAAAACTTGGACCATGGGTTTTAACATTTTAAGGTGCATTATTTTTCCTAATTAATTATGGTAAAGATTTCTACTGGAAATCTCTTTTTTCTTCCTTGATCAAATTATCTCATGGTTTAATTAAGATCCATATAAGTTGCTTTATGGTGTATCAAAGCTTAATCCTTTTTTCTTTTCCGGCAAGGTATTTAACCTTATTTATTGCTATTGTAGGATTAAGGTCACTGTATACACTCATTTCTGAAAGCATGTCAGACTTGGAGTACTTACAGGTGAGGATTGCAGATCTGTATTAAATTACTGATGCTAAATTGAGGCTCTATGATCTTTGTGCTATCAAGAGCTCTGTCATCCCAATATTAGTTGTTTAATGGAATTAGCTGCTCTGTCTCTGAAATATATTCTGATACAGAACATTAAACCAATGTTAGCTGGTAATTTAATGGACTTTTCCCCTGAAAAATAGGACCAATGTCAGTGGTCATTTTGAAATCAATACCTATTCCAAGATCTACTAAACACTGATATTTTACTAAGATTATCAATAAAAAATAAAATAAAATAAAAATAGTAGTATCTATCTTATTGTAATTTTGCTAAATTAATGAATTCAGATATGAATATATGATGGAGAGCATTTGTTAGATTAAATTGAAATTATCAAATTAAATTGATTTTAGTCTTGAGAGTATTAATTTGGAAGATATATTATCATGTGAGGAAATAAAATTCTAAGATGGTAGTGATGTTCAGTTGTTTTTAGTTATTATCATGTAAATAATATGTGCAGTTGCAATATTGTTAATGGGTCTATAGCATCAAAACTCACATCTGATATATTTAATATTTGTATGTGTTAAAGCAAAATAGGATTTTTATTAGTCTTTATTTAGTTTTTTTATACAATATTTTGTCACTCTAAACCTTTTTTTTGGGGTTTTGTTTTCTCTTTTATAGTTTCATATATGTGCTATTTTTCTTTTCTGTTTTGGTGGGATAGCTTCTTTTTGATTGGAATAGAATGAGGTGAGACCGACTTATAGAATCACTTTCACTTGCTTGTGCTTTCTTTCATTTTTTTAATTTATTTCATCTATTACAGGATCGGAACAGTAAAGTTGTTGATCAAGACAATTCACCCAAAAAAGATGCAGACCATATTCATGAAAAAAGAGTTACAAGTTGGCTTGAATTCCTCTGACTAATGAATGAGGATTAGGATGAGATTGAAGTCATCAGTGACAACTAGGACGAGGTAAATACTTGATTTTGTTATGTGATTTGGGGTTCCCCATCTACTTTTATGTCTCTCCTTTTTATCTTCTCTGATTTCTTTTGCTTAATTGCAAGAACGGGAAGTTGAAGCAGAAACAAAATCTTATCTTTTGAGCCAACAAAGCGTGCAATTTTTAGGTGATCAATACTTTGTCTTTCTGTATATTCATTTTTTGTTCCAACAAGCCCCCAATTTTTTAAATATTTTTTAGGTGTCTTTATTTATTTTTCTTTTACTCTGGAAGATGGTTAATGGTTCAATCTTGATTTATGGCTGATTTCACTAGGCCCTTTTCTTTCTTCATGTATTTGGGATTGTTTTTTTGAGATGGGTATTCTGGAATTATGGATAATTTTGATTCTTTTGGGGGGTTCTTTACAAGTTTAGGTTTTGAATGCTCTGAACTTGACACGCAATTCAAATGATTTGAAGGCATTGGAGGGTTTGATAAATGGTTTAAACTCAATTAGTGGTGTGGAAATTGAATGAAAATTCATCTTTTTCAATTGCTGTGATTGGGTAGGCTTCACTTGCAGTTAAGTTAGAACTTGGAAGGGAAAGATTAATGGGCAAGCTCTCATAATCAATTGCCCTTAATTTATCCCACAACGTGCTCAAAAGCTCATTTCCAACATCACTGTTGCATTTGCCCAATTTAGAGGTTTTGGACTTGAACAACAATGTCTTTTCTGGGTTGTTTCCAGTTAACATCAATCTGCCATCAATTCGAGTTTTCAACATTTCTAAGAATATTTCTAGTATTTGGTTCCTGATGGTATATGTAACAACTCACCCCGTATTCAAGTTATTAATTTAGTAGTGAACTATCAATGGAAATATTCCATTGGAGCTTGAGAAATGCAGCTCACTGGAACACCTGGACCTTGGTTCAAACTATCTCTCAAGTACTATACGGGATGATCTGTTTCGGCAACAAATTTGACTACATTGACTCTTAGCGATAATAGGCATTCTGGGCAATTGAGCAACAAGTTGATTATATCCTTTCATATATTTGGAAAAGTGCACATTACATGTTATGAAATGCCAAAAAAGAAATATAACTTGGTATTTGATAATACCTAGAATGTATTCATCCTCAAACAGTGTAATAAGTTAACTTGGTTGTTTTTCTTTTCCCTTTTGTGCTTTTAGATATCATTTTTCTACAGTGACAAATGTTTCTTTGCCTTTCATTTTTCTGAAGTTGAATAGCATTATTCGCGAGTTGAAATAGATTTATGCTACATTTGGATTGTCGGAATTAAGGTGGGAATTGAATGAACCATTTTCATTCTCACCAAATTTATGAATTTTATTATTTGAGAAATGGTATGGAATGGCTCATTCTAGTTAGGTTTAGGTTTAGAATGAATCATTTCACTCACTATTTCATTCCGTTCTCCATAGTATTTGTTTCATGTTTCATTTGTTATGCTATAATGAATGTATTTTTTGTTAAATATATTCAGGTTTAAGTTAGTCAATTTATTATTTAAACTAGCATAATGATAACAATAATTGGGAAATAGGGTAATTAAATTAGAATCCTCTCCATAGGTTTTATTTGTGAATTTCAAAATCTTATTTACAGGTTTTATTTGTGAATTTCAAAATCTTATTTACTTTACCAAAAACGTTTTTCTAAATTGAACTAATATTTACCTAACTCTAATAATTTAATATCAAGTGTTAAAAATTTTATTTCACATAATAACATTTCTCCGAGGCAAGGAGTATTCTTTCAAAAATATTCATATTCAAGCTTACAAAAATTAGATCACATGCTCCACGATTGGTGCGGGCTGTCGCTAATATCTTTTAGTTTCATTCTTGCAAACGTGCGTACTCTTCAGAACATAATTCGAAATCACAAAAAATTTTATTTTCATCTAAATACGATTCAAATACCCAAAATATTTAGAATTATCTTTAATTAGTAAAATGTTTATGTTCCACACATGACAAGGATCTAACAAATTATTTTTGTTTTATTTATTTATTTATTTTACATAAATTCAGGCAAAACTTTAAGGATGTCGAAATAAACAAAACAACTCTACAAATTATATCTCTTCCTGAATCCTCAAGAGTTTTAAAATATTCAAATCTCAATCCAAATTAGTTTTCAAATATTATTACACCAAATAATAAAATATGAAGATCTCTTCAACACCGTATCAAACTCAAAATAACATATTCTATGATCTGCATAAGCAACTATAACTATTCAAGATTTCTCAAAATTAATTGAATTTCACCACTTACTATCTAATCATATAATAAATCAATCATCTCTTATTGCAAACCATATTCCAATAAATTTCAATGTCTCCTCATATATACTATCACAAATAAACTTCATAAGACAACTCTAATATCCTACTAGGAAATAACCACAAAATTGATCATCAACTCCAAAAGATTAATCTAATTACCTCGAATATCAACAACTCAAATTACAAGAAATTCTCTATACTTAATAGTTTCACTTTATCATATTATCCCATCGATTCACATACCTCAAATTATTCACAACTTAACAAAAAAAAATCAGAATCTAACCCAAATCAAATCCTCAATTCCAAAATCATAATAATTTGTAATTACCTGAAATAACTCTAACAAATAATTCTCCAATATCAAAACTCAATGATACAAATACTCATATCATAATCGTATAATCATTTCTTAACTGAACATAATATAACATTATTCTCCCTAATGATCCAATCACAATCCTTAACTAATATTATTGCTCCAACGCATAACAATAATAATCTTAACAAATTATCTCGGCTTTCTCAAATCAACTACAACTCAAAGATCTAAAAACACTTGGTCAAAATTAAGACCAACCAAACAGAAAATAAAATCGAATCAAACTCCTATGTCTACCCAGTGATTTACTCACAACTCACAGGTCAAACCTAGTTATATTTCACAAAAGAAAGGGCAAAAGATGTTTACTATAAATTGTTTATGTGCATCCGTGTATGTGTGTGTCCATGGATAAAGGATTGGGCATTTAATGGAAAATGATAAAGTGACACTCATTTTGGGACAATATCAATCCGTGCATGTGATTAATTTAGCTCATTTAATGTTATAATGTTGTCAAAATTTTCAAAGGTCTTAACCTTCAAAATTCGGATGGTTTTACTGAGTAAGTAATCCGTGTGCTATATTTGATATACTCTCATTCGAACCTTACATTTTAACCAAAATTTTTAAAAATATCATTTTGCCCCAAGCTTGAAAATCCTATAAATAGGAAGCTTCTCTTCATTTCAAACTTACCAATTCACTATCAAGAAAAAACTTACTCCTTGCCTACATATTTTCTCTCTCTAAAAGCTTTATACGATCTCTTCTACTTCAAAATTTTGATTACTTGAAGAAGCGAAAATTGGTCACAGGTATTTGAGATAAGTTGTTTAAATTACTTTATTAAAGTATCTCTTGCTTGTTTATTATTATAGATATAAGAATATACATTGTTTCTATAATTATATATATATATATATATATATATATATATATATATATATATATATACATATCTATTTAATAAAATACAACTGATTTTGAATTTTTCGCTCACCCTAATAAATTATCTGGGCCGTCCAAAATTTGGGATAAATCACAACGTCCATGTAGTGCCGGAGGCATGGGACACAACCAGTATATATATATTTCATCTATTTATTATTTATATAAATATCATAAAGTAGGCGTATACTTGATCGTCAAAACGACCCTGAGATACTTCTAATGGAGAACTATCCGGACAATCTTTGAATTTGAAGGAGGTCTATCGAAAATATTTATATAAGTATTTCATATATTTATTATTTATATAAATATCATAAAGTAGATTACACTTTGATCGTCAAAATGACATTAAGATACTTTTAATAGAAAACTATTCGGACAGTCATTGAATTTCTTAGCGATCTATCTATCAAAATTATTTATATAAGTTTCTCTAGAATCATTGACGAACTGGAACAACTAGGGAAGGCATATACAACAAATGAGAAAAATAGAAGAATCCTCATAGCCCTTCCATCTATATGGAAAATGAAGGTTACAACCATCAAATAAATGCAGAATCTAACTGTTTATCCTCTTGACAGTCTCATTGGAAATCTTCGTGCTTATGAAGTCGACATGCTAGTAGAAAAAGTCGGATCAGATACAAATCTCAAAAAGAAGGGAATTGCTTTCAAAGCTCTACTTGTAGATCAAAAAAGTGATGATGAAGAACTAAATGAAGAACTTCTGACTCTAGATAATAATGAAGTTGCTCTTTTATCCAGACAACTCAGGAGAGTGAATCAAAGCAAAGCCAGAAAATATGGCAAAGACTTTATGAAAACAAATAACAGCTTCAAAAGCAAACAAGTATTCAAGCCAAAGGCACAAGGTGGAAATTTCAAAGCAAACAACAACAACTTCATAAATGTCAACTCAAATGAAAATTCAAACACATGTTTTAAATGCAACCAACCTGGACATTTCAAAAAGGATTGTCCAAAATTAATCAACAACAATGTTCTAGTAGCTGAGGAAGGTTGGATCTAAGTGAAGAAGAAGAAGCTGCAGAACAAACCGAAGAAATTGCAAATCTTTGCTTAATGGCAGACAATGATTCATCACCAAGATCTGAGGTAAATTTTGAATATCAATTACTTAGCATTTCATTTGTTACATATACATTAGAAAATATAAATGAAGAATATTATGAATTACATGAAGCATACAACTATTTATATGAGAATAATGAAATAATCAAAGAAGATTTCATCAGATTAAAAGTTTCTTTAGAAAAATTAATTAAAACTAACAAAAATCTTGAAATAGAAAATTCATGTTTAATTATAACTAATGAAAGTTTGAAGGAAGAAAAAGAAGAAAATGATTTTTATAACTAATGAAAGTTTGAAGGAAGAAAAAGAAGAAAATAATTTTTTTATTAAAAGAAGAAATAGAAAAATAAACAAAAGTCTTGAAATTGAAAATGCAAATTTAATTATAACTAATGAAAGTTTAAATGAAGAAAAACTAGAAAATAAATTATTAAAAAAATTCAACACTTGTTATCTTAATTGAAAATCTTAAAATTGAAAATTCAACACTTGCTGTAATTAATAAAGATACTTGTTGTCCGATTTATATAATGACAAATACACGCAAGTGCACATGGTCAATCAAGTAATAAAGAAGTAAAAAGAGTGTTGAACCCATGGGGAATAATTACTAACAATTAATCTAATTAACAAGTTTTTATCAATTCAAATTCACTTAAACAGTCACTCCAGTTGATTTGTGATATTGTTTTGATTAAAATAAAATAAAAATTAATTAACTAACAATTATTGATCACCGGCTGATAAAGACATAGGAATACAATTTTCCCAATTCCTTTACAATAATCTCTTTACCATATTTCCACTTATTTAATCCAATGAGTTGCCAAATAGGACTGTCTATCAATTTATTAACATCTGTCAATGATTAATAAAAAACCTATTTCAGTTATTTTGCTACTTTCGTGCAAGACACTTAAAACAGATTCATTAAGCACGAACTCCTAACACAGTTACGCATGGCATAAAAGTATTGTCGTTTCATATACTGTTATGTTATCCTTAATAAGAATCAACAAATTCATACATTATTACACTACAAGAAAATATGTTATCTCCGACGGAAGTAACTCCGACGGAATGTATTCGGCTGAGATTACAATAAGTTCGACTGAATATTACGTTGATAGTAATTCCGTCGACTTTAGTCTATACTCGACGGATATCCGTCAGAATTAATTGCTCACCTTAGCGTCAAAACTTTCCTACCAGCGCGAGTATAAACTCGACGGAATATGTGTTATCCTCGACGAAATAGTTCGTCGAAAGTATGTTAAAATCGACTGAACTAACCTCGACGGAATTCCGTCGAGAATAAGTTTTTAAACCTAATTAGCAGTGTCTTCTTCAGCACCTCCCTCATTTCATTTCTCTCTTTCTCTCTCCTCACTCCCTCACTCTCTCTCTCTGCACCTACTTCCTCTCTCATTATCTCTCTCAGCTCCGGCAACCACCTCTCCTCCCTTCTCCCTCCGGCGACCACCTCTCCTCCCTCTGGCGACGATCTTGGTTTTCCGGCAGCCTTTTCACCATCTGGCAGTTCCTTCTCCTCCCCTCCGGAAGTGGTTAGCAATTTCTCCTACCCATTTGCTTATCTATTTTTTGCTAGAATATAATTGTCTATTTGGTCTATTTTGTTGCCATGAACTGAATTGCAGATTGTTGGTTGGTTAATTTGGATTAAGTTTTGAGTATGATTGATTATTGGACTTTCTTATCAATTTTAGGTTAATTTACTCAATTGTTGAGATTGTTGGTATAATTGATTAGGACTGATTTTGGGACTGCCTTAATTATTTGGGAATACTTTACTTATGTTGTGTTTATATGAATTATGTTTCCAATATTATGTCTTTATCTTGCCTGATTGTTCTTACTGATTTAATATATTTTCTATTTTCGACAGAATTCTCGATGGAATTCTTATCAGAATTCTTCAATTACAATATATATGGGCCCTACTTTATTTTATTTATGGATTTTAATTAGTTTCTAACATTAAAATATACTAAGTAACATTTAATTATTTTAAAAAAATATAAAAAAATATGATATACTATAATATAAATTAAATTTAAATTAATTAAATTTAAGATAATAAATTTAAATAAATTAAATATTATAATATAATATAATACAAATAAATTAAACTAAACTAAACTAAATTAAATTAAATTAAATTAAAATAAATAATTTATTTAAAATAAAATAAAATAAAATTATGCTTTAATTTAAGATAATACAAATTAAATTAAATTAAAATAAAATAAAATAAAATAAACAATATTATTTAAAATAAAATAAAATAATAATTTAATTTAAAATAATACAAATTAAATTAAATTCAATAAAAATTGACTTAATTTAATTTAAAATAATATAATACAAAATAAATACAATTAAATTGAGTAGCACTTACTTAGTTAAATAAAATTAAAATTAAATAAAATACAATTAAATATAATTAATAACTAAGTATCATTTGTTAGTTGGGATGCAATACAATAAAATAAAATTAAATGGAGGTGTCAACTTAGAAACCCGTTCGACATACATGCTTTGGAGGTGTCAACTTAGAACTGGATGTTATGTCTCTCACTTAGGTCGGAGCCAATGCACAGGGTGCATTTTAATAAATTTTGAGGAACTTTCAGCTGGTGTCTCTACATGTTCTCTGAGTGCATACTTAGACTAAGTTTTCTTGGTCTATTTCGTGTACTTGGAGACCATGGGGAGGTGCTGCTGAATTTTTTTGAAAATAGTAGAAACGTGCTTAAGATTGGCACTAGTGAGGAGACGCATTCAGGAACGGGATAGAAGCCTAACCCCTGTAGAGTGGAGATATAAACTAGGTAAACTAAATTCATGCTTGGACCACATTCATGATTATTCTTGATCTAATTGGGTATTTTCTTCAATTAAAGATGGATGCGGACCGGTGTTGGATGTAACGTAGGATAAAGATTGATGGGAGGGGATTAGTTGATGCGTACCGTGATGGGGTGTCTAATTTTATGAACAAAGCAATAGAACATGTTGATGATTTGAACGAAAAGATGAGATGCACGTGTCTCAAGTGTAAGAACATGATATGGAAGACTACCGATGAAATGAAATTTGACTTATATTCACGTGGGTTTGTGGATGGGTATTCAGTATGGATTCATCACGGGGAATCAGTGGAGTTTAGAGAACTGTCAGACAGTACTGTAGACCAGTCAGATAACTATGATGTCGTGGAGATGTTGGTAGATTCGTATGACCCTACGAATATTGACTGGGTTGAAAATGAGCCTGCGTCAAGCAGTGCTGATAAACAAAAGCCAAATGATTCAGCAGCTGCCTTCTACAAGATGTTATCTGAATCAGGGACCCCATTGTATCCTGAACACGACAAGCACACTAGGCTTTCTGCAGTGACGAAGCTTTTACACTACAAGAATGAGCATGACTGCAATGAGAGAGGATTCAATGATTTGCTTGCTATTTTCAGGGAGTTTTTACCTAAGGATAATACCCTGCCCGCGAGTTACTATGAAGTGAAGAAGGTGGTTAAGGGGTTGAATCTCGGGTATGAGAAGATCGATGCTTGTGAGCAAGATTGTATGTTATACTATGGGGAGAACAAAGATAAGGTGCAGTGTGATATATGCAATTTGCCTCGGTACAAAATCACAAAACGTGGGGGGAAGGAGAAACATGTTAGAAGAAGATATTACGGTACTTTCCTCTCATACCGAGGTTGCAAATGGCTTATTCATGTCTTCTTCAGACATCGCACCCAAGATGTCGTTGGCATCAAGACAAGAGACGTCGTCCCTGGTTAGCTTACTCACCCAGCAGATGGAGATGAGTGGTCCCACGGGGGCTCTTGTTTATGAATAAAGTAAACTTATAATATTATTCATGTTATATTTATTTTTGTAGGCTCTAGCTGTGCTGTCTGCGTCCGAGAGCCCCCGTGGGACCATCACATACGGGCACTGGCTTTGACGATGATTTGTTCCAACGTGTTATGGATGCGGTGTCGGAGAGGTTTGAGACCGATCCGCTTGTGCAGGACGTTGCAGCTGGTGCCACCACCGAGAGTACGGGTATCCCTCCGGAGCAGTGGGCCGCGATACGCGATGAGATTGTTCGGATGGTGGTTACCTTAGTCGAGGACGCGTTTGGACCGATGTTGAGTCAGCGCTCTACTGCTCAGGTATAACACCCCCTTTCCGAAATAGAAAGAGAGGTTACTCAAAACATAATAAAATTGATGAATTTAATAACAAGGCTCAAAGCCACAAAAGAATAGTCTTAATATCTCATAAATACCACAAGTCTACCATAATAAATGTCACACTGGCTCAAACCACAATCTGAAATAACTATTACATCTCTAAATAAATCAATGTATCATAACCTAACAAAATATATCAAAACTATTGGATAGAAGAGAGCTCTCGTCACACTTGCCCTTGATCCCCCTGATTACCTGCCGGAAGAAAAACACAGCATGAGCCAAATGCCCAGTACGGATATAGAATACAAATAATGAACCGAAATAACTAACTCAATTATAAATAAAATGAAACGAAACGAACTGAAACAAAACGAACAAAACTAATACAACGAAATAATAGGCTGAATCAAATGGCTGGGTGTTATTTCATACCGAGCTCAGAATAAAACAGAATATACCTTGCCACACAGGCAAGTCAAATAATGCCACACAGCCAAGTCACACACATTGGACCGCGAATCCACTGCATGTAAAATCGGAAGGCGTGTTTGGCACAAACATCACCAATCCACGTAGCGTAATAAGCGAAACTGTGGAATTCCACCCATATGCCTCCCACAATAAAACACCAAATGGCCAACTCCCACCGGAGCACAAAACGGAGACGCCGTGGACTGATCACACCGCCACGGAAGGTGTCATGCCTCCGTGCCAAGAGGACATGCCTGTGGTACCCCCACAGGTGGTTATAGCTCAGGTATACCCTACGGTATATTCTAACAAAAATATTATGTCACAACACATGCGACACAATATCAACACAAAGGGGTTCTAACGTGTACATGTTAAATCAAACGGGTCATCGACACAAGTCTACAAAAATATACTAACATGTACATTACTACGAAATCGAAATAAATATTAAACAATGATAACGGAGTTCAAAGAGTACAAGTTACGATGCTCTAAAGATCAAAATAAACTATCATATGAACTTCACTAAGATCAAAGTATCGAGACAATATTCGAAATCAAAACGAGAAGCAAAACGAACAAACTAAAATTAAAGAGTATCGCTGAATGAGTACGGAATCCGTACCTGGAGTAAGAAATGTAATACCCAAAATTATTCCTACTGTAGCCTTTTAAATTCCTTTTGTCCGAACTAATTACACAAATTAAAAATAAATATAAGTACTCTTGTAAATATTCTTCCATCTTAGCCCGTTAATAATCTCATTATTATTATTATTATTATTATTATTATAAATTAAAGAGTATCGCTGAATGAGTACGGAATCCGTACCTGGAGTAAGAAATGTAATACCCAAAATTATTCTAACCGTAGCCTTTTAAATTCCTTCTGTCCGAACTAATTACACAAATTAAAAATAAATATAAGTACTCTTGTAAATATTCTTCCATCTTAGCCCGTTAATAATCATTCATCATCATCATCATCTTCCTGTAAATTTTATATTTTAAATTTCTGAATAGTCTCACATAATATTATAGTAATTAATTACCTACTCTCAACAGAGTGTATGCAAAATTGTGATATATATATACCCATGACATACTCTTATTAGATTTCTAAAATAAATAAATTATAAAGTGATGATTCAAGCATCAAAGAATAAGAAACAAAACTTGGCGCAAATATATAGAACTAAAATGTACTGCAAGTGTATTCATCGGTGAGCTATATTGGAAGGAAGTATATATATCTATATATAATCAATTCATACATAGAAATATGTCATATCGCTTATTCTTTTTTTTTTTTTACATCTAATGGTCACATTAATTAGGAATAACTTTAACATATTTACTTATTTTATTAAAAGCTATACAAACATTCCTTGAGCTCCCAACAAGAGATGAGATAGAGCTGACACTGCTTTCTTCCTTCTTTTTTTTTTTTCTAATCTCAAACTGCCGCCTCCCTTCTTTGGTTCTTTTACGTATCAAAACTAAATGCCCAGTAGAATTAGGTTTTATTTATCTATTTATTATTACCCTCAAATATAAATTAATCCCAATAAATTTTAAAGCCCAAATTGTACTAATTAATTTACCCATCACTTATTAATATTTAGTAGCCCACATAATTTAAATAAAACTTGACCCAACATAAGAAAAATCCAATTAAAATATTTAAAATATGAAATTAAATGTTATTTATTTATTTATTGCTATTATTATTTTATTTTATTTTCTGGGTATTACATCAGGTATACTATTCGTTTTAAATTCAAATATATATTCTGAATGTTATTTAATTTTCATTTAGTTATCTTTAACTGAATCATATATATGGACTAATGAGTTACATTATATTGTATCAACAGGGTGATGAGTGGGATGACGATGATGGCGATTTTCATACTCCAGAGCAGCGTCGACGCCCGCCTGATGATCCTCCTCACACCTGGGGCTCTACTAGCTTTACTTAGTTTACATTATTTTTGACATAGTTTACATTCTAAGTTACATTATTTTGTAGTTTACATTATTTTTGATGTATTGTCGTTTAAATCTTGTCATTACTTTGGTTTTATTGCGGTTTGACATTTAGTTTAATTTAGCTTAATGAGATGTTTGATATAGTTTAGTTTAGATTAATGGGATGTTTTTGACCTTTTTACTTCTCATTTAGTTGGTTTTTGACATATTGTCGGCCTTGGTAATTGTAATTCATGTTATTGGCCATATTGTTAGATTGTGTATGTGTATGTGCTGTTGGGAATACAGGTATAGATACAAGATGTGAGTTAAATCCCTGGATATTGCAAAAACAAATAAAATATTAAAAAAAAAAAAAATTCTCGACGGAATAGTACTATTCTCGACGGATTTCCGTCAGACTTAAGTCCTTACCATTTTGGCCATGGGCCACGTGGCACATATATCCTCGACGGAACAGTGGTAATCTCGATGGATATCCGTCGAGCTTAAGGGCTGTACCATTTTTGTCAGCTTGCCACGTGGCATGCTTATCATCGACCGAATATCCTCGACAGACTAGTTTCAGTCGGAAATATAGTAACCTCGAATGAATATTCGGTCGAGGATAATTCCATCGAGGTTAATTATCCCCGACCAAAAGATCGACCGACTTAATTTCGATCTGCTTATATATGACCGAATTACTGACCGAATATTCCATCGGAAATAAGGTTAACCTCGACGGAATATCCTTATAACCGACAGAATATTTCGTTGGAAATAACCTTTTTTGTTGTAGTGTTATATTCATATCTAATCTAAGATTTCCTCTTTCAATTCCATCAAAGATATCAAATTAATTGCTAGCTAAACAATTAATAGATTAAGCACAAAATATAATAATCAACTCAATATGATCAACAAGTAAAAATAATGATAATTAAATTATTAAATTGCAAAAGGTTCCATTGTACCCCTAATTGGGAAATTAGTTCATCATCATAATAAGGTCACGAAGATTAAAATAATGAAATTAAGAGAAGAAGAAAAACTCTGTCAAGGAATCTCCAGTCTCTAAGCTTCAATCTCCGCCTTGTGTACTATCCAATTATATCTCCAAATCTCCAATAGAAATTGCTCTCAATGAATTGTAGTCAAAAGTTTAAAAGAAGTCTATCAAATCCAAGTTATAATCAAGTATTTATAGTCCTAATGGAAACCCTAGCATGTTAGGCAACTAACAATCCTATTCTAGCTCAAATTGGACAACATAACACCCAAATCAGCTTTTTCCCCGCCGTCTGGTGCGCCCAGCGCTGCTCCTAAGCTAAATTGGGCGCGCTCGCGCTACAGTTGCAGAAAATCTCATGGTCCGATGCCAGTCAATTTTTCGCTGCGACGTCCTTTGGTAAAATGGCCATAAATTTGATCCGGGATGAGTTACGGGGCCTGTCACCTATCAAATCGAAGATATCAAAGAGATCTATAACTTTTATTTTTTGAGAATTGAGAGATACTGGTTGGATCAAGATCGAAATCGGGCTTGAAGTAGCTTCTATGTAAATGGCAGGCATGACAACTCTGAGCTTTGATCTTTGTTGATAAAAAGGCCATAACTATCGCATCCGAACTCCGATTGGGATGATTCAAGATGTTCCGGAAAGCTAAGAAGTAGATCTATAATGAAATCCAAGTTCCAAGCCAATAACAAGCATCAAACTTTGAATTAAAAGTCCTTCAACCTTCCCTTCTTGCATGTGCATGAATATTATACTGCAAAAGATGTCCAAATTGTTTTTCTTGCTTCTTCATGCCAATGCTGTGACGTCCCTAAAATAGATCTACACAACTCATTATGAGTCGCCAAATACATGGTACAAATTTATTGTTTGTTTCCATAATCGTATTATTAAATGGTGAAAACCCTTGAAATTAGTGGAATATTCTTAATAGTTTGTGCTTCATCTAGTATCATTCAACTATTGGTCTGAACTTTCTTATTAAATGGCGGGATACTATTTATGTCGGGGTACTATTCGTTTGGAATACTATTTATTTGGAATACTATTCATTCGGGATACTATTCATTTGGGGTACTTTTTATTCGAGTACTATTCATTCGGGGTACTATTCATGGGTTACTATTGACGAAAAAATTATTTTTTTTCCTGTCCAAATTATTTTTGATATATGAATATCATTCTTGAATTTTACTCAACAATTGGTGATCATGTTGACAATTTGGATATTCTTGAATTCTGGATAAATTGAATTATAAATCTCTAATATTTATTGTAAGACCCCAACTTATTATTAATGAAATTTAATTTTCTCTATTTATTATTTTGAAATAGTAAAGGTTGATTTGATTAATGTGGATAGTTAGGGGTAAAATACACAAATATTTCAAAATAAGCAAGTGGTTATAAAATATTCATTGTTGTTTGGGAATATTCGTTTGGTCGTGGAATATTCTTCATTGCGGGGAATATTCGTAGACGACAGTAGCAGACCATGTGGACCCCATAACTGAAAGCGATTGGATGAAGAAAACGACAAATATAAGTTGTTTAAAAATAACTGCAGTAGTTGTTTCTAGTAATATTGTTAAAATACTCGGTGGTTAAAACACAAGAAGACACCAGTATTGCACCAATTATTGATTCTTACGTAAGAAGGCACTACTCAATAATGGTTAAAGAATTACTGCTCAAAGATTTTATTGATTTAATAATTGTTTGCGTTGATATTTTATATTACCGTTGTTTCAATAATTGTCATTACACAAGATTTTTCATTATCAAGCAATAATTCATATTATCCGAATAATATTATTAGATAACATTATTGGCAATGTCTAGAAAGTTATCTAAGGAGAGGTTTGGTCACCTAATTGCGCGCCAAGAAGGAGAAATTCTTATTGGAAAGCCCCTCTTTCCTGAACCGCCTGGTCATTAATATTGTGATTTTGTAATATTATTTGTGAATAATTAATTATTGATTCATATGATAAGGAAAATATTGATTTTATGTGGATATAGATGGAGAAAATTTTTAATATGACAATTGTTGAAAATTGAAATTTTATCTTTTTCTGATAAAATAATTCATTTAAATATATTATTATATTTTAATAATATGATAATGGTGATATTTTTACAACGAATGTGGGATATATGAGTATACGAGGAGGAAGAGTATTTTTGTTGCAATAAATATTTAAAACATGTTAAACATGTCGGTGGACCCCATGTTAAACATGTCGGAGGAAGAGTTTTAGTTAATTATTTTGAGAAAAACGTTTTTTGCAACTAAGTTGGCCTCACATGTGATTCAAATGGGTTGAGATCAGTTGTCTAAGGTGGGTTAAAGAAAATGTGAAAAATATATTAATATTATATTTAATTTTCTACTTTGGTGTTCTAAGCATTTTCCTATAAATAGGGTGCTTAGGTTAGAATTGAAAACACACCGTAAACCCAAGTTTTCTCTATTTCTCTCTCGATATATCGAGCGTATTCTTGTGAGTATACTTTGAGTATTGTTAGGCGGTGCAAGTTCCTTCAAAGACTATACCCTAGTATTCCAAACTAGAAGTACTAATCTTTCGAGGTAAGGGATGTTATTTTCTTCTCAAATGATATTATTTCTTCAATATCATTATCTTTGAAATATTAGTTAAAACTTTTTATCAAATTTGGAACTTTTCCATGTTGGGGTTACTATTCATGAGTTACTATTCACGAGTTACTATTCATGAGTTACTATTCACGAGTTACTATTCACGCAGTACTATTCATGAAGCGTGAAGATGTTTTTTGGGAAATTTCTATCTTTTGGTGTCTGAGTTACTATTCACGTATCGACACTATTCACGATATCTGAGACTATTCAATAGAAAAATAAAATTTCTTCTTTTGTCCAAAATATCTATTCGGATACTAGCTTTGATTGTATCCATGTTTTGATCATTCTTGAATTTTACACCACTATGATTATTTTTTGAGGTATTTTTGAACATGGATAAAACAAAGTACTAATCCTTAATCCTTGTCATTTTGTTTCATTTTGGATTCGTTTTTTAAAAATATTTTTCATCATCCTCGGTCTTAAATGATGATATTATTGAATATCTTTGGCCCAGTAGTGAAGCAAAAGATGAATGATTTTGAAGAATATCTTTGGCCGTAGAGTGCAAAGATGAACATGTGTTTAGATGAACATGACTAATGACAGATGAATATCTTTGGCTCTGTAGTGCAAAGATGAATATTTGATTCCAGATATATATTGATTGATGTTACAGGGGATAAAAGATAGACGATGAAC
Source organism: Panax quinquefolius (assembly GCA_020205615.1). NCBI lineage: Eukaryota > Viridiplantae > Streptophyta > Magnoliopsida > Apiales > Araliaceae > Panax > Panax quinquefolius. The sequence continues at coordinate 123,503,269 of CM035167.1, forward strand.
TTTAAATTCATACATAGAAGATAGTAGTTTGCATTCTCTACTTAACTCTTCTAATGAATTATTATTTCACTGCGAATATTGATTTAAAATTTGTTGTCTATTGTATTCTATTAGATTTTTCCTGTTGAAGACTAACGATAATTTGTTGTATATTATCTTAGTCATAATATTCTTTATCTTGGGCTAGTTGAGCTCACCCTTTTCCTTTTTGTTCCATTTTTTTTCTCTCGGGAGGCGAGAAATATAGCGAGTACGTAGTCTGGGTATGGAATGAAGGTTCTAGAGAGAGTTGTTTAGTAGTCCTCACCATTTTTGTAAAATAATGTATCAATAAATATGATGAGGATTTATTTGAGTATAGATATTGTCTAGAAGATAATATTTGTATTCAAACTCACAGTTTTACTGTTGTAATAATAAAGTTGTAGTTGTTTCTGTACCATGTATTGACAACTCAGAATGGGTGATGTATACCTATTTTGGGGGCGTCACATTTATCCTTCATCTCACTTTATTGATTCTTTATATCATTGTCATCATCCTCGTGCTTATATTATACTGAAATTTATCTTTGACCCGTAGTGCAAAGATGTACTGTTGATTGGTATGATTATGATCATGAATTGTGTATTGGTATATTCATTACCTTTGATGTTACAAATAAAGGTTTATGGAGAGAGTCTTCTTTGGCCCGTAGTGCATAGGTGGGTAGGTGTTTGACATGATCATGACCACTGGTGATACAACCGATTATCTTTGGCCCGTAGTGCATAGATAATTCATTGATTGGAAATAATTATTGATTGGTGTTACAGGGAGAAAATATTGATGATGGACTTTTAAATCATAGAAGATAGTTGACATCATGCTCTACTTGACTCTTCTACTAGATTGTTATTTCTGCTGTAGTTGTTAATCTAAAACTTGTTGTCTATTGTATTCTATTAGATTTTTCCCTATTGAGAACTAATGATAATTTGTTTTACATTATTTTAGTCATAATATTCTTTACTAGGCTAGTTGAACTAACCATTTTCCTTTTGGTTCCATTGTTCTTTTCAGGAGGTGAGACTGTAGTTGGGACTAGTCGGGGGAGTGGGGTAATGGTCCAAGATGGTTATTATAGTAGTCCTCACTATGTTTTGAAATAGTATGACAATAATTATAATGAGGAATTTATTTGAGTTTGGATATTGTCTACGAGACAATATTTGTATTAAATTAAACTCACAGCTTATGTGTTTTTGTATTTTGCACGAAAGTTGTATTAATGAAGTTTGTATTTGGATTTTGTACCATGTATTTTGACGACTTAGAATGGGTTGTGTGGACCTATTTTGGAGGCGTCATAAATGTCGTGTTATAGCCTACAAAAATAACATAAAATGTATGAAATGCACTCACAACACTTAAAAACCAACCAAAAGACTAAGCTCAAACGCACTCGATTTATGGGTATAAAACCCACTCATTAATACTCAAATACAAGATCAAACATTAACTGAAGATATTAAAAATCTCAAGATTGAGAATTTACATCTAAAAATAGAATTAGAAAAACATAATTCTGTAATTGGTAATTTAAGTAAAGACGTGATGATCTAAATACCATAGTTCTTAAATTCACAAAAGGAAAAGAAAATCTTGATGTCATGTTAAATCAACAGAGATGCAGATTTAATAAAGAAGGACTAGGTTATATTGGAGAAATAAGTAAAACAAAGGATAAATGACTCTATCATGTTACAAGTAAAGAAAAAGAAAGTCATACATCTCCTTTAACTAAATGTTCTTACTCTAACAGAAATGGTCATTCCTTCTATATGTGCAATGCTCGAAATGGAAATTGTAAAGGAAAAATAATTTGGGTTCCCAAAGGAACATACACAACACCAACTATTATAAGAAAAGAATTTCATAAAAATTATTATCATACATACATCTTATAGTCATGTCGCTCATAGAATGCTTATCTCTACTAAAACTGATTATCGAATGCCTAGTTTTGTAAAGGAAAATACAAATGTTCCTTATACAAACTGGAAAACTCACCCAAATGACCTTTCATATTAAGGGGTACCAGTTTATGAAATTAGTATATATTGCAGGTATGTCTTACATCTGATTTGAACAAAAGTAAATGGTATCTCGATAGCGGTTGTTCAATATATGACTGGGGACAAATCAAAATAGAAAAATCTGCAAGCTACAGACTATGGTGAGGTAACCTTTGGAGATAACAATAATGGTAAAATAATTAGAGTTGGAAGTGTCGGTAATAATCATATAACAATCTCCAACGTTCAATTAGTCACAGAACTTAGGTACAATCTTCTATCTACCAGTTAATTATATGATAGTGGTTTTAAAATATCTTTTAGTTAACATAATTGCTCTATATTTGATCTAACTAGTAACTTGGTTTTGTCATTGTGACACCCCCATAGTAGGTCCATACAACCCACTCTGAGTCGCCAAATACATGGTATATAATTTAAATACAAACTTCATTTATACAGCTGTCGTGCAAAATACGACAACACAATAGCTGAGTTTCGAAACAAATATTATCTCGTAGACAATATCCAAACTCAAATAAAGTCCTCATTACAATTATTGTTACACTACTTTACAAAATAGTGAGAACTGCTATAAAAACCATCTTGAACCATTACTCCACTCCCCGACTAGTCCCAGCTATATTCTCGCCTCCTGAGAAGAACAGTGGAACCCAAAGGAAAAGGGTGAGCACAACTAGCCCAATAAAGAATATTATGACTAAGATAATGTAGAACAAATTATCATTAGTCCTCAATAGAGAAAAATCTGATAGAATACAATAGACAAAAAGTTTTAGATCAACAACTGCAGCGGAAATAACAATCCATTAGAAGAGTTAAGTAGAGCATAATGTCTACTATCTTCTATAATTTAAAAGTCCATCATCAATATTTTATCCTTGTAACAACAATCAATAAATATTTCACATCAACGAATTATCCATGAACTACGGGCCAATGATATTCGTTAGTATCACCTGTGGTCATGATCATGTCAAACAATTGTCCATCTATGCACTATCTCCATCATCACGTGGGTACTTGGAGTCTTTAACTCTATCTTCATCCTTTGTAAGCCATACAAAATGGGCCTTTGTGTTGACAATATCGCACTCTTACCCACATATGATCTTCTACTCAACGCGTCAGCTACCATGTTTGTGACGCCCACTAAATAGGTATACATCACCTATTCTGAGTCGCCAAATACATGGTACAGAATACAAATACAACCTTAAATATACAACACGAGCTGTGAGTTTTAATACAAATATTGTCTTCTAGACAGTATTCAAACTCGAAATAAGTCCTCAATACATTTATTATCACATTATTTCATAGAATAGTGAGGACTACTAATGCTATCATCTGGACCGTCACTCCGTTCCCCGACTAGTCCCTACTACGTTCTCATTTCCTGAAGAGAACAATGAAAGCAAAAGGGTGAGCTCAACTAGCCCAGTAAGAAATATTATGACTAAGATAATGCAGAATAAATTATCATTAGCCTTCAACAATGTTAAACTGATAAAATATAACAAACATCAAGTTTAACTGCAGCGGAATAAGAAATCCATTAGAAGAGTCAAGTAGAGAATAAAATCTACTATCTTCTATGAGTTAAAAGATTTTTCATTACTTTTTATTGAGACTCGACTTAATAAATAATCCACATCATCCCCAAGACTACTACCAATGATATTCATTAGTATCACGACCACAAATTTTCCATGCACTCACGGGCCGAGGATATTCGTGTATTCATCAATGGTCATGATCATGCCAACAATCGTCCATCAATGCACTACTACTAATGAAGATTTTTACCACATCATTTATAACATTACGATCATGATTATACCGAATAATCCTCGGTCATAATCATACCAAGTCCATCTATGCATTCAAAATGACGAGATGACTTTCAACATATTATAAACACGAGGATGATGACAATGATATAAGAATTCAATAAAATAAGTTCAAGGATAAATTTTTAAAGATTTATAATTTAATTTATCCAGAAATCAATAACGTCCAAATTGTCAACATGATACTGTTTTGTGGAGTAAAATTCAAGAATGCTCAGAAGAATATTTCCATGAAAAGATACTGGATGAAGCGCAAATATCAAGGATATTCCACTAATTTCATGGAGTATAGAAGCCAAAACTTTAACCAACTGAGTATAATAGAATATATGAAACCACAAATGGATTTTTGCCGCCATGCGGTAATCCACGTAGACAGATTATTTCAACAGAATAATAAAGAATGGAATAACAGAAGAATTCACCAGGCGTGCATAATTCGGACAGACATTTTATTCCAACAGAATAATAAAGAATGGAACCAGGTCATGCTTAACCTGTACAGACAGGATATTCAAACAAAATAATAAAGAATGGAACCAGGTCATGCGTAATCCGCACAGACATGATATTCCAACATAATAATAAAGAATGGAATAACAACGGAATTCACCAGGCATGCGATAGACCCAGACGCGAAAGTTATTCCAATGTAATAATAAAGAATGGAATAATGAAGAATTTCACCATGTATGCGGTACTTGGCATGGCAAAGTTATTCAACATAATAATAAAGAATGGAATAACAACCCTTACGAGTATTAAAAGAAAATAACTCTCTTCATGAATAAGAAAGAATAATACCCCTTACCTTAAAAAGAAGAGTATTCTGACGGGTAGGGCAGGGATATATTTGAAGAAAACTTGCACTATTTTCTACACTCAAAACTTTCTTAAACTCTAAAGAAATACGCTCAAGATTATAGAAGAAGAATTCTCTGAATTCCTGGTGTGATTTTCAATTTTAACTAAACATCCTATTTATAGGAGAATGGAAAGGATACTATGCTGCACTATGCAATAAAATATAACATATTCTATTTATAATCAAATAAAACAAAACTTTATAAAAAGTATTCTATTTTATATAAAAAGTTTTTACTATCTGAAAAACACCGCAAGCAGCACTTATGCATAATAAAATATAATATATTCTATTTATAATCAAATAAAACAAAACTTTATAAAAAGTATTCGCATTTTATATAAAAAGTTTTACTATGCATAATAAAATATAATATATTCTATTTATAATCGGATAAAACAAAACTTTATAAAAAGTATTCGCTTTATATATAAAGTTTTCTATTTTATTACATTTATAATAATAATAAAATAACATTTATCACCATTATTATAATTCACAATATTAATCGACCGTGTCGCTCCTGAGGAAGAGGGGCTTTCCAATAAGGATTTCTCCCTATTGGCACGCAATTAGGTAACCAAACCTCTCCTCGATGTAACTTACAGACATCGTCAATATTGCAAATAATAATATTAATAACTTTGTCGTCTCAATTATTGATTTAATAATATATAAAATATTGACAATAATTGAATCAAATAACGTGAAATACTATGCAGCAATTACTGTAGCAATAATTGAATAAAACTGAGTGACTTCTCACGTATGCATCAATAATCAATACTATGTGCTACAATGCAACCACGCGTATTACTGTACTTTTAACACCGGGTGTTTCAACAGTTAACGGTAAAACTTCCGCCGTTATTTTCATAAAATATATATTTTTGTCGTTTTCTCAATCCGATAATAATTCCGTTGTGGGGTCCACCAATGATTGTGCCGTTGTACGAATATTCCATGTTAAAACGAATATTCCCCGACCAATCGAATATTATATAACAACTTGCGTACTTTGCAAAATTTATAAATATTACCCACAACTATAACATTATATCAAATTTACTCCATAATAATCAAAAATAATATTTATAGAAAATTCATCTTTATTCATAAAAGTTGGGGTCTTACAACCTCTCTTTCTTATGAAATTTCGCCCTCGAAATTAGGGTACGTACCTGGTATGTCGAAGAGGTAAGGATACCTTTATTTCATTTCAGATTCTAATTCCCAGGTCATTTCCTCAACATCGTGGTTCCTCCACAAAACTTTGACTTGAGGTATAACCTTGGAGTGTAGAACATGTTCCTTCTTATCTAAGATTTTAACAGGAACCTCTTTATACGTTAAATCTTCCGCTATTTCGTCCGGTTCTAACTCAATAATGTGGTTCGGGTCTTCCACATATTTACGTAACATGGATATGTGAAAAACGTTATGAACACGAGACATACTTGGCGGTAAAACGAGTCTATAGGCCACAGTTCCTACTCAATCGAGGATTAAAAATGGGCCAATGAATCAAAGATTGAGCTTTCCTCTCTTTCTAAATCTCGTAACTCCTTTCCATGGAGCAACACGTAACAACACATGATCTCCAATATCGAATTCCACGTCCTTTCGACGAAGATCATCATAACTCTTTTGTCGATCTTGTGAGGTTTTTATACATTGTCGGATCGTTTGAATCTTTTTCGCAGTCATACGTACTAACTCTGGTCCCATCACCCACCTCATCCCAGCATACTGGAGAACGACACTTTCTTCCATACAACGCCTCGAATGGAGCCATGCCAATACTTTCTTGATAACTGTTGTTGTAGGAAAACTCCACTAATGGTAAGAACTTGTCCCAACTTCCCTTGAATTCAAGGACACAGAGTCTTAATAGATCTTCAAGAGTTTGAATAGTCCTCTCGATCGCCCGTCATCTCGAGGATGATATGCCGAGCTAAATCAGAATTAAAAGATAGCTCAGCTGAAACTAACCCAAAATCGTGAAGTGAATCTTGGGTCTCGATCAGAAACAATGGATTTTAGCATACCATGCAGTCTTACAATCTCATTTATGTACATACGAGCAAGACGTTCAAGTGTATAAGTTTCTCGTATAGGTAAGAAATGAGCCGACTTGGTCAATCTATCAACAATGACCCAAATCGCATCTATGCCTTGAGAAACCTTGGGAAGACCGGTAACAAAATCCATGATAATGTGCTCCCACTTCCATTCTGGAATTTCAAGTGGTTGCAATAGACCTTTTGGTACTTGATGCTCCGCCTTGACTCGTTGACAAGTGATGAGTAGGTTTTTATCCTACGATTTATGTTCGTTTAGCTTGATATATTGTTAGTTTTTGGTAATTTCTTGTTACTTTTGATGGGTTATTTGCTTGTTGCATGATAACCCATGGGTCTATCAAAATGTTACAATTGGAAGGAGATTTCAAGCAATTCTGGAGCTTCTAACTACATTGCGGGCAGGTGACGTATTGTGATACATAGTACTTAGCAGACGGGCTACTGAACAAAAAAATCTCACAGGGCACGAGTACGGGTGCGCTTTTGGCGTGTGTTGTCTAGCACGGGGCTCGCTGCGTTGATATTTCTGTTGTGCGAGAATTGATTTTGTGCTAGAAGTTGGGTTATGTTGGGAACTATTAATTCTGTATATAATGTGACCATAATAGGAGTGTGGGATGGTTGTTAGTTTATTTTGTGGGAGTCTTTGACCATTGAGTTGTTGATTTTGAAAAGGATTTAGATTTGCATATGGGGAGAGTTAGAGTTGGATTAGGATTGATATATGGAGCTGAGTTGAGACTACTTTTATGCTAAGTGTGGAATAATGGAGGGGCATCTAGACACACTTCGAGAACGAGATTGAAGAACAAGATCTTGGAGGAACGAAGAAGAAGAAGAATTTCACGAAGATTTTAGAATTGAAGGGCGAGAAGGGTGGTGTATTACTATTCTCCTCTAAATTCAATATTCTGTAATTGGGATGATGTTTTCTTTTATTTATTCAGTATTTAATTTATTATCTATGAACTAAATTACTTATTAGGCTTATAATGGATCTTTAAGTGGAACAATGATTATGTAACCTCGGTTTTCAGTTTAATAAAGCTATTAAGCAGTTTATCTATATTAATTTGAGCTTGAATTTATGAATTGCTTGATCAACAATTTTATGTGGATTTGTATGAATTCGAGAGATGAAATATAAATCTAGACTTAATTAATATAGCATGTGTTCTTGATTTATGTGAATGAACAGAATCTTGATGTATGTTAGGGTAGAGATATGCTTGACATTGCATGTAATCATAAAGAGAACTTGAACTTAAACCTTATTTAATTAGAATTCATATAGAGATATAGTGAGTTGATTGTTTAAGGTGTTTAACTTAATTCTATCTTAATTGTGGATTTGGGTTAATACGGTGTTAATGCATCGAGAGGTGATTAATACTATTTATGTGTTCTTGATTAATAAACTGAGATAGTGAATTAAACTAGAATAAGGAAATAATAATCAGAGGGATGCTTAGAGTGAAGTTACAAGCCTAATTCTCCAATATTTGTTTGAAAATTCAGTTTTAGGGTTTGTTGGTATTTAGTTGATTTTTAATAATTTTAATATTTTCGCTATAAACTGGAAATTGATTAGTTTAATAAAATTAGGATTAATAGAAGATTGGTAGTTGCGAGGTTAATTTCTTGCTAAGTCTCTGAGGGAACGATACTTTACTTACTATTATATTACTTGTTGACCACGTATACTTGCGTGTTGTGCGTATATAGATTTTACCCAACAAGTGTTTGGCGCCGCTGCCGGGGATTCTAGTATAGATTTTATTATTTTTGCAATATCAGTTTAATTAGTTCAGTTTTACTTAAATACTTTTGTTTTGTTTTGTTTTGTTCTTCGTATTTCAGGTTTTAAACATTGGTTTATGCAAACTCGATCCAAAAATCTTGACTTGCTTCCTTTTGAGGACGACATTGAGAGAAGGTTTCAGAGGTTAAGTAAGTGGATCAAGGAAACAAGGGATGAATTCGAAAACTCTGATAAGGAAGAAACAATGGCTGTCGAAGACCAGAAAGCGTTGAGGGATTTTGCAACACCTAAGGTGACTGAGCTGCAGTCGAGTATCACCAGGCCTGCAATAGCTGCAAATACTTTCGAAATCAAGCTTGGGATAATTCAAATAATGCAGAATTCAGTGCAGTTTGGGGGAATGGAAAATGACGATCCTAACGAGCATTTAATCAGTTTTCTAGAAATCTGTGACACTTTCAAGTATAATGGGGTGTCAGATTAGGCAGTTAGACTTCGCTTGTTCCCATTCACGCTGCGGGACAAGGCAAAGAGTTGGTTACACTCTCTACCAGCGGGTTCGATAACGACATGGGAGGACCCGACTCAGAAATTCTTAGCAAAATTCTTTCCGCCAATAAAAACTGCAAAGATGAGGAATGAGATTACCATGTTTGATCAGCAACATGGGGAGTCACTGTACGAGGCGTGGGAGAGATACAAAGAATTGCTCAGAAAATGCTCACATCATGGATTACCCAAGTGGTTGCAGATGACTACATTTTACAACGGACTACATGGGAATCTCAGAACGAGTATTGATGCAGCATCGGGGGGAGCGTTTATGGCTAAGACTTATGAGGAGGCATATTAGTTGATAGATACGATGGCTCCTAACAATTATCAGTGGCCCACGACAAGAATGACACAACCTACGGTCGCTGGAGTGTTAGAGGTAGATGGAGTGACGGCGATAATTACACAGATTTCAGCACTCTCTAAGAAGTTCGACGTGTGGTCAGGGGGACGGACGCAGTCAGTTACAATTATTTGTGAGTTCTGCGCAGGGGAACATTCGACGGATTAATGCGCAATCAACCCAGAGTCGGTACAATTCATGAGTAGCTACAACATAATTCCTTAGAATACATATCAGAATGCATATAATCAGGGGAATAGGAATAATCTGAATCAGTCGTGGAATAATAATCAGAATCAGCAAGCTCCATGATCATCGTATCCCCCAGGGTTTCAGAATCAACAACAACCAGTTCAACGTCAAGAGAGGAAATCAGATTTAGAGGAATTGATATCAGAGTATATAACGAGTAATGAGGTAGCTATAAAGAATCAAGCAATGGCAATGAAATCACAAGAAATGGCCATCAAGAATTTAGAAAACAAGATGGGACAAATTTCTTTAGCATTGAACAATAGACCACAAGGGACCCTACCGAGTGACACCGAAAGAAATCCAAAGGAAAATCATGAATAGTGTTAGACAGTCACCTTAAGGAGTGGAAAACAGTTGGATGAGAAAGATGCAGAAAATTCAGCTGTCTCTGATGATAAGAGTAATGACAACAAGGTGGTTGCAGAAAAATAGGGTGAGAATACGCAATTTGAGAAAACAAAGTTAGATGACAAGCCAGTTGTATATCCTCCACCGGCGTTTCAGTAAAGAGTTCAAAAGCAGAAAGACAAGCAATTTGCAAAATTCTTGGAAGTATTTAAGAAATTGTAGATTAACATCCCGTTCGCAGAAGCCCTAGAGAAAATACCGAGTTATGCAAAATTCATGAAAGGGATTCTGTCCAGAAAGAAGAAGTTAGAAGATTTCGTGACAGTGGCACTAACAGAGGAGTGTAGCGCGGTTTTACAGCGAAAATTGCCACCCAAGTTGAAATATCCGGGGAGTTTCACCATTCCATGCACGATCGGGAATACGACTTTCAATAAATGCTTATGTGATTTAGGAGCGAGTGTGAACCTTATGCCGTTATCAGTTTACACAGAATTGGGTTTGCCAGCTCCAAAGCCTACGAACATCTCTTTATATTTGGTGGATAGGTCAGTCACATATCCGAGAGGCTTTGTGGAAGACATATTGGTCAAAGTTGATAAGTTTATATTCCCCGCGGACTTTATTATTCTGGATTTTGAGGAGGATAAGAACATCCCGATTATCCTAGGGAGACCTTTCTTGGCGACGGGTAGGACACTCATTGACGTACAAAAAGGTGAACTAACGATGAGGGTCCAAGATCAAGAAGTTAAGTTTAACGTTTTCAAAGCCATAAAATTTCCCGCGGATGAAGAGGAATGTTTTCGGATTGAAATCATTGATCAAATAGTCAACAAAGACATGGGAAAGAGTCTGGTCAACGATCTTTTAGAGACAACACTATTGGGGGATGAAGAGTTTGATGACCCAAAATTTGTGGACTACTTATAGATGTTAGATTCATTGCCATGGGTAAGCCGATTCAAAACACCATTTGAACTACTACACACGGAGGAGATAGCCACGAGAAAATTGAAACCATCATTGGAGGAGCCACCAATTCTGGAACTCAAGTCACTCCCTAAACATCTCAGGTATGCGTATTTAGGCAATTCAAATTCTTTACCTGTAATTATTTCTGCTGCACTAAATGATTTACAGGAAGAAAAGTTGTTGAGGGTGATTAGGGAACATAAAGCAGCGATAGGGTGGACGATCACGGATATCAAGGGAATCAACCCTTCGTTTTGCATGCGTGAGATTCTGATGGAAGATGATGCAAAACCAACGGTGGAGCAACAACGATGACTTAAACCAATTATGAAGGAAGTAGTAAAGAAGGAAATTCTGAAATTATTGGATGCCAGAATCATCTACCCGATTTCTGACAGTAAGTGGGTTAGTCTGGTTCACTGTGTGCCGAAGAAGGGGGAATGACTGTGGTACAAAATGAAGATAACGAGTTAATACCGACAAGAATAGTAACATGTTGGAGGGTGTGCATCGATTATAGGAAATTGAATAAGGCAACCCCAAAAGATCATTTTCCGCTACCCTTTATCGACCAAATGTTGGACAGATTGGCGGGTCACGAATTTGACGGTCTATTGGATGGATACTCGGGCTATAACCAGATTGCCATTGCTCTTGAGGATCAAGAGAAGACTACATTTACGTGCCCTTACGGCACATTCGCATTCAGGAGAGTGTCATTCGGGTTATGTAATGCACCGGCTACCTTCCAATGGTGTATGATGGCCATTTTCTCCGATATGGTGGAGAAAAACGTGAAAGTTTTCATGGACGACTTTTCTGTCTATGGAGACAATTTTGATACATGCCTTGGGAATTTGGTAATGGTGTTACAGCGATGCGAAGATACAAACCTTGTACTTAACTGGGAAAAATGCCACTTCATGGTTGAGGAGGGCATAATTTTGGGCCACAAGGTATCGGCTCAAGGACTAGAAGTTGACAAGGCTAAGTTAGACACGATTGAGAAATTGCCTCCACCGAGCTCAGTAAAAGCAATCAAAAGTTTTCTAGGACATGCTGGTCTCTACAAAAGATTCATAAAGGACTTCTCTAAAATTGCAAAACCGTTGTGCAGTCTTTTAGAGAAGGACTCTGTGTTTATTTTTGATGATGAATGTAAGTCGACTTTCGATTTGTTGAAGAAGAAGTTAACTACAGCCCCCGTGATCGTCGCACCAGATTGGAATATTCCTTTCGAGCTGATGCGTGATGCAAGCGACTATGCAGTTGGGGCTGTTTTCGGACAACGCCGAGAAAAGGTATTTCACGCCATTTATTATGTAAGCAAGACACTCATGGAGACTCAAATGAATTATACAACTAAGGAGAAGGAACTGCTTGCAGTGGTGTATGCGTTTGACAAATTCTGGGCATACTTGATCGGGACTAAGGTGATAGTTTACACGAACCATTCGGCTATTCGGTATCTAATTGTGAAGAAAGATGCTAAACCATGCCTTATCCGGTGGATTCTCCTTCTTCAAGAGTTTGATCTAGAAATAAAGGATAGAAAGGGGACGGAGAATCAAGTCGCAGATCATTTGTCTAGACTGAACAATCCAGGTACACAAGAAGAGGACAAGTGCGTCATCAATGAGTCATTCCCGGATGAGCAATTGTTTGGGTTAAATGCAAAATTTCCATGGTACACGAACTTCGCAAACTATTTAGTGAGCAACATGCTCCCCCCTGATCTTACAAGACAATAAAAGAAGAAGTTCCTTCATGACGTCAAGTGATATATGTGGGATGAGCCATACCTATTCAAATAATGCGCCGACAAGATGATTAGAAGGTGTGTGCCTTACAGCGAGGTACATAGTATACTGCATGAGTGCCATTCGTCGGTGCACGGGGGACACTATGGTAGTGAAAGAATAACAGCAAAAGTCCTTCAAGCAGGGTTTTATTGGCCTATGTTATTTAAAGACGCCCATCAATTTGTTAAAACTTGTGATAGATGTCAACGAGTGGGCAAAATATCAAAAAAGAATGAGATGCCACTCCAAACTATCTTAGAAATTGAGATTTTTGATGTATGGGGCATCGATTTCATAGGGCCATTCCCTTCCTCTTTTTCCAATCAGTATATTTTGCTTGCAGTGGATTATGTGTCAAAGTGGGTTGAAGCAGTAGCACTACCGACTAACGATGCCAAGGTGGTGCTCAAGTTCTTGTAGAAAAACATTTTTACGAGATTGGCACGCCGAGAGCCATTATAAGTGATGAAGGTAGTCACTTCTGCAATAAATCATTTACAGCTCTCTTGGCAAAGTATGGGGTCAACCATAAGGTAGCGACGTCTTATCATCCTCAAACCAGTGGACATATTGAGGTGTCAAACAGAGAAGTCAAGAAAATTCTGGAAAAAGTGGTGAACCCGAATTGAAAAGATTGGTCACTCCGGTTGGATGATGCATTATGGGCATACCGGACTGCGTATAAGACACAGATCGGGATGTCACCATATCAACTACTGTACGGAAAGGCTTGTCACCTACTAGTCGAGCTACAGCACAAGGCCTACTGGGCCATTCAGAAACTGAACTTCGATCAAGCAGCTGTGGGGGAAAAGAGGCTACTACAAACTAAATGAGCTCGATGAATTCCGACTTCAGGCATACGAGAACGCTAAACTATACAAGGAGAATGTCAAGAAATGGCACGACAAGAAAATCATGCACCGAACTTTTGAGTTGGGGCAATCAGTACTGCTGTTCAACTCACGATTGAGGTTGTTCCCATGAAAGCTTAAGTCAAGGTGGTCGGGACCATTTACCATCAAAACAGTGTTCCCACATGGCGCAATCGAACTCTACAGTCGAAATCCATTGGAGACGTTCAAGGTCAATTGTCAATGGATAAAGTATTACTAGGGTGGAGATTCGAACTGGGATGCCGTTAACATTACCCTCACCGATGCCCAGTAATATAAGCAGCACCGTCGGGCTTGCGACGTTAAACCTAGCGCTACTTGGGTGGCAACCCAAGTTCTAAACTCTTTTTTTTTTAATTTTTCTTTATATTGTAGTTATAACCTATTAATTATGCAGCTTTTAAAGAATTTTTTGACGTCTTTTCTGAATGATTTGCAGGTTGAAGGAGAAAAACAAAGCTAAGAGGTCATTGACCCCACGGTCTGCGGGTCTATTTGTACCGAAAATGATGATCCTAGCGGGAGCGCCATAAGTCCGATCTCTTCATTCCATGCAGGCGTGAAGATCACTTTACTTCATTGTGATGTCACGGTCATTGGCGCTTATATACAATACGGGGCACACTATTGTTCACCAAACCGCTCGACCCCTAGCTAGCGGATCACATGCTTATCCAATCATCGATACGCAGTCATACGGATGCTACTGACACGCCAAGACACCTCGACTTCTAGCTAGCTGGGCCGCTTACCTTCACTTTATCTATATACAGGTGGGCACGCTGCGATCGATTTCAAGGCGCCTAATTGCATTAACAGACCTGTCCTCAACCATAACTCCCACCTTGGCTCCTTGCCTCTCCTTCACCAAATTAAATTCATCCACTTCTCCTACACCACTTCAACTTCCAAAACTCCATAACTCCAACACTAATGACAACACCCCATCAATCCTTCTCCTTTTCAACTTCTATTCCATTGAAACCCACTCACCTTCCATCTCCCAACCCACGTTGGATTTCCTTCTCCTATATGAACTCTAACTACAATCCACCAATTCATATCAACTATACACACTACAAGCCAATCCTACATCTATTTCATTCCTTACACCAAAATTCTATCATTTGGGGACACATTTACAAAGAGGGAAACACAATTAATTCAAGGAACGCACAACTCGCTTCTTGCTCGATCTTCTTCTTTGTTCTTAATAACAAGTAAATAGAACAACTTGGATATTGGGTGTTTGTTTTCATAATTTGGCTAGCAAGATTACACCAAGATATTTTGGGGAAAAACTCAGTCCACTCGCCAACTGTTTGATAAAAATCTTGAACCAAACTTTGAACCTACTCACCCCAAGAACCACCATGTCTTCCCAAAAAAGACAACGCCCATCCTCCTCCACTGCTAGGCCTTAATATGATCACACTAGGTTTGTTAGTGAGAGGGCCGCTGACCGATTCAAGTCAACCATTGACAAGAAAACATTGGTTCTCGAACGTGGGTTGAAGCCGAATGCTAATTTGGATGACGACATGGCTTTGCAAATTGTTAAGCGGAATTGGTTTCAGTTGGTTGAACAACCACTTCCAGCGGCTATCAACATAGTGAAAGAGTTTTACGCCAATGCAATGGAACATGTCAATCACGTTGTCATGGTCCGGGGGAAACCGGTGGCATTTCACGCCGATGCTATCAATGACTATTTCGGGTTAGAGGCACCACAAGATGATAGATAAGAAGATGGATTGCCCGAATTAGACGAGTTGATTGTTAGACTATGCAAACCGGGTACTCAATGGGTAATTCAAATCGGAACAAATGAAAAGATAAGTTTTCCCCACTCTGCACTTAGTCAATATTGAAAATCTTGGTATGCATTTTTGTGTGCCCGTTTAATGCCCACTCGCCATTTGATCGATGTCACTAAGGCATGAGCTCGGCTATTGTATGGGATTGTTCATCACCATTTCCATGTGGACAACTCAATTGTGTTCTATAATGTCGATGTGGGGGAGTGTATTCAAGAGTCCATTGACCGGGTGTTACGCGAGAGCACTACGGGAGGTTTGCTGCATGGATTCTTAATCACTGACTTGTGCCGTAAGGCTGGAGTGCAGTGGTAACCTTCCAAACCTATCCAACACCCCATGACAATCATTGATCACGCAACAATTGAGAAGTATAAGGCATGGGATGGGGCGAGATCACATCCATGTGGAGAAGGCTATATTATGATCCGACAACCCTCACCCCCAGTTGCAGCGGAACCAAGGCATGAGCCACCACCGAGGGCTTTAAGGAATCAATTTCTATGGTTGGCCCAACGTCAAGAGCATTCAACACGCTTGCTGATGCATTTTCCCGCTGCAATCCAACTGCACCTCCAGTAGTCATGCCCATCCCTCCTAATTTGCCTGCATATCCTCCGTCGGACGACGACGAACAGTAACTCGTTTTTAGGGAAGGCCTCATACTTTTATTTGAATTATTTTGTTGTAATGCGGTCATTACTTGATTTAAGTTTGGGGGATTATGTTTCATGTTCTTTAGTCGTTTATAATTGTCATATTCAGGTTATCTTATCTAAAAAAAATATATAAAATAAAATAACAAAAATATTTGCATATAGTTTGCATGAATCCAGTTATTAGATTGTATTTGTGATTCTTGGCCAATGATGAAATTGAAATTATGTAAAAAAGTACATGACTTAGTATGCGAATCTTGATGCAGTTTTTATTATGATGTGGATCTTGTTCTGATTGAAACTAGTATAATACGGGCAACACGTTAATAACATCTGTGCTAATGGATTAGTTCAAATTGTTACATAAAGAGTGTCTAAAGGATATTGCTAGTATAATCAAGAAAGTGACAAAGATAGGCAGTGAAAGCTAAAATTAGGCATGAATCTAAAGTTTGGGGGAAGATAGGGGGTGTATAAGCTCTAAAAAAAAGAAAAAAGAAATGAACCAAGTTCAGTCTTGTGGTGGGTTGAGAAGAAATACTCCCCATAAACACAAGCGTGAGATGGAGCGTAAAACGCACTCACCAACCATCTATCTAAAAAAATGAAATAAAGAAAAGACGGAAAAGTAAGGGTAAAGAGCCCCCGTCAATGAAAAAAAAAACAAAAGAAGTGAGCATGAATACCCTTTTCGGAACCTGAATCTTGGTAATTGTTTGAGCTAAACTAGAACTTGTTTGTTTTTGAAATTTTTGAGTTTATACTGTATGATTCCTAATAAGAAACTAGTTATGTAATTGAATTTGATTCGATATCAGTTAGCATGGGTGTTGCACACACACACACACACACACTGTATTAGTGATAACAGGGTAAGATGTAAGGATTGATAGTAGTGCAAATTGATTTTTGATATGAAGTGTTGACATGTTTACTAGTTTTTCTGAGGCCATATGAGTAAATCATCTTTACTGTCTTAATTCTGGATTCGTAGTTTAGTTGTTAGTGCATTGCATTGCATTTAACTTGAGGACAAACAATGTTCAAGTTTGGGGGAATTTGATGAGTAGGTTTTTAACCTACGATTTATGTTTGTTTAGCTTGATATATTGTTAGGTTTTGGTAATTTCATGTTACTTTTGATGGGTTGTTTGCTTGTTGCAGGATAACCCATGGGTCTATCAAAATGTTACAATTGGAAGGAGATTTCGAGCAATTCTGGAGCTTCTGACTACATAGCATGGGTGCTTATTTGTGATACATATAGTACTGGCTAGTATGGTATACTGAATGAAAAATCTCCTGGGGAACTAGCAGGCGCCTTTGTTGGTGTGTGTTGTCTTGTAGCGCATGAGGAAGTATTTGAGTCGGTATTTCTGTTGGGCGAGAATTGATTTTGTGCTAGAAGTTGGGTTATGTTGGGAACTATTAATTCTGTATGTAATGTGACCATAATAGGAGTGTGGGATGGTTGTTAGTTTATTTTGTGGGAGTCTTTGACCATTGAGTTTTTGATTTTGAAAAGGATTTAGATTTGCATATGGGGAGAGTTAGAGTTAGATTAGGATTGATATATGGAGCTGAGTTGAGACTACTTTTATGCTAAGTGTGGAATAATGGAGGGGCATCTAGACACACTTCGAGAACGAGATTGAAGAGCAAGAGCTTGGAGGAATGAAGACGAAGAATAATTTCACGAAGATTTCAGAATTGAAGGGCGAGAAGGGTGGTGTATTACTATTCTCCTCTAAATTCAATATTCTGTAATTGGGATGATGTTTTCTTTTATTTATTCAGTATTTAATTTATTAGCTATGAACTAAATTACTTATTAGGCTTATAATGGATCTTTAAGTGGAACAATGATTATGTAACCTCGATTTTCAATTTAATAAAGCTATTATGCAGTTTATCTATAATAATTTGAGCTTGAATTTATGAATTGCTTGATCAACAATTTTATGTGGATTTGTATGAATTCGAGAGATGAAATATAAATCTAGACTTAATTAATATAACATGTGTTCTTGATTTATGTGAATGAACAGAATCTTGATGTATGTTAGGGTAGAGATATGCTTGACATCGCATGTAATCATAAAGAGAACTTGAACTTAAACCTTATTTTATTAGAATTCACATAGAGATATAGTGAGTTGATTGATTAAGGTGTTTAACTTAATTCTATCTTAATTGTGGATTTGGGCTAATACGATGTTAATGCATCGAGTGGTGATTAATACTATTTATGTGTTCTTGATTAATAAAATGAGATAGTGAATTAAACTAAAATAAGGAAATAATAATCAGAGGGATGCTTAGAGTGAAGTTACAAGCCTAATTCTCCAATATTTGTTTGAAAATTCAGTTTTAGGGTTTGTTGGTATTTAGTTGATTTTTAATAATTTTAATATTTTTGCTATAAACTGGAAATTGATTAGTTTAATAAAATTAGGATTAATAGAAGATTGGTAGTTGCGAGGTTAATTTCTTGCTAAGTCTCTGAGGGAACGATACTTTACTTACTATTATATTACTTGTTGACCACGTATACTTGCGTGTTGTGCGTATATAGATCATGAGTAGGATAATTTCTCTCATATTCTTTGAGTTGCCGAGAGGCATAGGCTATGACTTTCCCATGTTGCATGAGAACACATCCTAACCCTTTGCCCGATGTATTACTGTAGATGACAAATCCCTCCGAGCTAGATGGGATTGTTAGAACAGGTGCTGAAATGAGTCTCCTCTTGAGTTCTTGAAAACTTTTCTCACATTCTACGCTCCAACCAAATTTTATATCTTTTCGAGTCAGCTGAGTTAATGGAGTAGCGATTCGAGAAAACCCTTCCATGAATCTCTGATAATAACCAGCTAATTCGAGAAAGCTACGTACTTCGGTCACTGATTTAGGTTGCTCCCAGCTTTGAATAGCTTCAATCTTTGCCGGGTCAACAGATATTCCATGACTTGATACTATGTGCCCAAGGAATGCTACTTCCTCAAGACAGAACTCACATTTCTTCAACTTGGCATAAAGCTTTTTTTTATGAAGCCTTTGGAGTATCAGTCTCAAGTGTTGCTCATGATCTTCACGGCTTTTGGAATATATGAGGATGTCATTAATAAAGACGACCACAAAGTGATCCAAATATTCCTTGAATACTCGGTTCATCATATCCATGAAGGCAACAGGAGCATTATTCAATCCAAAAGACATGACTAAGAATTCATAATACCCGTACTGAGTTTTGAAGGCAGTCTTTGGAATATCCTCAGTTTTAACCTTCAGCTGATGATATCCAGAACGAAGATCGATCTTTGAAAAGAAGTGTGCTCCTTGCAACTGGTCAAACAGGTCATCAATATGAGGTAACAGATACCTATTCTTGATGGTGACATGATTTAACTCCCGATAATCAATACAAAGTCGCATACTTCCATCTTTCTTCTTCACGAATAGAACAGGAGCAACCCAAGGAGACGTACTAGGACGAATGAAACCAATGTCTAACAATTCCTGCAATTGGGTCTTTGACTCCTGAAGTTCAATAAGAGCCATTTGATATGGGGCTTTGGAAATGGGTTTTGTACCATGTTCAAGGTCGATACAAAATTTAATTTCATGCTCTGGGGGTAGGCCAGGAAGTTCTTCGGGGAATACGTCAGGAAATTTATTAACAATAGAAATATCATTCAAATCTGACGTATTTTTTGTTTAAATATGTGACATGGGCTAAGAAAGCTTGACATCTGTTTTTCAATAAACGAATAACTTTATGGCTTGAGATGACCGTGACTGATTTTAATGGTTTGGTCGCTTGAATTCGCATAATAGGTTGATTAGGAATATAAAAGCTAACAACCTTACGAAAACAATCAATTTTAGCATGATGAGTAGTTAACCAATCAATCCCTAGAATTACATCAAATGCAAGTATTTTCAATGAAATAAGATCGATAGGTAATGTGAGGGTACCGATTTGAACCAAACAAGACTTATAAACAGTGGATGTAATGAAGGTTTCTCCCAACGGAGTTTCTATTGATAAGTCAAAGTCTAATTTCTCCGGAGTCAAATTTAATCGTTGAGCGCAAGTAGGAGAAATAAAAGAATGGGTAGAACCGGTATAAAATAAGGTATAAACTTTGCTAGAGTTTATGATAAGCTTACCTGTGATGACCTCGTTCGGGTTCCTTGCTTTTTGGGAGGTCACAACAAACGCTCTCCCTTGAACTACTGGTTTTGACTTGTCTGGGATGGTATTTTGTGTCACCGTTCCAACTGGACTTGTCTTCGGTGCACGACAAAATCGGGCTAAGTGACCTTCTCTTCCAAAATTATAACACTCTTTGGATGGCATCGCGCAGTTTGGACTGATATGTCCCTCCCCTCCGCATTTGAAGCATATGATAGGTGGTCGATTCGCGCTCTTAACAACGAAAGTTTGTCTGCCGACGTCTTTCCATCATTGTTGAATCTCCTCTTCTTGAAATGTCCATTCTTATTGTCTTGGCCATGATTACCACCGAAGTGGTTACCATTTTTGGCATGTTGATTCCCTCCACGTTTGTTGTCACCGCTTCGATGACTGCTACCACTGTTATTATCATTTTATCGGCTGCTTTCTCTTCGTTGATTTGACTCGTTATCGCGTTCCAATAACTAAGCCCTATTAACAATATCTGAATACAAACACAGTTTGTGAGAAATTAAGTATTGACGTATCGCGGGTTTCAAACCTATTAGAAACATCCGCGTTATTCTCTTCATTATCAACCAAGTGAGACGCAAACCGGGACAACTCAGCAAACTTAGCTTCGTACTGTGACACGGTCATATTGTTCTGCTCCAACTTGATGAACTCTACCTCTTTTATGTGATGAAAACTTTCGGGAAAGTACTTGTCGTTGAATAGTTCTTGGAACTTCTCCCAAGACATCTTCAGTGTGGCAGGTTGAGTACGCTTTACCGATTCCCACCAGTAATCTGTCTCTCCTCGCAACATAAAGGTGGCAAAGGGAACCTTTTGCTCCTCAGAGCATCCAAAGACATTAAATATCTTGGTGATCTGCTTTATCCATGCTTCCGCCTTAAGTGATTTTGGCTCTCCAATAAACTCCGGTGGTCCCAGCTCCTTGAAGAATTGCTTAATGGATGACCGTCGAGAGAGTTTCCGGTGTTTCCACCTACATTTTGGACAGAGCCGCTCTCTTTGATGTTGCATGAATTGCATAAAGCCTCTGAACATTTCATCATTCATCATTTGGTCAGTGTTGTTGTTTGCATGAGGATTGTCGCCTTCCTGAAGCACATTATCCTGATTATTGATATGTGGAGACTCAACGATCTCCTGTGCTCCATTGCTATTCTCAACATTCTCGGATATCATTTTCAGATACTGCCACAAAACAAGGGTTAATTGACATGTAACATATTATCCCTATACTCTGACCGACCAATTAAATACCAATTAAACTTAGGTAGATCATACTAATGAAGGAATTCCCCGTCTCTCCCCTCCTAGTTCTAGTTTCACATCTTAGCCAGGGATCATATCCCTAAGCTTTGATACCAACTGCGACGCCCCCAAAATAGGTATACATCACCTATTCTAAGTCACCAAATACATGGTGACAGGAATAAGCATGTGAATGATATTCCTATTTACATATGATTTGATTATGATATAAATATGAATGAACAATATTCAAGTATGCTTGCATTAAGAAAAGATGTAAAGTCCTTTGATAGATAATAGAAACATGTGTACAAGGACTTTGAATGAATTGATCAAGTATGTTAGGTTGATCCTACATAAGCAAAATAGCTTTGTAAAGTCCTTATAAAGAAATGATGTATAAGGACTATAAATATAGAAAGATCAAGCATGTTAGGTTGATCTTATGATGTAATAGATAGGATTGTATGATCGTCGAGCACTGCACCAGAAATCGTAGTCTGCCAGGAGAGTCAAGGAAAACTCGAGAGCTGTCGAGGCAGAATCGTAGTCTGCAAGATAGTAGATCTCAGAGTTCGTAGACTGCCAGGAGAGATGAGGAAGGATCGTAGTGTGTCGAGTAGAACTTCCTCAGAGCCGAAGTCTACTGAGGAAGTCATGTTCAAAATCATAGAGACAGCCTGCCTACGAGCCGACCGAACCTCTGTCGTAGAGTCTACTGATGCCAAAGCCAAGTCAAAGATCGTAGACTACACTCTGAGTTCGTAGAGTCTATTGATTACATGCAGAGATCATAGTCGAGCTATATCAGATGAAGACATCGAGCACAAAGACGAAACTCGTAGAGTGTCAAGATCTGATCCCGAAGTCATAAGTGTCTCGCAGGTAGAAGTCGAATCGAGAAGTCTTTGAACACGACCTCAACAGATGTGTTCACAATGCCAAGGCAGAATTGTAGAGCAAATACGATTCCCAACTAATGAGCACTCCTAGAATATCCAAAGGAATAAAGCCTCTGGTTGGCACTGCAAAGATACATCTCACCTGAAGGGAACCAGAGAGCACTCAATGAATGGCATGCAAGCTAACAGAAGATCTAAGCACCAACCCAATCAGCATCAAGATTGAGTTGTAAAGCCATTCGAGATGAAGTCTTCCACAAGATGATCATAAGCAGACTTCAGTAACTGACTAAGGAAAGTCAGCAAGTGCAGTAGCTGTCAAGTGAACAGAAGACAACGATCTTGGAAGCAACCGAGATCGTAGTATTTGCCAAACAAAGAAAGAACTGATGGAAAGTGAACCGAGATACTGGTTAGTCTCTGAAGAACAAGGCTAAAGTGATTAAGCGTAGGGTCAGCCCATTGATGATAAGTGAACGGGAGATCACAAGGAGAAAGCGAGCTGGACGCGCCACAAATTTGAAGTGTCTTGCTATTCAGAGGGGACCAGAGCAAGGAGTTAGGCCATCTCCGAGAATAGTCAAGAAAAAGCGAAGTGTTGAAGCAATTTTGACTTTGTGGAAGGAAGAGGTGTACTACATTGGAGATCTAGTCAACACTCTTCAAGATCGTAGTGTTAACTCCACCAGTCAATGAACAACACTCAACAAGACACTACGATCAGGTCCTCGAAGACATGCATCAGAATCGTAGAGTTCGAATAACTGAAGAATGAAGCATTTGCAACGGTTCAATCTGAAGGGTAATATTCAAACAAGTGCTTATTGAGAGCATCGATGCAAAAGGACAAACTCTGATCGAGAAATCAGAAGGAGGAAATAAAGTCTTCAACCTGCCCAAGACATTAAAGTGACATCTCTGATGGGTAGGTGAAACAGTAGACTGCAATATCAGATAAAAGTATGACATGTCACATCAGCAATCTACCTCTGTCAACTCGAGATCTGTGAAGATATTTGAATAGCCTTCAACGGCTACTTTCCAACGGAAGGATTGGGAAGGAGTATAAACCAGGAAGAGCTTCAAAGATCGAGGGTTGCTAGAGATACCGAGTTTGGAGTAACGGTGGACTGTTCTAAACTATATGAAATAGTGAGTCCGAAGGCTCACTCTATGATCCACCAAGAACACTCAGATACATGCAAAGGAAGAAGTAGAAGTGAGAGTTCTACTATATAGAAGTGAGAGTTCTACTATAAGAAGAGTGTTCTGAACTGCTGAGAGAAAGAAGAGCATCATGTCATCTTGGTGTCCATCATGGGAAGACTCTAAGTACCATAGAGAAGAGCTAACAGTCATCTTAGCAAGTCCATTATGAGAAGATATCAAGTATCAAGAAGGGAGATCACAAACGTCATCATGGTGGCAAGCATGAGAAAGTTTCTAAGTACTTAGCAGAAGAGTTTACAGTCATCTTAGAAACCCATCATGTGCAGCCATCGTGTATCAAGAGGAACGATCTTCAAGGCAGTCATCAAGGGGTCATCTGAAGTGGTTGAGTAACTAAAGAAGCTGATCATCATGCAACACTCAATTGCACTTCAAGGATGATCACGCTAATCTGCTAAGTACAGAAGATGTTCAGAGCATGAAGACATCTTAACAGCTCAGCACCAACTCCAACAAACAAATAACTCAACAGAAGCCAGGGCCTGAGGGGTCCTTGTCTGGAGGGACTAAATGAAGTTCCAAGCCTGCTGGGCTTGAAGAGTTCCTAGGGAACTAGAGGAGTCCCAAGGCTGATGGCCTTGAAGAATTCTTAGTGAACTGAAGTCCCAAGGCTGCTGGCCTTGAAGGAATCTTAGTGATTCTGGGTGCTGCCCTTCCTTAGTGGAAATCCTGCTAGTTGAAAGCAGAAGAGTGGATTAGGAGCTTGAGTCTCTGAACCACTTAAAACCCCTTGTGTCTTTTACATTATGTCATTTACATTATGTACTATAAATGCTATAACTGCTATGTATGTTTTAACTGCTTACAATCAAACTAACTCTACGAACAATGTATGTTTGATTATGAATATATCAATGAAGGGGATCTTTTACTTATTCCGCTGTGCTTGAAAAGTTTCATATGTTTGTCATCTGCTAATGTAATAGCAATACAAAATAAAAGAGAAAAGTATTTGAAAGAAAGAGGATCTATTCAACCCCCCCTTCTAGATCTATTGTGCCTATTGGGAACTAACAATTGGTATCAGAGCAGGTTCTCATGCTATATTCAAAAGCTAATTGCTTTGAGTTTGATCCCAGGCACAAACATTGTTCTAAACTTAGTTTAGTTGTAAGTAACTAGTAATATGCAGATGAGCTCACACGTAGGAAATATTGTGTTTAGGTAAATGTGTATATACACCTGAAGCTGCTCAGATTGGTCCATGTTCTCTATTGTTACATCAACAAGACCAATCCTTGCCTGCAGTCAATATTGTAGTCTGAAGACCAGACGAAAAAGCTTAAGAGACATCAATGACAAAGTGTCAAGCATCCACCACCCTAAAAGATGAAGAGGCCATACATGCTAAGAAATGCCCATCAAGAGAAGAAAGAAGATCTTCTCAAACTTATGTCTGGCCAACCAGCAGCTGGGTGCAAACTTTGTAAACTAAAGAATGTCAAAGATTTTAATGCTAAGATTCTCTTGGCCTACATCTTCAAGATCACGACTGATTGATTAAAGGTCAACAAGAGCAACAAGCTGTCAGGAGCAAATGTAAAGCTATGCACATCAATTCTTAAACTCAGTATATTTAAGATAAATGACTGTTAAGAGACTGACAGTAAAAAGGTACGGTTCCTCACTATTACATGTGTTCATCATAAAAGCACCTTCTTATGAACCATAACAGTATTCTGTCAAGAAGTCATAATCTACCTAAAAAGGTGAAGAGAGAAAGTAAACTGAGGATGGAAACTCAAATGTCTATAAGCTTTCTCTCCATCTAAGTTTTAGGATGAAGATGACATCTTGAAGGAAATCTGAAATGGGTCATAAGAGCATCACATGTCAAATTAATTCTATGTGAAGTAATCTTTGCTGGTGGGTTAGTATGTATGCACAAATCCTTTTTCTAAGTGTTTGATAACACACAGAGTATGATTAGTTCTACGAGAGTATCTTGATGATGTGTAGAAACTGATCACCTCCATGAATTAACTAGATACTCTTAAATCGTAGTGTTGATTCTCACTCTGTGAACACTTAAACATTGTGAACACAACCCAGCAAATGATGAAACCATCAAAGATAAAGAGTGTGTTATTAAATGTCAAATCTTATACACACTCACCTTCATGCATATCAAAATGTATTATCTAAAACTAGTCTTATGCATGAATATGATGTTGGTGATAAATGTGATGATTATCCAAATAAGAGGAACATGGGTTTAGAAAACTAACCTAGCAGGACCCATTTAATTATGGGTACCAAAAATAGAAAATATATTAAAACTGCAGTACTTGGTGGGGCCCCGACCACACTAAGGAATGCTGAAGGAGAAGACTTTAGTCAAGAAGACTCAACCAGCAGAAGGCTATGGACTGTTCAGAAGAGATTCTGATAAAATTTCTATATGTCCAAGCCTATCCTTGAAGACCTTCTGAGCTAACCAGAATGGAGCTCACATGGCTGCTAATCTATATATGGAAGCAGGCCATTCAACCAAAGAGGATCATCGAGCATCAGTCAAGAGGACTTCATTACGTAGCAGAGGAACTTCACTCGTCGACAAGATCATTATGAAAGGAGACTACGTCAGAAGTCTTTGATAAAGGATCGTAGAGTGATCAGTCCTGAAAATATATATGCCTACGATACAAGGAGATCTAAGTGATAATGGTGATTCTAGTCAAAAGGAGATTTGCAAGGCTGCCTTCTAATACATATGTGGAAAAGGGAATCACAGTTGAGAAAACAGCATCAACCAAGGGGAGCAGTAATCTGTTGAGAAACAACAACACTGAGTTTTACTATGAAGAAATGTACCAGCTACAGAGTCCCAAAACTTTGTGGCTGATGAACCAAATGAAGATCCATAGTCAGTAGGAAAGTCTCAAAACGTACTACTGATAAACTTTTAGCCACCCAACTCAAAATCGTGGAAGTGCCTACGATCAAACATCTGATCGCAGTGTAGAAGCAGAAGGACACCACGATTACAATAAATGCAATTGTCCAAAGTTGGTAGAGGACCTCCCCAACAGAAAAGGTTAAAAGAGATGTCAGTGCAAATAACTCCCAAAGCACTTCATCTGGAAAGCGCCTCAGGGATAAACCTGACCCTTAGCTCACTCTAAGAGGTTGGCCCTTCCTGAGCTACCTAAACCCAGAAGAATTGCTTGATCAAATTCATCTCAAGGACCAAGTCAGTCAACGATCATAGAGTCGAGGTTGAAGAGAACTCCATGATCGCAGTGCAACCTCAACGATCGTAGAAGACAACCCGATGATCATAGTCCTACCAAATGGTACTCCAGTTCACAAGGAGCTTGGAAAATGAGACAATTGCTCAACCATTCAAAATGAGGATATAAGTTCTAATATATCAGTGATCAAACTATGTTGCATCAAAATGAGGACAAAAGTCAAAGCCATCCACTGCAGCATCTCTCAAGAGTTGATCATTGAGTCAACAAAGGAAAACGTAGAGTCCACAGCTACCTTACCATACTACTCTACGAATCAAAAGGTCAACGGTCATAGCCACGTCGTTTAAACGTCTACTCTTCTAAAAGGAAATATCTAACTGAAAAGTTATGGGGAGTTACAGCTCATTATTGGGAATCGTGCAACCAATGGTCGGTTGACACATCACTAGTTATGCAGAGTTAGAAGGAACTGCCATAAAGATAAATTCAAATCTGTAGACAGTTATCAAAAGCTATCGAACCTTTCTCCCTCCCATTTTAAAACCCTAAAATCCTCTCAAGAGCCAGAACAGATTAACACTCCAGAGCTTTATCAAATCACAATCAGTTATCTCTCACAAACCTCTCTAAATCAAATACCCACATTCTTCAAACTGCTCAAATGGAAAACTGGCGAGTCATCACTGGCATTCAGCTCGGAACCAAGTCGTTTGACAAATTCGAAAAGAAGTTCAGAGACATTCTCGAACTTGTGAAGAAAGCCGGATTATCAGAATTCCTTGAGGCTAGCACTCGAGTGTATGTTGACCTGGTGAAGGAACTCTACTCAAATACTTCCATAAACTCAGGATCCCTTTCTACCAAGGTCAAAGGTCAGTCGCTAAAGCTGAAATCCTCTGACCTAAATCAATGCCTAGGTTTTCCTAACCAAGGACTGAAGAGACTTGATGATATTGATATGGAACAAGCAAAGGAGATCATGGGGTACCAAAGAAATCCTAGTATGAAAGACATGAAGAAAAAGGAGTTTCTAGAGGAATACGAGTTCCTTGCTGAAATAGTTGGAAAATGCATATTGTGCAAGGACACTGCACATGACACGATGCTTGACCAACAGTTGAAGATAATGTCAGCAATAGTTGTGAAGAAACAAATTAACTTTGGAGCTATCTTGTTCGATTAAATCTCCAAGTGGGTAGAAAAAGCTGAGATGAAGAAATCCACCGAAAACCCCCTGACTAAGGTGTTTCATGGAAGATTGCTGAGTATTGTGATGAAGAAAAAGCTAAGAGGGAAGATCAAGGATGATGAAGGAGAGCCTTTGACTGTTCACAAAGTGATGTCTCCACAATTATTTGTGAATTGGAAGAAGAACCCCAAGGAGAACAGAAGGCTGACTACTGCAAACAGGAGCAAGACCTCTACAAAGAAGAGGAAGGCAGAAGAGGTAGAAAGCTCTGAGTCTGATGACTCTGTACCAGCAGAAATCACACCATCCAGAAAGAAATCTAGAGATGTGAAGAAAGCTGGTGATGTGAAGAAAGCCCAAACCCCATCAAGAAGAGTCTCTACCAAAGATAAAGATGAAGAAGAAAAAGGTATAACTGCTGAAACAACAAAGAGGAAAAGTAACAGGCTACTTCAAGGCCCATTCAGTAAGAAAGCTAAGGTGGAAAACAAACCAGCCTCAGCTTCCCAAAATAGTACATCTGATGAAGAGAAGGACATAGAGTCAGCAAAAGAAAAGGAGACAGATGTAAAGGCTGAGTCCTCACAGACCAAATCCAGCAGTGAAGGTGAAGCTGGATTAATGAATGAAAATTCAGCATCTGCTAATGAAGAGGAATGCTCAAGCCCTGTGGCTAATCCTCAGAGCATTCACTCTGATGATGAAGAAGAGATTAAAGATGACCCAACTACATCCCCAAATGCAACTGCCCCAACAAGCCCAGATAATGGGTCAAATGAAGCTGATTCTAAAGAAGAAGAATGAGCCCCTTCCAATTCTGAAAGCCCTCAAAATGACTCAAAGGGTGATGAGTTTCTGAAGAAGAAGGGCCGCCTTGCCTTTCTTTGAACTCAAGAAAGTTCTTACGATGAACCGAGCTTTCAAGTGCGAAAGAAGAAGAGAGTCTGACTCTCCCAAAACTGAACCTCCAAGAAGAAGGAAGAGCTACAGACTGCAAACCAAATTTACCTCCAAAAGGAGAAGCGATCAATCAAATGCCCCCATTGAATTAAGTGATGATGAGTCTGTATCACAGAAAGAAAGTGCTGAGGATAGGACCAGCAATGAAGAAAATGAATCAGAGGAAGATCTTATTGAAGAAAGTTCTGAGAATAAAATGCAGCAAGAAGGATTCTTTGCTGGAAATGATCAAGATGGTTCAGGCTCCGAGAGAGAAGAGATTGAAAAAGATTCTGATTTTGCAACACAGGAAGCAAAAGAACAAGAAGATTATCCAGTTCTTTCACCAGCAAAATTCAAAAGAAGAATAGTGGTGGAAGTCTTAAATGAACTACCAGTAGCTCCACCAGAAAGATGGGTGAACTATAGAGATGAGCAGCTCAAGGTAGTAAGAATGACTACCTTTGACATAGCTAAAAACTGGAACAACATGGAGCTCGACTGCTCAACCATTCTCTATAATCCTGACGACTTGCTAATGAGATGGTTCTTTCAATGGATGCCATGGCTAAAGGTCCACACTGAAAGAGATGGAAGCTACTTCAGTTGGTGTTATAAGCAGTTTCCAAGCATGGAGCTGGTGGCTCAAAAATTCCCAAGGGTGAAGAAGTTTGCAACCAAAATGATCACAAACCAGCCCCACTTCAAATTCTATCGACAGTCTAAAAATCACTACATCCCCTACGATCGTAGAGTGGACTCTCAAGGAAGCAGAAACATGACCAAGGAGATGATCGTAGAGTCTGGTCACTCAACTGCTGAGACTGCTCAAATTCAAAATCAGAAGCTTCCAACAGTTCAATCACTGCTCTCTGACATTCCCTCATCCTCAACCAGCAATTGGTACTCAACGATTGTTCAGATTCTCCAAGCTTTCAAAAATTTGTCCAAGAATGAAAATCATAGAGTCCAATGCAATGCTCAACCCGAAGCTGCCGAACAAGAGGATCAAACTATTTTGGAGCAGGAACTATTGAAGAGTTCTGATGAACTAAGTGAGAAAATATCTCTACTCACTGAAGAGTCAGAAGCTGACAGCAGCAGGAGATAATTCATTACAGAACACACTTCAAGCTATTATGGCTGATGTATCTCTCAAACTCCAAGAGAGAGATAACATCTATCAGAAGGCCATACAAGATCAAAAGCGCGAAGTTTCCACGAGTTTGAAGGCAAATGAAGAGCAGATCCAAGCCCTCTCTGACAAGATTGATGACTTAAAGCAGTCTTTCTCAGTGCAACTTGAGCTAGGCCAACATGAACTCAAGTTTGAAGTTGCCAACTCCTCCTACCTAATGGGAGCAAACTTATGTCCAACATGGAGCGACTCTCAAAAATGGGTGCTCCACGTCATAGAAACTACAATCCATACAATCATTCCATTCGAGATAACAACATAAAATGAAAGTGTAATTACTATCTTTATATTACATTTGTAATAAATCCTTTCCTGTGTTCATTAACCTACAATATCATTCATTGAGTTCTTCATGAGTGTAATCACTAGTATATAAATCCTTACATTAACAATACATTACGTTGTTCTTCATGAGTCTATACAAATACTTAGTCTATTACCGATTAATTGTCCATCTTAGCCTTATCTCTTTATCTCTTAGAACTCTCGTTGTTCTAGCTTTTAGCTACAAAAACATATGGTTCAAGCAAGAATGAGCATAACTAGCTCAGCAAGTCTTAACAAAGAATCATATGAATATCACAATAACATTTACATGCTTTAATTCCATATTTGAACAATTATCTACATGAAGCACTATGAAACATTTGACTAGTACTTCTCATGTCATAACAACAATTCCAAAGTATATATAATAGCTTAGAATGATGAACCTAGTCAATAGACCATGAACATACTCTTTTCATTTTCATACTTGAAAAGGATATCCCGCACTAAGGCCATCCATCCGCCTTTTACTTACGAAAGCACTTTAGGTGATCAACCTATTGTACTCTATGTTGATCAACACTCTTACGTTAAACGATTTACGTTCAACATTTGGCAACCTCTCGTGCCCATCGAATAATCGATGAAAATACTTTTGTTTGTATATAAACAAACTTTCCATCTCATCCATACCAAATACTTGCATAGGATAGCGTTAATAGCTATATATCGAAAGACTTGTAAACAAATCAATCAACTCTTCAATATTAGTCTAGTTGAAGTTAAAACAGCATCGACTCTTTCTTTAAAATCATTCATGCATCAGATATAATACATCACGTAAAACTTGACTAACACGAAGGTTAGGCAAGCATTAAGAAAGACTTGCCTTCAAGCCGCCTTTTGAATAAACAATTCAACTATTCTCGCCTTTACAGGATCTACATGATACATTCACATAAGCACAATCGCAATTAGTTATCAAACAAACTAACTTACGGTTCTAACCAACTTTTTTCTTCTATGTCTTTATTGAATTAACTTCATTATTAAAGTCGATTCGACTTTCTATACTTTGTTACGCCTCATTAACATTTTTATTCCATTAACCGACATTCGATCATTATTGGTTAAATACCAACGTTGAACGTCATTCACGTTTTTACTTATTACTTCTTCGTTTCTTCGCTTAATTTCTATTAAACCTTACTAGATCTTCTTACATTAACACCTTATAAGTGATTTAAGGTAAGTCTTATTATGTACATTAAGTACCTTCAATGTCTTACTTTAGGTCTACATTCAAATGGAACAAAAACTAACTAACTTCGTCAACATTTTTTCATCGACGCACATACAATACAACATGCGCGACATCCTATGTATTCTAGTAAGGCTGCTGGTACATGAGTTAGAAGGGTACTCTATTGCATGAGTCTCGGCGCTTTACGGCGCCACCACTTTGTATCGGTTTTGCATTGCATAATGCACAGTCAGTCTCAGTGCACCGCTTAGCCAAAAAAAATCCACTTTTTAAAACTAAACTCCCGGCTTCCTAATTTGTTCGTTTTACATCCGAATCGACCCATTCGAAAAGCCTACAAGTCACAAATCACATCCTTTACGTGTTCATATAAGAATTTTACATTTTGAATCCGTTAACTCTAATTCACCTTTGAGTTCATTTTTGCCGCTCGCTTAACTTTTTCGTCCGCTCAATACTCGTTTCTTCGTTATAAGTCTGAATGCGACGATTCATTCTTTCGCCAACAACTCTTAATTACCTTATCTCATGTGTGACGACATTGAAACCAACGTTTTCAAGTCACACGACAACTTTTGACCTTTAATCCAAGCTTTTACGCTTTCGACGCTTAACGCCTATTTTCAAAAATTCGCCATAACTCGTTATCGTGTTCTATAAGCCAAATCAAATGGAAAACTCCATTGATTCATCATAGTCATCCTAACCAAACAATAGGCACATTCCTTAGCTATAACGGTTTTCAAATCGTTCATTTATAACTAAGTTCAAGTTCAAGACTTTTATGGTTTTTAACTCACGTAAACACTTACGATTTCTATTTGGTCATGACCTATCAATGATTTGGTCATTAATAGGCATCCTTATATCTCCTCAATAAACATGCTCCACCAATCTACGATTCTTCTACGAGAAAGAAATCAAAAAAGATGAAGATTACGGTTTATGAGAATTTACCTTTCAAGCAATTATCGCTCTGATAAACGCCTATTGGTTTGCTTGAAGAAGTAGAAGGATTATATGATTCTAGCTCTTTCTCTCTCTATATATAGTTGGACAAGCTTTGTAAAAAAACCTCAAATGACCAACTCTAGCTTTGATATATTTATAGAAAACCAACATGAGGGCAAAATGGTCCAATATCCACCTCCTTACTATTCCACCTCCTTTGTCAACTTTGCCACCAAGTAAAGTACTTGGTGAGCAAGTTGTCACTTTTGCTTGGCCACCAAGTGGTTTGGCCCACCCTCTCTTGATGGATCATCCCATGGGGTTGCCCCATGGGTTTTACCCATCCCATGACCCACCGGCTCAATTCGCTGGTTTCAATTTTTTGGATTGGGCTCGACATTAATTTAACGCTGGGCTTTAACTTGGGCTTTCTCATATAATTTATCGGGCTTGCTATTGGTTTAAGTCCAATTAGATTATACCAAACCCTTAACTCATACTCCATTAATACGACTCAGTATTCTACGCCATATTACTCATATATTCTCTTCGCCTAATACTCATATAATAATCAGATATACGTCAGTACTATTCTTCATACCATACTCAGATTCATACTAATATAATACTCAGATTTCATACGATAATATCCAAAACGACTATACGCATTGCATTTCCTTTTCGAAACCTCTTTCACAAACCCTTAGGTTTTACGTCCGCAGTTTAAAACTTCGTTTGCCATAACGGAATTATTATTGGATATTCCATACTATCTTCAGATTCTATCATTACGCGCTTTCAAAATTTCAAACCCTAGCTCCAAACTAAATCGGATGAATAGTGTTTTTACGCAAACATTCTAAAAAACTTTCATTTTCATCTCGATAATTCACAACCATTAATACTAGCACAAAGCCGTAATACTAACCACATCCAGATATTCTAGGTCATAGAACGACCCTTCAACATCTTACTCACATAATAACTCAATTAAATTCATTTAATTCACATAATCAAATAAAAATTTAATTCATTCAAAATTCAAAAATTCTCGTGCTACATTCTTCCCTCCTTATAAGGATTCTCGTCCCCGTAATCTCGCTTATTCTTACATAAACAAATGAGGAAACTTTTCCTTCATTTTACTTTTTCGAGCTCCCACGCTGCTGTTTCTTCAAAGATCGTGGTTACTCCAAATTACCTTTATCAAGGTATTACTTTATTTCTCAAGACTTGTTCCTTCCTATCAATAATCTAAATCGGAAGTTCTTCATACGCTAAGTCTTTTTCTACTTGAATAGATTCATATTCTATTACGTGTTTGTAGTCCCGTTTATAAGGACGCAACACGTATACGTGAAACACATTGTGTATTCTTTCCATTTCGGAGGTAAGGCTACTTCATAAGCTACCTCTCCTACCCTTCTTAAAATCTCAAAAGGTCCTACAAACCTTGGACTTAACTTCCTTTCTTTCCAAAACGTATCTTCCTTTCCAAGGCGATACTTTTAGAAAAACATATGAACCTACTTCAAACTCCCTCTTCTCTCGATGAGGATCTCGTGATACTTTCGTTGTTCATCTTGAGCCGCTACTAATCGAGCTCTTATCGCCTTTACCATGTTCGCCGTTTGTTGTACTCATCTCAGTCCCAACATTCGACGCTCACCTACTTCATCCCAAAGAAAGTGGTGTTCTCAGACTTCCTTCCATACAACGCTTCGTAAGGCTAAGATGCCTATACTAGCGTGAAAACTATTGTTGTAAGTTTAATTCTACCAAAGGTAGATGCTCATCCCAACTCCCCTTGAAATCCATAACGCAAGATCTTAACATATCTTCTAGCGTTTGAATTGTCCGTTCACTTTGTCCATCCGTCTGTGGATGATACGCCATACTCAATCTCAAATGCGTTCCCATTTGCTCTTGCAAACTCCTCCAAAAGTTCGACGTGAATCGTGGATCACGATCGGACACAATCGAAACAGGTACTCCATGTCTGGAAATGATTTCCTTGACATAAAGCTTAGCTAACTGCTCTAGGTTATACCTAACTCCTATTGGTAGAAAATGAGCCGATTTAGTTAATCGATCCACTATTACCCAAATAGCATCGCATCTCTTTCTCGTTGTTTGAAGTCCCACCACAAAGTCCATGGTGATATGCTCCCATTTCCACTCCTAATCTCCAGTGGTTGTATAATCCACTCGGCCTTTTGATGTTCAAATTTTAACTTTTCGACAAGTTAAGCACTTACTAACGATTTCGCGATCTCTCTCTTCATGTTCTACCACCAAAAGTTCTCGACGAAGGTCTTGATACATCTTAGTACTACCGGATGTATCGAGTACCTTCTAACTACGGGCCTCACACATAATCTCTTCTTTCAACTCGTAATTATTTGGAACCCAAATTCTTCCTTCAAAACGAAGTAAACCTTCTTTATCAAGGTTATACTTAGTCTTCACGCCATCCTTCATTATCTTTTTTTCACACGCCGCATTCTTCAAGATTTTCTTCATCATTTCATTTCTTAACCTGCTCCACTATCGCTGGTCGAGTCTCTATTGAGAATAACATCTCTCATTGTTTCACTTGGCAACTTAACTTCTAATTCCATCCTCGCCATCTCTCGTTATTAACTCATTCTCGAGTCGTTAACATCGATAGCTTTTTTCTACCCTTCCGACTTAACGCGCTTTGGCTATTACATTCGCTTTCCCTGATGATATAAGATATCACAATCATAATCTTTTATCAACTCTAACCACCTTCTCTCGCCTCATATTCAACTCCCTTCGTGTGAAGATATATTTTAGATTTTTATGGTCCGTATATATCTCACATTTTCTCCCCGATAAATAATGTCTCCATATTTTTAAAGCAAACACTACAACCGCTAATTCTAGGTCATGAGTAGGATAGACCTTCTCATAATCCTTTAATCGACGTGACGACATACATTAATGACCTTGCCATGTCATGCCGCATAAGCACGCAACCTAGTCCTCTATGCGAAGCATCGCTATAAACTAAAATTTTCTCAGATCATCCGGTAAAGATAATACATGTGTGCCTCACTCAACCTCCTTTTTAGTTCTTGAAAACTATGCTCACACTTTTTCGTCCATACATACTTCACCGACTTCCTTGTCGATTTGTCAACGGAGTAGCTAATTTAGAAAAGTCCCGAATGAACCTTCTATAAGATCCCGCTAACCCCGTAAAACTCCTAAACCTCGGTTGGCATTTTGGTTGTTCCCACTCATTCACCGCTTCCACCTTCGGGCCGGATCTACTGGATATGCCATCTTTGTTCATAACATGTCCTAGAAATCAAGACTGTGCTCGAGCCAAAATTCACACTTAGTGAATTTTCATACAACTTCTCCCTCCGTAATGTTTCCAACACTATTCTTAGATGTTCAAGATGATCTTCAAGCGCCTTAGAATAGACTAGAATATCATCAATGAACACTACAACAAACTTGTCCAAAATATTGTTTGAACACTCTATTCATCATATCCATGAATGCTACATGATTTGTCAACCCAAACGACATAACCAAAAACTCGTAATGCCCATAACGAAGTTCTCAACGCCGCCTTAGGTATATCTTCCTTCCTCACTTTCAATTGATGATACCCCATGCAACAAATCTATTTTAGAAAATATTTTCCCCTTTCAATCGATCAAATAGATCATCGATCCCCGGCAACGGTATTTATTCTTAATCGTTAACTTGTTCAACTCTCGATAGTCGATACAAAGTCGTAACGATCCGCCCTTTTCTTTATAAACAATACCGTGCTCCCCTACTTGAGAGACACACTCTATTGAATGTACTTTCTATCTAATAGTCTCTGTAATCGAACCATTAACTCCTTCATCTCAATCGGGCGCCATCCTATATGGTGCCTTTGAAACCGTGTCGCATCTTGCAAACAAATCAATCACAAATTCTACATCCCTATCTCGCGCTAATACCGTAACTCCTCCGAAAACACATCCGCAAATTCTTGAACTACCGCTATCTCTGCTCCAATGATGTTCCCACTCTTTGGGTATCCACCATATGACACATACGTATAACCCTTACACCCCTTCTTCAACATCTTCCTAGCTTGTGTCATGGTTAGACAACAAGAACGCCCCAATGATTTATTTCCATAAAACACCACCTCGTGTTTCTTAGAAAGCCTTAGGTTTACACTTTTCTATAATACTATTATCGCTTCTATGGTTAATTAACCAATCCATACCGAGAATCACATCGAATTCTTTAACCTTATTCCAGAAAAGATCTACCGATAATCTATTACCCCGATATCTCATTTAAACAATTCCTATGAATATGTTCAATGGGAATTATCTCCTCATTTGCTACCTTAACATCTAAAGGTATTTCTAACTTTTCGTGATTTAATCCCCAATCACGAGCAAATCCACATGCTATAAAAAGAACAAGTAGCACCCGAGTCAAATAACACGTAAGCATTTATTTCATTGATCGGAATGATACCGACATTACATCCGCTGATGCAACCGCATCTCGATGGTCATATTAAACGTTCGGGCCGAGGGTCTACCTAATGATGGTGTTGGTCCAAGAATGGCCAAATTGCCACTACCGTAACCTTTACTACCCTCCGCCTTTCTTGGGCAATTTTTGCCATGTGGTCCACCGACCCACAAACAAAAAACATCCCGCTTTTTTTTCAGATTAGGATACTGGGAGATATATGACCTCCCGCCCACGCTTATAATAAAACCAATTTTCCCTTCAAAGCAGACTCCCAGATGAGTCTTACCGCATGTCTTGCATGCCTCCATCCTTCGCTTAGATCCCTTGTTTTGCCCCAAAGATTCCTGTGGTTAAAATTCTTCCTCTTAGGCATATTGCCACTACCACCGCAACCTCCGCCTTTATTTCCTCCCTCTCCTTACTCTTATTCTTTCTATCTTGTGGTATGGGTCAACGCCTCACTACCACCCTCCGCTATTATCGCTTTTCCGTAATGGTCCCATAGAAGCACTCTAAAAACCGATATCCTACTATAGAGCCTGTGGTTTTAGGCCCCGCTCAAACCCACGAGCCTTCCTCTCCTCCGTGTCCACTGGTGTGGAGCAAACCTTGCCAATTCATTGAATTTGGTCGCAGATTGGGGAACAACATGTCCCCTCGCTTAAGTTCTAGGAACTTAATCTCCATTCTCCTCAGATGCTAGTAGGGAAATAGTTCTCAAGAATACCTTCTTAAACTGTTCCCATGTAACAACTTCCACTCCAAATTTCACCCTCGGTGAGCCTCCCACCAAGAGTAAGCTTCCCCTTCATCATATAGGTCGCAAAAAGAAGTCTTTTTCGCCCTCACCACGCTTTGTAATAACAAACGCCTTCTCTATTTCCTCGACCCATGTCCTGGGCCTCCATTGGGTCCATTGTTCCTTTAAATTCGGGTGGACCTACACTCTTAAATTCCTTAAAGGTAGTCGTTTCGCTACCCTAGGTCTCATGGGTGCTCTACCCTCACTTGTTAAATGCAAATAATTAATAAATTAACGAACTCAGATTGGGTTATTAGGACCCCCCTCATTATCATTATGCGATTCCGCCTCTCGTTACGTTGCCTTCTTCTTCTGGCGGCATTTCGATTAAATAAATAAAGTTCCATTATTACTTATTTGCTTATTTCTTTATTAGTCGTCAAACAACCGAACAATAACTCATATACACAACAAAGCAATTTAAAATAAAACTTCCTTATATTAAAATGCTTCTTTATAGATCAAAACTATTTACAAGTTGCTTTCCATAGCCCAAAAGCTATTACATATTTATCCCACGATCGACTTTTTACAAAAATTGGGATTTACAAAAAGACTACCCTTTAATTATACAAAAGAGGGTTTTACGTCACTACTACACAAAAGTATTTACCATACTACTCCTAATATCGCTTAACAAACATTCTCATGCTTCTCGGTTCGCCAAAATCACACACAATATCTCGACTTATAGTATGTCGAGTCCGTCCGACTCAATAGAATAACAAGCTATCTTAAGCTTGAAATCTCTCGCATGACCGTCATTTATATATGACATCGTAAATATATCTTTCGGTCTTTTTCAACCAGCTTTCTTACGAAGTTCTACGACCTCATTCTTATAGTCCCTAGCCTTTGTCACCATGATGAGCACTTTCTCATCATGCTCTATCTCATAGTCCGACTCTGCAGACTCTTTTCGCGCCCATAGAGATCGCTGATCTCTTCCTTCCGGTGTCGCACCATATGTGCAACAGCACGTTACTGGCCAAGCACCGAGAGGTACATCGCCCCTCATAGTCTCTCAGAGGTGTCGACTTCTAGGGGTGCATCACCGTATTAATCGATGTCACCTCCATATCATCCTCCACATCAATCATCATATTCAAATATGATGTTATCCCCATGGTCTCCTCGTAATAGTCCTCCTCCGAGTAATATTCCTGCTTTAACTCTTCTAGAATCACTACAGTATGTGTCCGCTATAGGCACATGTATCGCCTCAACTCTGGTTCACTTGACTCTCTCACGATCACATGTATATCCCTATACATCAAGCTATCAATCGACATCTATAATAACACATAACAAATTGATTAGTACATAATACACAATAATATAAGCACAAATCACATTTAATCCATTTAGGTTACTTTCCATCTTTTAAATCTTTTTTGCATCGAAGTTTCTCAATACCTTATTAACTCATTTGACTCGAAAGTTAACTTTCTTCTGACTCTTCCTTTCCTAACGAGGTTATTAGCCCAAGGTTCTTCCCCCTTAAGTTTTATAACCTAATGCTTTGATACCAACTCATGACGCCCCAAATCCGGGTATCTTCCAACCCGATGATGGTGTTTCCACAATACTACAATCCATACAATCATTCCATTGAGATAACAACAAAATGAGTGTAATTACTATCTTTATATTACATTTGTAATAAATCCTTTCCTGTGTTCATTAACCAAATACATTCGTTGTTCTTCATGAGTATATTACATACAAATACACTAGTCTATTACAAGATTTATTAATTGTCCATCTTAGCCTTGCTTTATCTCTTAGAACTCTCATTGCTCGATTTTTAGTCGCAAAACATATGGTTCAAGCAAGAATGAGCATAACTAGCTCAACAAGTCTTAACAAAGAATCATATGAATATCACAATAACATTTACATGCTTTAATTCCATATTTGAACAATTAATCTACGAAGCACTACGTAAACATTTGACTAGTACTTCTCATGTCATAACAACAATTCCAAAGTATATATAATAGCTTAGGAATGATGAACCCATTCAATAGACCATGAACATACTCTTTTCGCTTTCATACTTGAAAAGGATATCCAAGACTAAGGCCATCCACCCGCTTTTACTTACGAGCACTTCTAGGTGATCACTTATTGTACTCTATGTTGATCAACACTCTTACGTTAAACGTATTTACGTTCAACATTTGGCAACCTCGCGTTCCCATCGAATAATCGATGAAAATACTTTTGTTTGTATATAAACAAACTTACCATCTCATCCATACCAAATACTTGGCATATGATAGCGTTAACAGTTCTATATCGAAAGACTTGTAAACAAATCAATCAACTCTTTAGTATTAGTCTAGCCGAATTAAGACAGGCATCGACTCTTTCTTTTAAAATAATTTATGCATTGTCTAACATGCATCACGTAAAACTTGACTAACACGAAGGTTAGGCAAGCATTAAGAAAGACTTGCCTTCAAGAGTCTTCGAACAAATAATTCAACTATTCTCAGTCTTTACAAGATCTACATGATACATTCACATAGTACACTGCAATTAGTTATCAAACAAACTAACCTTACGGTTCTAACCAACTTCTTTCTCTTCTATGTCTTAATTGAATTAACTTCGTTATTAAAGTCAATTCGACTTTCTATACTTCGTCACGTCTCATTAACATTCTTATACCATTAACTATCCTTCGATCATTATTGGTTAAATACCAACGTTGAACGTCATTCACGGTTTACTTATTACGTCTTCGCGTTCTTCGTTTAATTTCAATTAAAACTTACTAGATCTTCTTACATTAACACCTTATAAGTGAATTAAGGTAAGTCTTATTATATACGTTAAGTACTTTCAATGTCTAACTTTAGGTCTACATTCAAATGGAACAAAAACCTAACTTGGTCAATATTTTTCATCATCATCGCACGACACAACATGTAACGCGACATCCTAGTATTCTCTAGGCGCCATGACGCGAAAGTTAGCAAGGTACTTATCAGTAGTCTGAGTCGTCATGCCGCCACCACCACTTTGTCTCGGGTTTTGTATTCAAGGCACACCGAAGTCTCACGCACCGCTTAGCCAAAATAGTCCACTTTTTAAAATGAAACTCTCGGCTTCCTAATTTGTTCGTTTTACATCCAAATTGACCCATTCAAAAGTCTACAAGTCACAAATCACATCCTTTACGTGTTCGTATAAGAATTTTATATTTTCGAATCTGTTAACTCAGAATTCACCTTTGAGTTCATTTTTAAGCGTTCGATTAACGTTTTCGTCAATTCAATACTCGTTTTCTTTGTTATAAGTCGGAATGCGACGATTCTTTCTCCAACAACTCTTAATTACCTCATCTCACGTGTTGACATTGGAAACCAACGTTTTCAAGTCACACGACAACTTTTGACCTTTAATCTGGGCTTTCTACGTTTTCGACGTTTAACGTCTATTTTCGTAAAATTCGCCATAACTTCGTTACTCGTGTTCTATAAGCCAAATCAAATGGAAAACTTCATTGATTCATCATAGTCATCCTAACCAAACAATAGGCACATTCCTTAGCTATAATGGTTTTCAAATCGTTCATTTATAACTAAGTTCACGTTCAAGACTTTTATGGTTTTTAACTCACGTAAACACTTACGATTTCTATTTGGTCATGACCTATCAATGATTTGGTCATTAATAGGCATCCTTATATCTCCTCAATAAACATGCTCCACCAATCTACGATTCTTCTACGAGAAAGAAATCGAAAAAGATGAAGATTACGGTTTATGAGAATTTACCTTTGAAGCAATTATTGTTCTTGATAAACGCCTATGGGTTTGCTTGGAAGTAGAAGGATTATATGATTCTAGGTCTTTCTCTCTCTCTATAGTTGGACAAGCTTTGTAAAAACCTCAAATGACCAACTCTTGCTTTGTATTTATAGAAATCCAACATGAGGGCAAAATGGTCCAATATCCACCTCCTTACTATTGCACCTCCTTTGTCAACTTTGCCATAAAGTAAAGTACTTGGTGAGCAAGTTGTCACTTTGCTTGGCCACCAAGTGGCCGGCCCACTCCCTTGTGGATCACCCCATGGGTTTTACCCATCCCATGACCCACCGGTTCGACCCGCGGTTCAATTCTTTGGATTAGGCTTGACATAAATTTAACGTTGGGCCTTAACTTGGGATTTCTCATATAATTTATTGGGCTTGCTATTGGTTTAAGCCCAATTAGATTTTACCCTTAACTCATACTCCAATTACTATTATTATACTCACGTATTCAACCTAATACTTATATTAACTCAGACTATTCTTCATACAGTATTCATACCATTAATATATTTCATACGTATTGTGACGCCCCAAAATAGGTATACACAACACCCATTCTCGAGTCGCCAAATACATGGTATAAAACAACTACAACTTTATTATTTCTCTTGAGTTTAATACAAATATATAATAATCTATACTCAAATAAATCCTCATCACATTTATTCATCATTTTAAAATGGTGAGGACTACTAAACAATCCATACTAAAACCTTATAATACTCAGATTTCATTATTCTCGCCTCGATATTAATCAATCGGTCATGTTCATCTCAACACTGTTCATCTTTGCACTATGTGCCAAAGATATTCTTCAGAAATCATTCATCTTTGCACTACGGTGCCAAAGATATTCTTAAGAAATCATTCATCTCGTGACTATGGCCAAAGATATTCCATAATATCATCATTTAAGATCGAGGATGATGAAAATATTTTTTAAAGAAAGCGAATCCGATTGAAACAAAATGACAAGGATTAAGGATTAAGGATTCGTACTTGGTTTTATCCACGTCCAAAAATACCTCAAAAATAATCATAGTGGTGTAAAATTCAAGAATGATCAAAACATGGATACAATCGAGCTAGTATCCGAATAGATATTTTGGACAAAAAGAAGAAATTTTATTTTAAATTGAATAGTGTCAGTATACGTGAATAGTGCCGTAGTATCGTGAATAGTAACTCAGACACCAAAAGATAGAAATTCCACAAAAACATCTTCACGCTTCATGAATAGTACTTCGTGAATAGTAACTTCGTGAATAAGTAACTCATGAATAGTAACTCGTGAATAGTAACTCATGAATAGTAACCCATGAATAGTAACCCCGACATGAAAAAGTTCTAAATTTGATAAAACTTCAGATCAACATTTCAAAGATAATGATATTGAAGAAATAATATCATTACAAAAAAAAATAATATCCCTTACCTCGAAGATCGATTTTAAATTTAGAATAATAGGGTATAGTCTTTGAAGGAACTTGCAACGCCTAGCAATACTCAAAGTATACTCAAAATACTCACAAGAATACGCTCAAAATATCGAGAGAGAAATAGAGAAAACTTGGGTTTACGGTGTGATTTTCAATTCTAACCCAAGACCCTATTTATAGGAAAATGCTTAAAACACCAAAGCGTAAAATTTAATATAATATTAATATAATTATACAAATTTTCCTTAGCCCACCTTTTGGTCAAAACACCAGCCACACATGTTAATGATGTCCAAAAAAAATACAAAAACGTTTTTCTTAACAAAAATAATTTAAACTCCCAAAAATCAATTATTTTGAGTTTGAACTTCAATAATTCATAATAAATAGCCCTTTCATCAGAAAATTCGAATCTCATGAGTTTTTATAGGAAATTCAATTCTCTACAACTTTGCAGAAGAAAGTTTTTCCAAATTCCAAACAAAAATCGACCGAAATCCACAAATGGGCGATTTTTGTGCTATAATCAAATTTTGGCCAATAATTGTGTCCACCAACACACAAAACATGTGTTAAACATTTAATGCCACAAAAATACTCTTC
The DNA here is from genome assembly GCA_020205615.1 of Panax quinquefolius. Taxonomy (NCBI): domain Eukaryota; kingdom Viridiplantae; phylum Streptophyta; class Magnoliopsida; order Apiales; family Araliaceae; genus Panax; species Panax quinquefolius. Next base: position 123,547,360 of record CM035167.1, read on the forward strand.
CTCCTCATATACTCATATATCCCACATTCATTGTAAAAATATCATCAAGTTAATATATTATTAAAATAATATATTTAAATGAATTATTTTATCGAGAAAAAGATAAAATATTAATTTTCAACAATTGTCATTTTAAAAATTTTCTCCATCTATATCCACATAAAATCAATATTTTCCTCATCATATAAATCAATAATTAATTATTCATAAATAATATTACAGAATCACAATATTGACAACCTGTGCGGGTTCAGGAAAGAGGGGCTTTCAATAAGAATTTCTTCTTCTGGCGCCAAGCAATTAGATGATCAAACCTCTCCTTAGCCAGTAACTTTCTAGACATTGCCAATAATGTTATCTAATAATATTATTGAGATAATATGAATTATTGCTTCGATAATGAAAGATTTGTGTAATGACAATTATTGAAACAACAAAGAATATAAAATATCAACACGTTAATTATTAACTCAATAAAATCTTTGAGCGAAGTAATTATCGTAATCATTATTGAGTAGTGCCTTCACGTAAGAATCAATAATTGGTGCAATACTGCGTGCTACTCTTCAACAACGCGTATTAGTGTGTTTTAACCACGGGTATTCCAACAAGATTACTTAAGAATAACTACGCCGTTATTTAAAAACAACTTATATTTGTCGTTTTTTTTCATCCAATCGCTTTAGTTATGGGGCCCACACACATGGTACAACGCCGTCGCATTTAATATTCCCCGACAAAGCACGAATATTCCACGACCAAACGAATATTCCCAAACAACAATGAATATTTTATAACCACTTGCTTATTTTGAAATATTTGCGTATTTAACCCTTAACTATCCACATTAATCAAATCAACCCTTACTATTTCAAAATAAAGGAAATTCCTTTTTATTTAAAATTTGAGGTCTTCTACAACCTCCCTCCTTATGAAATTTCGTCCTCGAAATTGGACGTGACGATACACAGTGTTTTGAAAAGGTGAGGATATACCGCTTTCATTTTCGTTTTCAATTCCTGTGTCATTTCCTCTATAAGATGATTCCTCCACAAAACTTTAACTTGTGGTATGACCTTTCTTAGCGTAGGACATGCTCCTTCCTATCCAAAATCTTGACAGTACCTCCTCATACGTTAAGTCTTGGCTATCTCGTCCAGGTTCTAACTCAATAACGTGGTTCGGGTCTTTCACATATATTTAATACATGAGATATATGAAACACATTATGAACACGAGACATACTTTGAGGTAACGCAAGTCTATAAGGCTACATTTCCTACTCGGTCAAGAATTTGAAATGGACCGATAAATCGTGGATTGAGCTTTCCTCTCTTCCCAAATCTTGTAACTCCCTTCCATGGAGAAACTCGCAACAATACATGATCCCCTACACTAAATTCCACGTCTTTTCGATGAAGATTCGCATAACTCTTTTGTCGATCTTGTGCCGCTTTTATATCGTTGTCGAATCATTAGTCATACGTCTTAACTCCGGTCCCAACAATGTTGCTTCACCCACCTCATCCCAACATATTGGAGAACGACATTTTTGTCCATATAATGCTTCGAATGGAACCATGCCTATATTTGTTTAATAACTATTGTTGTATGAGAATTCCACCAATGGCAAGTACTTATCCCAACTTCCTTTGAAATCTAGGACACAGAGTTTTAATATATCTTCAAGAGTTTGAGTAGTCCTTTTCGATTGCCCATCCGTTTGAGGATGGTATGCCAAATCGAATCAGTAAATTCGTGCCCATAGCTTTCTACAAACTAACCCAAAACTATGGATCTTGGCATGCCATGCAATCTCACAATCTCATTTACGTACATACGAGAAAGACGTTCAAGGGAATAAGTCTCTCGTATCGATAAGAAATGAGCAGACTTGGTTAATCTATCAACAATAACCCAAATAGCATTGATGCCTTGAGAAACCGTAGGAAGACCCGTAACGAAATCCATAGTAATGTGTTCCCACTTCCATTCCGGAATCTCAAGTGGTTGCAACGGACCCTTAGGTACAAGATGCTCCGCCTTTACACGTTAAGCAAGTTAAACACATCGAGATAAACTTTGCAATCTCTCTCTTCATATTGCTCCACCAAAATGTATGTTGAAGATCATAATACATTTTGTTACTCCTGGATGGATTGCAAACAATGTGTTGTGTGCCTCCATCATGATTCTATGCTTCAAATCAAAATCATTAGGAATGCAAAGTCCGGAGTTGACTCAAGTATTCCTTCTTCATCAATTCCCGCTTAGGAATAGCTCCTTCTGTACTTTCTACGCATCAGATTCAAGGGTGGGTGGCTTGAGCAACCTTAACTTTTCTATTAAAGTTGGCTCTACGCGTATACTTGACATCATCGCACTTTGCGTTCCGCATATGATCTTCTACTCATCGCGTCACTACTACGCTCGCTTTTCGAGGATGGCATGGTTAGAATATGTCTTTGAAATGAGTCTCCTCTTGAGTTCTTGGAAAATCTTCTCGCATTCCTCGCTCCATAAGAATTTTGTATCTTTTCGAGTCGGCTAAGTTAACGGAATAGCGATTCGAGAATATCCTTCAACGAATCTCCGATAATAACCAACTAAGCCTGAAAGCTACATATTTCGATAATCGACTTAGGTTGCTCTCAAGCTGTGACTCATATCCCAATCTTGGATAAAGACGTCACAATGACACCTATCGCTTTACTATCGCATCGAATACGACGCCCCTACAGAGAGTCTGGTTTAGGTGAATTCCACAAAGGAAGTCACAAGATAAAAAGGCTCAGTACCAAATTTATAGTTGAATTTTTAACTCACGAAGTTCAATAGGAGCCATTCGATATGAGATTTTAGAAATGAGTTTTGTCTGGGTTCAAAGTCGATACAAAATTTAATATCGAGCTTTGGGAGTAAGCCAAGAAATTCTTCGAGAAAATACGCCGGGAAAAAATCAATAACAACAGAATATTATTCAAATCGACGTGTCTTTATTCAAATCCATAACATGGACTAAGAAAATTTGACATCCGTAATAAACGAATGACTTCATGACGATATGAAAATGTTTGACTACAATGGTTTGATTGCTTGAATTGAATAACAGGTTGCTTAGGAATATGAAAACTAACAACCTTAAGAAAATAATCAATTTCGGCATGATGAGTAGTTAACCTTAAAATCACATCAAAAACAAATATCTCTATAGAAATAAGGTTAACGGGGTAATGTGATAGTGCCAACCTGAATCAAGCAAGATTTATAAGCAAAGTGGATGTGATGAAAGTTTCTCCTAACGGACTTTCCACAGATAGGTCAAAGTCTAATTTCTCGAGTCAAGTTTAAACGTTGAGCGCAAGTAAGAGAGATAAAGAATGGGTAGAACCGATATCTAGTAAGGTATATACTTCGCAAGAATTTATAATCGACTAACTGGTGCTAACTTCGTTCGGGTTTCTTGCATTTAATGGGAATCACGACAAACGCTCTTCCCGAAATCGTTGACTTTGACTTTTTCGGGACGATCTTTTGAGTCACCGTCCCCCATCGAACTAGGTTTCGCCATCTGCATAATCTCGAAGCGATATGTCCTTCCTTTCCACAACTATATAGCATACCTTAAAGCTGTTGTGGGCGGCAATAATGATATGTCCCTCTTTCCAAGATTTGTAACATACTAACGGTGGTCGTTCTCTCTCCTTAAAACTAGTTGCTCTTGGCCGACGTCTTCACATGGTCGTTGTTGAATCTCCTCTTTTAAAATCTCCTCCCACTCGCTTCTTCTATTTTCATGGCCACGATTACCACGAGTGGTTACCGCCTTTGTCTCGTATTCTTCTTTCTCCATTTGGTTATCGTTATTACGATGATCGCTATCTTCTTGGTGATGATCCGGTTATGATCCCTCGGTTGAACGTATTTTCGTTATCTCGCTTCTAACAATCGAGCCTCGCTGACAACATCTGAATAGAGAGAAAATTTATGAGAAATGAGATACCGACGTATGTCGGGTTTCAAACCTCTCGTAAACATCCGCGTCATACGTTCCTCATTCTCCACCAAATGAGGTGCAAACACGGATAACTCTGCGAACTTCATTCGTCTTTGGGACACCGTCATGTTATTATTCGCTCTAGTCTAATAAACTCCACTTCCTTCATACGACGAATACTTTCGGGGAAGTACTTGTCATTGAATTGCTTCAAACGCTCTCCACGACATGCCGAGTGGTTTGGATGGGTACGCTTCATGATTCCACCGATGTCGCTTCGCCACGGAACATAAAGGTGGCGAATGGAACTTTCGTTCCTCCGTGCATCCCAAGACATCGAATATCTTGGTAATTTGTTTGACCCACGTCTCGCGCTTTAATCGGATCCGGCTTTCCCTGCAATTGTGGTGGTCCCAACTCTCGAATCTGCTTGGGTTTGTGACCACCCGTGAATTGCTATCATTTCCTCCTGTATTTTGAACACGAGTCTCCCTCGTCGATTTTGCATGAGCTGCAAAAAGCTTCTAAACATCCCTCGTTCATCATCTCTTTCAATTGGTGTTGTTTCATGGGAGGAACATTGCCCGACTGACACTGACGTTCTCCTCGTTGGTGAAATACAGGCATCTCCACGGTCTCATTTACTCCTTTGTTAATATTCTCAATCGACATTCTCAAATCATCATAAAATAAGGGTTAATTAAAGAAATCAATATATCACATAATATCCTATATATCTTGACCAACTAACAAATAAGCTTAGGTAGGACACACTAGCGAAGGATTTACTCGTCTCTCCCTCCTAGTTCTATTCCCGATCTCCGCCAGAGATCATATCCCTAAGCTCGATACCAAGCGTGACGCCCCAAAATAGGTATACACAACACCCATTACGAGTCGCCAAATACATGGTAGTGCGTAAACAACTACAACTTTATTATTACAACAAGAAAGCGTGAGTTTGAATACAAATATTATCTTCTAGATAATATCTATACTCAAATAAATCCTCATCACATTTATTGATACATCATTTTGCAAAAATGGTGAGGACTACTAAACAATCCTTTCTAAAACCTTCATTCCATACCCCGACTCGTACTCGCTATATTCTCGCCTCCTGAGAAGAAAAATGGAACAACAAGGAAAAGGGTGAGCTCAACTAGCCCAGTAAAGAATATTATGACTAAGATAATATACAACAAATTATCGTTAGTCTTCAACAGGGAAAAATCTGATAGAATACAATAGACAACAAGTTTCAGATCAATATTCGCAGTGGAAATAATAATTCATAGAAGAGTTACGTAGAGAATGAAATCTACTATAATCTATGAATTTAACAGTCCATCATCAATATTTTATCCCTGTAACATCAATCAATATACATCTGGAATCAAATATTCATCTTTGCACTACAGGCCAAAGATATTCATCGATTAAGTCGTATTCATTTAAACACCTGTTCATCTTTGCACTACAGGCCAAAGATATTAATCAATCGGTCATGTTCATCTCAACACCTGTTCATCTTTGCACTACAGGCCAAAGATATTCTTCAGAAATCATTCATCTTTGCACTACAGGCCAAAGATATTCTTAAGAAATCATTCATCTTGCGCACTCTGGCCAAAGATATTCCATAATATCATCATTTAAGATCGAGGATGATGAAAATATTTTTTAAAGAAAGCGAATCCAAAGTGAAACAAAATGACAAGGATTAAGGATTAAGGATTCGTACTTGGTTTTATCCACGTCCAAAAATACCTCAAAAATAATCATAGTGGTGTAAAATTCAAGAATGATCAAAACATGGATACAATCAGAGCTAGTATCCAGAATAGATATTTTGGACAAAAAAGAAGAAATTTTATTTTTCTATTGAATAGTGTCAGATATCGTGAATAGTCTTAGTATCGTGAATAGTAACTCAGACACCAAAAGATAGAAATTCCACAAAAACATCTTCACGCTTACATGAATAGTACTTTCGTGAATAGTAACTTTCATGAATAGTAACTCGTGAATAGTAACTCATGAATAGTAACCCATGAATAGTAACCCGAGCATGAAAAAGTTCCAAATTTGATAAAAACTTCAGATCAACATTTCAAAGATAATGATATTGAAGAAATAATATCATTACAAAAAAATAATATCCCACCTCGAAAGATCAAGATTTTAGCTAGAATCTAGGGTATAGTCTTTGAAGGAACTTGCCATCTAGCAATACTCAAAGTATACTCAAAATACTCACAAGAATACGCTCAAAATATCGAGAGAGAAATAGAGAGAAAACTTCAGTTTCTGGTGTGATTTTCAATTCTAACCCAAGCACCCTATTTATAGGAAAATGCTTAGAACACCAAAGCAGAAAATTTAATATAATATTAATATAATTATACAAATTTTCCTTAGCCCACCTTTTGGTCAAAACACCAGCCACACATGTTAATGATGTCCAAAAAAAATACAAAAAACGTTTTTCTTAACAAAAATAATTTAAACTCCCAAAAATCAATTATTTCGGAGCTTCGGAACTTCAATAATTCATAATAAATAGCCCTTTCATCAGAAAATTCGAATCTCTTGAGTTTTATAGGAAATTCAATTCTCTACAACTTTGCAGAAGAAAGTTTTTCCAAATTCCAAACAAAAATTGACCGAAATCCACAAATGGGCGATTTTACAGGCTATAATCAAATTTCGGTCAATAATTGTGTCCACCAACACACAAAACATGTGTTAAACATTTAATGCCACAAAAATACTCTTCCTCCTCATATACTCATATATCCCACATTCATTGTAAAAATATCACCGTTAATATATTATTAAAATAATATATTTAAATGAATTATTTTATCAGAAAAAGATAAAATATTAATTTTCAACAATTGTCATTTTAAAAATTTTCTCCATCTATATCCACATAAAATCAATATTTTCCTCATCATATAAATCAATAATTAATTATTCATAAATAATATTACTGAATCACAATATTGACAACGCAGCAGCGGTTCAGGAAGAGGGGCTTTCAATAAGAATTTTTCTTCATCTTGGTAGCTTGATTAGATGACTCAAACCTCTCCTTATGAGAACTTTCTAGACATTGCCAATAATGTTATCTAATAATATTATTCGGATAATATGAATTATTGCCCGATAATGAAAGATAACGTGTTTTAACCACCGGGTATTCAGCAAAGATAATTAGCAAGCAATAACTACTCGCCGTTATTTAAAAACAACTTATATTTGTCGTTTTTTTCATCCAATCGCTTTCAGTTATGGGGCCCACACATGGTTTTGGTGCATCGTCACGAATATTCCCCGACAAGCATTTAATATTCCACGACCAAACGAATATTCAAAACAACAATGAATATTTTATAACCACTTGCTTATTTTGAAATATTTGCGTATTTAACCCTTAACTATCCACATTAATCAAATCAACCCTTACTATTTCAAAATAAAGGAAATTCCTTTTTATTTAAAAATTTCGGGGTCTTACACGTATAATATTCGAAACGATTATGCGCATTGCATTTCCCTTTCGAAAACCTCTTTCACAAACCCTTAGGTTTTACAACCACAAGCGAAAACTTTGTTTGCCATAACGGAATTATTATTGGATATTCCATACTATCTTCGTATTCTATCATTACGCATTTCTCAAAATTTCAAACCTTAGCTCCGAACGAAATCGGATGAATAGTGTTTTTAAGCAAACATTCTCGTAAAACCTTCATTTTCGTCTTGATAATTCACAACCATCAATACTAGCACAAAGTTAGAATACTAACCACATCCGTATATTCTAGGTCATAGAACGACCTTCGAACATCTTACTCACATAATAACTCAATTAAATTCATTTAATTCATATAATCAAATAAAAATTTAATTCATTCAAAATTCAAAATTCTTGGGCGTTACAGTTGAGGCAGAATCGTAGTTTGCAAGATAGTAGATCTCGGAGTTCGTAGACTGCCAAGAGAGACGAGGAAGGATCGTAGTGTGTCGAGTAGAACTTCCTCGAGCCAAGTCTCTCGAGGAAGTCATGTTCGAGAATCGTGAGAGACGACGCCTCTGAGTAAATAGGAACCTCACCAAGCCAAGTCAGAAACGTAGACTACACTCGGAGTCGTAGAGTCTACTGATGCCGAAGCCAAGTCAAGGATCGTAGACTACATTCTGAGTTCGTAGAGTCTATTGATTACATGCAGAGATCGTAGTCGAGCTATATCAGATGAAAACATCGAGCACAAAGACAGAAATCGTAGAGTGTTAAGATCTAATCCTGAAGTCGTAGTGTCTGCACAGCCGAAGCTGAATCGTAGAGTACTGAACTACGAGCTCAACAGATGTGCTCATAATGCCAAGGTAGAATCGTAGAGCAAATGCGATTCTCAACTAATGAGAACTCCCAAAATATCCAAAGGAATAAAGCCTCTGGTTGGCACTGTAAAGATATATCTCACCTGAAGGGAACCAGAGAGCACTCAACGAATGGCATGCAAGCTAACAGAAGATCTAAGCACCAACCCAATCAACATCAAGATTGAGTTGTAAAGCCATTCGAGATGAATTCTTCCACAAGATGATCATAAGAAGACTTCCGTAACTGACTAAGGAAAGTCAGCAAGTGCAGTAGCTGTCAAGTGAACATAAGACAACGATTTTGGAAGCAACTGAGATTGTAGTGTTTGCCAAACAAAGAAAGAACTGATGGAAAGTGAACTAAGATACTGGTTAGCCTCTGAAGAACAAGGCTAAAGTGATTAAGCGTAGGGTCAGTCCATTGATGATAAGTGAACGGGAGATCAAGGAGAAAGTGAGCTAGACGCGACACAAATCTGAAGTGTCTTGCTATTCAGAGGGGACCAGAGCAAGGAGTTAGGCCATCAGACTCTGAGAACAGTCAAAGGAAACAGAAGTGTTGAAGCACTGCACTATGGAAGGAAGAGGTGTACTACATTGGAGATCCAATCAACACTCTTCAAGATCGTAGTGTTAACTCTACCAGTAAATGAACAACACTCAACAAGACACTACGATCAGGTCCTCGAAGACATGCATCAGAATCGTAGAGTTCGAATAGCTGAAGAATGAAGCATTGGCAACGGTTCAATCTGAAGGGTAATATTCGAACAAGTGTCTATTGAGAGCATCGATGCAAAAGGACAACCTCTGATCGAGAAATCAGAAGGAGGAAATAAAGTCTTCAACCTGTCCAAGACATTAAAGTGACATCTCTGATGGGTAGGTGAAACAGTAGACTGCAATGTCAGATAAAAGTATGACATGTCACATCAGCAGTCTACCTCTGTCAACTCGAGATCTGTGAAGATATTTGAATAGCCTTCAACGGCTACTTTCCAACTGAAGGATTGGGAAGGAGTATAAACCAGGAAGAGCTTCAAAGATCGAGGGTTGCTGGAGTTGCCGAGTTTGGAGTAACGGTGGACTGTTCTAAACTATATGAAATAGTGAGTCCGAAGGCTCACTCTACGATCCACCAAGAACACTAAGATACATGCAAAGGAAGAAGTAGAAGTGAGAGTTCTACTATGTAGAAGTGAGAGTTCTACTGCAAGAAGAGTGTTCTGAACTGCTGAGAGAAAGAAGAATATCATGTCATCTTGGTGTCCATCATGGGAAGACTCTAAGTACCATAGAGAAGAGCTAACAGTCATCTTAACAAGTCCATTATGAGAAGACATCAAGTATCAAGAAGGGTGATCACAAACGTCATCATGGTGGCAAGCATGAGAAAGTTTCTAAGTACCTAGCAGAAGAGTTTACAGTCATCTTAGAAACCCATCATGTGCAGCCATCGTGTATCAAGAGGAATGATCTTCAAGGCAGTCATCAAGGGGTCATCCGAAGTGGTTGAGTAACTGAAGAAGCTGAGCATCATGAAACACTCAACTGCACTTCAAGCATGATCACGCTTAAAGCGCTAAATCTGAGAAGATGTTCAGAGCATGAAGACATCTTAGCGACAAAGACCAACTCCAACAAATAAACAACTCAATGAAGCTGGGGCACGAGGGGTCATTAATAAAGTAGGGACTAAGCGAAGTTCAAGCTCATTGGCTTGAAGAGTTCCTAGGGAACTAGAGGAGTCCCAAGGTGCGGGCCTCAAGAGTTCTTAGTGAATGAAGTCCCAAGGCTGCTGGCCTTGAAGGAATCTTAGTGATTCAGGGTGCTGCCCTTCCTTAGTGGAAATCCTGCTAGTTGAAAGCAGAAGAGTGGATTAGGAGCTTGAGTCTCTGAACCACTTAAAACCCCTTGTGTCTTTTACATTATGTCATTTACATTATGTACTATAAATGCTATAACTGCTATGTATATTTTAACTGCTTACAACCAAACTAACTCTACGAACAATGTATGTTTGATTATGAATATGTCAATGAAGGGGATCTTTTACTTATTCTGTTGTGCTTGAAAAGATTCATATGTTTGTCATCTGCTAATGTAATAGCAATACAAAATAAAAGAGAAAAGTATTTAAAAGAAAAATGATATATTCAACCCCCCCCCCCCCTTCTAGATCTATTGAGCCTACTGGGAACTAACACATGGTACAGAAAACAAATACAACCTTAAATATACAACACGAGCTGCGAGTTTTAATACAAATATTGTCTTCTAGACAGTATTCAAACTCAAAATAAGTCCTCAATACATTTATTATCACACTATTTCATAGAATAGTGAGGACTACTAATGCTATCATCTGGACCGTCAGTCCGTTCCCCGACTAGTCCCTACTACATTCTCATTTCCTGAAGAGAACAATCAAAGCAAAAGGGTGAGCTCAACTAGCCCAGTAAGAAATATTATGACTAAGATAATGCACAATAAATTATCATTAGCCTTCAACAGTGTTAAAGTGATAAAATATAACAAACATCAAGTTTAATTGCAGCGGAACAAGCAATCCATTAGAAGAATCAAGTAGAGAATAAAATCTACTATCTTCTATGAGTTAAAAGGTTTTTCATTACTTTTATCATTTGAGAATTTTAATAAATAATCCACATTATCCCCGCAAGACTACGGACAAGGATATTCATTAGTATCACGACCATAAATTATCCATGTACTACGGGCCAAGGATATTCGTGTATTCATCGATGGTCATGATCATGCCAACAATCATCCATCAATGCACTACTATTTAATGAGGATTTTTACCACATTATTTGTAACATTACTACCATGATTATATTTAGAATAATCCTCGGTCATAATCATACCAAGTCCATCTATGCATTATGAAGCCACGGATGACTTTCAAATATATTATAAACTTGAGGATGACGACAATGATATAAGAATTCAATAAAATAAGTTCAAGGATATATTTTTAAAGATTTATAATTTAATTTATCCAGAAATCAATAACGTCCAAATTGTCAACATGAAACTGTTTTGTGGAGTAAAATTCAAGAATGCTCGGAAGAATATTTCCATGAAAAGATCTTTGGATGAAGCCTTAAAGATCAAGGATATTCCACTAATTTCATGGAGTATAGAAGCCAAAACTTTAACCAACCGAGTATAATAGAATATATGAAATCGCAAATGGATTTTTTGCCGCCATGCCAGAAATCACGTAAATGCATTATTCCAGCGAGAATAATAAAGAATGGAATATGTAAGTATGCACCAAAGCGTGCGTAATCCACATGATGCATGAGTTATTCCAATAGAATAATAAAGAATGGAACTAGTCATGTATGTAACCCGCATGCATGACGGGATATTCAAATAGAATAATAAAGAATGGAACCGGTCATGCCGTAATCCGCATGCATGACGGATATTCCAACAGAATAATAAAGAATGGAATAACAACATAATTCACCAGGCATGCGAAAGACAAAGATGCATAAAAGTTATTCCAACAGAATAATAAAGAATGGAATAGCAAAAGAATTTCACCATGTATGCGGTACTTCGCATAGACAGGTTATTCCAACATAATAATAAAGAATGGAATAACAACCTTTACGAGTATTGAAAGAAAATAACTCTCTTCATGAATACGAAAGAATAATACCCCTTACCTTAAAAAGAAGAGTATTCTGACGGGTAGGGCGGGGATATATTTGAAGAAAACTTGCACTATTTTCTACACTCAAAGCTTTCTTAAACTCTAAAGAAATACGCTCAAGATTATAGAAGAAGAATTCTCTGAATTTCTGGTGTGATTTTCAATTTTAACTAAACATCCTATTTATAGGAGAATGGAAAGGATACTATGCTGCACTATGCAATAAAATATAACATATTCTATTTATAATCAAATAAAACAAAACTTTATAAAAAGTATTCTATTTTATATAAAATGTTTTTACTATGCAAACACCTGCAAGGCAGCACTATGCATAATAAAATATAATATAATCTATTTATAATCAAATAAAACAAAACTTTATAAAAAGTATTCTGTTTTATATAAAAAGTTTTTACTATGCATAATAAAATATAATATATTCTATTTATAATCAGATAAAACAAAACTTTATAAAAAGTATTCTGTTTTATATAAATAGTTTTCTATTTTATTACATATATAATAATAATAAAACAACATTTATCACCATTATTATAATTCACAATATTAATCGACCAGGTCATTCCCAGGAAAGAGGGGGCTTTCCGATAAGGATTTCTCCCTATTGGCGCGTAATTAGGTGACCAAACCTCTCCTTGACAGAACTTTTAGACATCGTTAATATTGCAAATAATAAAATTAATAACTTTGTTGTCTCAATTATTAATTTAATAATATATAAAATATTGACAATAATTGAATTAAATAACGTGAGATACTATGCAACAATTACTGTAGCAATAATTGAACAAAATCGAGTGACTTCTCACGTAAGCATCAATAATCAATACCGTGTTCTACTATGCAACCACGCGTATTACTGTACTTTTAACACCGGGTGTTTCAACAGTTAACGGTAAAACTTCCGCCGTTATTTTCATAAAATATTTTTGTCGTTTTCTCAATTCGACAATAATTCCATTGTGGGGTCCACCAATGATTGTGTCGTTGTATGAATATTCCCTGTTAAAACAAATATTCCCCGACCAATCGAATATTATATAACAACTTGCATACTTTACAAAATTTATAAATATTACCCACAACTATAACATTATATCAAATACTCCATAATATTCAAAAATAATATTTATAGAAAATTCATCTTTATTCATAAAAGTTGGGGTCTTACAATGTTCGCTTTTCCAGGATGGTATTGAATGGTATGGTCGTAATCTTTCAACAGCTCAAGCTAACGTCGTTGCCGCATGTTGAGTTCTTTTTGGGTAAAGAAATATTTGAGGCTTTTATGATCTATATAGATCTTCACTTTTTCCCCATACAGGTAATGTGTGACGCCCCCAAAATAGGTATACACAACCTATTTTGAGTCGTCAGATACATGGTACATAATACAAATACAAACTTAATTTATACAACTGTTGTGCAAAATACGACAACACATATATTATGAGTTTCAATACAACTATTGTACTGAATATAATATGACAATATACAAACCCAAATTATTACACTGTCGTATAAAATACAACAACAATTATCTCAAGTCTTCAAAGGAACAAGAGAAGATTTATGTCCTCCTCATTCTATTGGGGTGTATTTTTGACGCTTTCAAAGTCGGGTTCTCATCACCCTATTGTTGTTCACCAAAATTAATTATTAAGTGACCTATAATATACGACACACCCATCTTAGGTCCTCAATACAATTATATATTGCATGTCATGTTGTTTTATAATTTATTAAGAAACTTCCACAGTTTTAGACCATTACACTATTCCCCTGTTATCCCCGCTCGACCCAGTTACACTCTTACTACCTGAAAGGAATTGTGAAGAAAAAGGGTGAGCTTGTTAGAGTTTATGCCCTAGAGGCCAATTATTTGATATAATTGCTTAACGTTTTGATATTATATTTGATTGAATAAATAAATGATTTTATTATGGTTTTATTTACTGCGTAATATAATTGTTAACATAATAAAATTCCTTAGAATAGTGATACAAATTATATAGTTTCAAGTATGTGACTTGAAGATGAGATTATAATTACAATTAGTATCATTGTTCTTAAATGTCCCTAGTCGAGTATCATTGTTGATGGGACAACAATGATGCATTGAGACTAGTATGTGGATTGACTGATGACCAAATCTCATTGGTCATAAATATATGACATATTAAGTCAATGCATAGGTACATGTTAGAGAACGATGTCTTGGACGGATTCCACCATGAGAATTCTATATGGAGCATTATGCGAAGTGTCATTAGCAATTGTCATAGTGACAATGATGTAATGGTCCTCCAACCTGAAATCGTTATATTACTACACGAGAATTTATGTACTTTGATATCATCAAATGTCACCTTTAATAGGGTGGACTATAAAGGTGATTATTGGGTTCATCATGAATCGTGTGAGAAATATGAGTGATCTAGATGGAATTTAACCATCCTATATATTATGGGTGATATCCATAGGCCTCTTGATTGAGTAGGACTATGAAAAGCATGGCCATGCTCAAATAGTGATTTGTTTCATATAGTCTACTCATTGATTAAAAAAACTCAGATTAAATTATGAAGAGTATGACACATTCCATGACTCGAGTTTAATCTAGGATATTAAGGTTAAAAGGATTAAATTACATTGAAACATTGGTCACGAAAAAGGTTGCATCGAATCATCGATCTTATTATTACTTGGGTAGCAATGATGCATTACTAGATGCCGCTCACTGTTTATAATTTTATAATATGATTTTAAAATTATTGCCAACGTAATAATAACCTATAGGGTCACACATATGTAACGTAATTTAAAGGGAATTAATTTAAATTTTAAGGATTTAAATATATTAATATGATTAATAGTATTTAAATCATTTAATTTAAATTAAAAGGATAATTGTATATATGTATATTAATTAAGTAGGACTTAATTAAGATATATATATATATATATATATATATATATATATATAAATTGGTTTTATGAAATTAGGTTTTGATTAATACCTTTTAACTACTATATATATGATATATAGCAGCCACTTAGGAACACAATCAAAAACTTACAAACCCTAGCCGCTCTTAGAGAGAGACTAGAGAAAAGTTCGAAAATCTTGTTCCTTTGGTGGCTAGTATCATGACTCCTTTTATTGCGAGAATCGTTCGACGATTTGCATGCGTTAAATGTGGATCTTTGAGAGGCGTAATCTTTGTGAGAATTGCGTTGGAGATTGAAGCATTTGAAAAATTCAATAATCGGTATAATAGCTAAACCACTGAATTAATTGTTTTTCGCATGGATCCTGTTTTTAGGGTTTCAGAAATTGCTTTAAAATTTTAATTTTCGCTGTGCGTTTCTGTGCCGAAACCCAATAGAGCTAAACTAGCCTAGTAAAAAATATTATGACTAAGATAATTACATTATCAATAGCCTTCATCAATAATAAATCAGAAATTGAGAACATATGGTAGATAATAAAAGTTTTCAACCATAATTGCAGCGGAATCAACAATCCATTAGAAGAGTTCATCGTTAATATTTCATTCCTATAATACCTATCAACAGTTCTTTGTTGTATCCAAGACAAAGAGAACTTTCATCACCTGGACCACTAAAGATTATAGTTAAATTTACAATTCATATTTATAATCATGTAAATCAACAGTTTCTCATTGCCACAAAGGCTTAATAGAACGTTTACTTAATATGCTTACCCCAAAGGCTAAAGATATTCAAATATAATAACAATGATCATACCAATTAGTTGTCTATCTTTGCACTATGGGCCAAAGATATTCAACTTAAAACCAATGGTCATAATCATACCAATCAATTGTCTGTCAGTGCACTACGGCCAAAGACATGCAACTGTTAACTAATGGTCATGATCCTGCCAAATACATCATCGAATTATCCATGCACTATGGGCCAAGGATATTCGTTAGTATCACCAGTGGTCATGATCATGTCATACACATGTCCATCTTTGCACTACGGGCCAAAGCTATCAATCAATAGTTCGTCTTTGCACGTAAGCCAAAGATATACAACTATAAAACCAATAATCAACAGTCCATCTTTGCACGTAAGCCAAAGATATACAACTATAAAACTAATAATCAACAGTCCATTTATGCACTTCGGGCCAAAGATGACTTTCATTACAATATAAACATGAGGATGATGAAAATGATATAAGCATCAATCAAATGAAATCAAGGATAAATATTAGAAATTTATAATTGAATTTATCCAGAATTCAAGAATATCCAAATAGTCAACATGATAACTAAATGTGGAGTAAAATTCAAGAATGTTGAGTCTCCAACTTTTAGTTTTATTTTGATGATAACAATAATTAGCAAATAAATTAATTAAAAGGTAGAATCCTCTCCATAGGATTTTTTATTTACTTTAACCAAAAATATTTTCTAAATTTTATTTAATTGATTTTCTTGATCTTGATGTTTTAAAATGTTAAATAAATTGGGTCATGCATTGTGGGACAAAAGTCATATGTTTTCAAAAATTATTTTAAGTTATTTTAAAATTGGGCAAAATTATTTTATTACTTATATATATATATATGTTAACAATATACTTATAAAACCGTTTATATATATATATAATAATGTGTATATTATATATTAAGTTATAATATATTTACCTATACTACATATAATATTATAATATATAATCTATGCATGTATTATATATAATGTGCAAGTGTGTGATTTAATTGTGCTAGAAACTCCAAAAATCGTGTGTGTGGGGCTGTGCATTATATATATATGACTAAAAGACAAATTGCAGCCCAAACTTTACACCACTATTGATTTTTGCACCCCAAACCGAAAAAGGTGTCTAAGTACTCCCCAAATCGAAAAAGGTGTCTAAGTACACCCCAAATTTCAATTTACTTAACAAAATGCATACTTTTTTCACTTAATCGGTCAAAAATGACAGGCTAAATCACAAGTGTGGATCTGGAGGGGTGTTTAAGTCTTTTTCTTCTCAAATCCTTTTTCTCTCTCTTTCTCTCTCCTTTACCAAAATCAGCAACTCCCTCTTTCTCTCTCCAAATCAAAAAACTGCCCTGAACTGCAAACTTCATCATCAATGGTGCAAAGCAAAACATATAATCACTAAAATCCTTGCGTGCCTGAAACAATCGGTCAATTGGATTGCCTCAAAATCTAAATTCTTCATATCTTATATCTACTTTTTTAGAGATTTTGATTTTGATTTAAAGAGTGAAGAAGAGTGAGAGTGATTTTGGAGAGAGAAAGTAGAAAGAGTGGCATGTATATGAAGACGAAGAGAAGGAGAGAAAAATACAATCAGACATGTCAGACGAGGATGCACTTTCAAACATAAGCCCGCAATCTAATGGTGCATTCTCAGCTCTTCAGGGGAATATGGCCAATATTGGTGGGTCATTAGGTTTGGAGGGTGCAGGTGGACTGCAACTAAGTCACTAAGTCACCTTTGATATATTCAATACCAAAATCAAAGTATTGCTAAAATTTGTTTGGAGGCTAGATTTTTGACATTTTTTTTGTTTACCTGGCTGATTTGCAATCAACACCAATTTTTCTAGTATCTGTTTGTAAGAGAATAGCCTCTCATCTTTCATTCTCTTTTAATGTAGGTTTTAGAAGGAGTGAAAGATGAGACAAGACATTTATAATGGATTTTATAAAGAAGAGTAATGGTGCTCTATTTATTACTATTAGGAAGGATTTTGTAATTGTGAGTTTGAATATTTAACATCACTAAGATGAACCACAAAATTAGGAAAATAGTTGAAATATATAAGCTGGTTTCAACCATTCAATTGCTGAAAAAATACCACCAACAAATATATTGCATATAGAAAAATTAATGCAAATGGATTTAGCACATTAAGAACTAGGATAAGTATCACACCATTTAATCACATTGCATCAAATCTGTAGAGACTGTTGTTCAACATACTTTTTGTTTTCCCATACCTAATTATAGAGTCTACCACAAACAATCACCAAAATTATTAAGTATCTTTCACATTAATATTATAATAGCTTCCCAACTTCTTAGCAGTTCCATCAGCAAGAACTTTATCTATCAGCTGAAACTTCTTGTAGTTAGCTTTTAGGGACTTTGCTTGCCGACTTGAAAGTTTTTCTTCTAGACCAAGTTGTGTCTGCAGATGGATGAAAAATTAGATCAACACTGAGAAAATACAATGCAAGAGGTTATGTGAATTATGAGATGAGACATGTATAGGAGGAACAACAGACTCTACCTTGAAAGCGGTCTGAAGCTTCGTAAACATGTTTTCCAATCGATTCTTGATCTTCTTTGCTACCTCAAAATCAGGATCCTTCGGATCCAACCAACGACATTGTAATTGTAAGACCCCAACTTATTATTAATGAAATTTAATTTTCTCTATTTATTATTTTGAAATAGTAAGGGTTGATTTGATTAATGTGGATAGTTAGGGTAAAATACATAAATATTTCAAAATAAGCAAGTGGTTATAATATATTCATTGTTATTGGGAATATTCGTTTGGTCGTGGAATATTCGCATCTTTGTCGGGGAATATTAAATGACGGTAGCAGACCATGTGTGGGCACCCATAACGGAAAGCGATTGGATGAAAAGAAAACGACAAATATAAGTTGTTTAAAAATAACGGTGTAGTTTGTTACAGAATTAATATTGTTAAAATACTAAATTGGTTAAAACACGAGAAGACAACCGTATTGCACCAATTATTGATTCTTACGTAAGAAGGCACTACTCAATAATGGTTACAGTAATTACTGTTCAGTATTTTATTGAGTTAATAATTGCTGCGTTGATATTTTATATTGCTGTTGTTTCAATAATTGTCATTACACAGTATTTTTCATTATCGAAGCAATAATTCATATTATCTGAATAATATTATTAGATAACATTATTGGCAATGTCTAGAAAGTTCTGTCTAAGGAGAGGTTTGGTCACCTAATTGCGTGTCGAAGAAGAAGAAATTTTATTGAAAGCCCCCCTTTCCAAGGCTGAATCCGGTTGTCAATATTGTGATTCTCGTAATATTAATTGTGAATAATTAATTATTGACTCATATGATGAGGAAAATATTGATTTTATGTGGATAAAGATGGAGAAAAATTTTAATGTGACAATTGTTGAAAATTGAAATTTTATCTTTTTCTGATAAAATAATTCATTTAAATATATTATTATATTTTAATAATATAATAATGGTGATATTTTTACAACGAATGTGGGATATATGAGTATATCTGAGGAGGAAGAGTATTTTTGTTGTAATAAATGTTTAAAATATGTTAAACATATAAATTGGACCCCATTTATTGACCGAAATTTGATTATAAATGTAAAATCGCCTGGTTTGTGGATTTCGGCCAATTTCTATTTGGCATTTGGAAAAACTTTCTTACTGTAAAGTTGTAGAGAATTGAATTTCCTATAAAAACTCGCGAGATTCGAATTTTCGATGAAAGGGCTATTTATTATGAATTATTGAAGTTTCAAATAATTAATTTTGGGAGTTTTAGTTAATTATTTTGAGAAAAACGTTTTTGCAACTAAGTTGGCCTCACATGTGATTCAAATGGGCTGAGATCAGTTGTCTAAGGTGGGCTAAAGAAAATGTGAAAATATATTAATATTATATTCAATTTTCTACTTTTTGGTGTTCTAAGCATTTTCCTATAAATAGGGTGCTTAGGTTAGAATTGAAAAACACACGTAAACCCGAAGTTTTCTCTATTTCTTTCTCGATATATTGAGCTCATTCTTGTGAGTATACTTTGAGTATTGTTAGGCGGTGCAAGTTTCCTTCAAAGACTATACCGGTAGATTCCATTAGAAGTACTAATCTTTCGAGGTAAGTGGATGTTATTTTCTTCTCAAATGATATTATTTCTTCAATATCATTATGTTGAAATATTGGTTGAAACTTTTGGAACTTTTCCATGCTCTGGGGTTACTATTCATGAGTTACTATTCATGAGTTACTATTCACGAGTTACTATTCATGAGTTTCTTATTCACGAGTTCTTATTCACTTAGTACTATTCATGAAGCGTGAAGATGATTTTTTGGGAAATTTCTATCTTTTTTGTGTTGAGTTACTATTCACGATACGGCACTATTCACGATATCTGGCACTATTCATAGAAAAATAAAATTTCTTCTTTTTTGTCCAAAATATCTATTCGGATACTAGCTTTGATTGTATCCATGTTTTGATCATTCTTGAATTTTACACCACTATGATTATTTTTGAGGTATTTTTGAACATGGATAAAACAAAGTACCTAATTCTTAATCCTTAATCCTTGTCATTTTGTTTCACTTTGGATTCGTTTTTAAAAATATTTTCATCATCCTCGGCCTTAAATGATGATATTAATGAATATCTTTGGCCTGTAGTAAAAGATGAATGATTTTCAAGAATATCTTTGGTAGTAGTGCAAAGATGAGCAGTGTTTAGATGAACATGACCAATCGATGAATATCTTGTCTCGTAGTGCAAAGATGAATATTTGATTCCAGATGTATATTAATTGATGTTACAGGATAAAAGATAGGCGATGAACTTTTAAATTCATACATAGAAGATAGTAGTTTGCATTCTCTACTTAACTCTTCTAATGAATTATTATTTCATGCGAATATTGATTTAAAATTTGTTGTCTATTGTATTCTATTAGATTTTTCCCGTTGAAGACTAACGGTAATTTGTTGTATATTATCTTAGTCATAATATTCTTTCTTTGGGCTAGTTGAGCTCACCCTTTTCTTTTGTTCCATTTTTCTTCTCTCGGGAGGCGAGAATATAGCGAGTAATGCAGCCGGGGTATGGAATGAAGGTTTTAGAAATAATTGTTTAGTAGTCCTCACCATTTTTGTAAAATAATGTATCAATAAATGTGATGAGGATTTATTTGAGTATAGATATTGTCTAGAAGATAATATTTGTATTCAAACTCACAGCTTTCTTGTTGTAATAATAAAGTTGTAGTTGTTTTCGTACTCATGTATTGACAACTCGAATAGGTGATGTATACCTATTTTGGGGCGCCACAGTTAGTATCGAGCTTAGGATATGATCTCCTGGCGGAGATGGGAGAATAGAACTAGGAGGGAGAAACGAGTAAATCCTTCGCTAGTGTGTGTCTACCTAAGCTTATTTTTTTAGTTGGTCAAGATATAAGGATATTATGTGATATATTGATTTCCTTAATTAACCCTTGTTTTATTATGCGGTGATTTGAGAATGTCGATCGAGAATATTAACAATGGAAATGAGACCGTGGAGACGCCTCTGTACTCACCAACGAGGAGAGCGTGCAATAGGCTGGCAATGTTCCTCCTGTGAACAACACCACTGAGCAGATGATGAACGAGGGGATGTTTAGAAGCTTTTTGCGGTTCATGCAAAATCGAGACGAGGAGACTCGTGTTCAAAATACTGAGGAGGAAATGATAGCAATTCACGGGTTGTCACAACCAAGCGATTCAAAGAGTTGGGACCACGAATTTAAGGGAAAGCAGATCCGATCATGGCGCGGAAACATGGGTCAAGCAAATTACCAAGATATTCGATGTCTTGGGATGCACGGAGAAATGAAGGTTCCATTCGCCACCTTTATTTTCCGTGGTGAGGCGGACTCTGGTGGGAGTCTGTGAAGCGTACTCCATCCAGTACTTTTCGGCATGTCTTGGGAGACATTTGAGAATTATTTAATGACAAATACTTTCCGAAAGTGTTCGTCATATGAAGGAAGTGGAGTTCATCAGATTAGAGCAAAACAACACGACGGTGTCTCAAGATATGAGGCAAAGTTTACTGAGTTATCGAGTTTGCACCTCATTTGGTGGAGAATGAGGAACGATAACACGGATGTTTCTTAGAGGTTTGAAACCCGATATACGTCAAGATCTCATTTCTCATAAACTTCTCTCTATTCGGATGTTGTTGTGGCTCAATTATTAGAAAGCGAGATAACGAGTACGGTCAACCGAGGACCACAACCAGGATCGTATGCAGAGATAAGCGATCAATGTAATAATGATAACCAATGGAGAAAGAAACAGATGGACAAAAATGGTAACCACTCTCGGTGGTGATCATGGCCATGAAAAATAGAAAAGCGAGTCGGGAGGAGATTTTAAAAAGAGGAGATTTAACAATGACCATGTGAAGACAGCGGTCTATGAAAGAATCGGTTCTAAGGGAGGAGAAACGACCACCGGTCGTATATGTTACAAATGCGGAAGAGGGACATATCGGTCAAACCGCCCACAACAGCAGTTCAAGGTATGCTATAATTGTGGAAAGGAAGGACATATCGCTCGAGATTATACGAAGAGTGAAACCTAGTTCGGCCGGGGCGGTGACTCAAAAGATCGTCCCAGAAAAGTCAAAGTCAATGATTTGGGAAGAAGCGTTTGTTGTGGATCGGTCAAAATGCGATGAACCCAAACGAGGTGATCACGGGTAAGCTATTTATAAATTCTTGCGAAGTTTATACCTTACTTGATACCGGTGCTACCCATTCATTTATCTCTCTCCGCTTGTGCTCAACGTTTAAACTTGACTCGAGGAGAAATTAGACTTTGACCTATCTCGTGGAAACTCCGTTAGGAGAAACTTTCATCACATCCAACATTTATAAATCTTGTTTGATTCAAGTTGGCACCATTACCTTACATGTTGACCTTATCTCTTTAAAGATACTTGCTTTTGATGTGATTTTAGGGATTGATTGGTTAACAACTCATCATGCCAAAATTGATTGTTTTTCGTAAGGTTGTTAGTTTTCATATTCTAACCAACCTTTGTTGTATTTAATTCAAGCAACTAAACCATTAAAATCAATCACGTCATATCTAATCATAAAGCTATTCGTTTATTGAAAAGCGGATGTCAAGCTTTCTTAGCCCATGTTATGGATTTGAATAAAGACACGCCAAATTTGAATAATATTCCCGTTGTTATTGACTTTCTGGCGACGATTTCTGAAGAACTTCCGGTCTACCCCGTAGCGTGAAGTTGAATTCTTTATTGATCTTGAACCGTACAAAGCCCATTTCTAAAACCCCATATCGAATGGCTCCTATTGAACTTCAGAGTTAAAGGTCCAACTACAGAATTGTTGGACATCGGTTTCATTCGGCCCTAGTACATCTCCTTGGGGTGCTCTGTTTTATTTGTAAAGAAGAAAGGCGGGAGTATGCGACTTTGTATTGACTATCGGGAATTGAACCATGTCACCATCAAGAATAGGTATCCTCTACCTCGTATTGATGACTTGTTTGACCAGTTGCAAGGGCACAATTCTTTTCAAAAATCGATCTTCGCTCGGATATCATCGGTGAAGATTAACCGAGGATATTCTAAAGGCGCCTTTAGAACTCGATGCGGGCATTATGAATTCTTAGTCATGTCTTTTGGATCGACTAATGCTCCTATGGCTTTCATGGATATGATGAACCGAGTATTCAAGGAATATTTGGATCGGTTTGTTGTTGTCTTTATTGATGACATCCTTATATATTCCAAAAGTCGTGAAGATCATGAGCACCATTTGAAGTCGGTACTCCAAAGGCTTCGTGAAAACAAACTATATGCCAAATTGAAGAAATGCGAGTTACGGCGAGGAAGTAGCATTCCTTGGGCACGTGGTGTCGAAACATGGAGTATCTATTGATCCCGTGAAGATTGAAGCAATACAAAGTTGGGAGCAATAAAAGTCGGTGGGATCAAGCACGTAGCTTTTGGGCTTAATTTGGTTATTATCGGAGATTCGTGGAAGGGTTTTCTCGAATCGCTACTCCATTAACCCAAATTTAACTCGGAAGGATACAAAATTCGTTTGGAGCGAAGAATGCGAGAAGAGTTTCAAGAGCTTAAAAGGAGACTTATTTGACTGTTTCTAACAATACCATCTGGTTCGGATGGATTTGTTATCTCTGACGATGCTTGTGCAAAGGGTTAGGATGTGTTCTCATGCAACGTGGGAAAGTCATAGGCTATGCCTCGCGACAACTTAAAGAGTATGAGAGGAATTATCCTACTCATGATCTAGAGTTAGCGCAACGATCGTTTGCGCGCTAAAGATATGGAGGCACTATCTATATGGGGAGAAAGTAGAGATATATTCTGCACCATAAAAGCCTTAAATATTTCTTCATTCAAAAAGAACTCAACACGCGACAAATGGCGTTGGCTCGAGCTATTGAAAGACTACGACCACACTATTCAATACCATCCCGGAAAAGCGAACGTGGTATGCCGACGCGTTGAGTAGAAGATCATATGCACGAACGAGTGGGATGATGTCAAGTATACGATAGAGCCAACTTTAATAGAAAAAGTTAAGGTTGCTCAAGCCACCGAATCCGGAGGCGATGCGTATGAAGAAGAAGAAACAAGAAGGAGCTATTAGGGCGAGAATTGATGAAGAAGGAATACTTGAGTCCACTCTAGACTTTGTGTTCCTAACGACTACGATTTGAAGTACAAGATTATGATGGAGGCACACAATACACCATTTGCAATCCATCTCGGAAGTACTAAAATGTATCGTGATCTTCGACATACATTTTGGTGGAACAATATGAAGAGAGAGATTTGCAAAGTTTATCTCAATGTGTTTAACTTGTCAACATGTAAAGGCGGAGCATCTAGTACCTAAGGGTCCGTTGCAACCACTTGAGATTCCGAAATGGAAGTGGGAACACATTACCATGGATTTCGTTCACGGTCTTCCTACGGTTTCGTGGCATCAATGCTATTTGGGTTATTATTGATAGATTAACCAAGTCCGCTCATTTCTTGCCGTCACGGAGACTTATTCACTTGAACATCTTGCTAGTATATACGTGAATGAGATTGTGAGGTTGCATGGCATGCCCAGTATCCATAGTTTGGATCGTGACCCAAGATTCACTTCAAGATTTTGGGTTAGCTTGCAAAAAGCTATGGACACGGATTTACGATTGCCGCATACCATCCTCAAGCGGACGGACAATCGAAAGGACTATTCAAACTCTTGAAGATTTATTAAGACTCGTGTCCTAGACTTCAAGAGGCGGTTGGGATAAGTATTTACCATTGGTGGAATTCTCCTACAACAATAGTTATCGACAAGTATAGGTGTAGCTCCATTTGAAGCATTATATGGGACGAAAGTGTCGCTCTCCAAAGGTATGTTGGGACGAGGTGGGTGAAACAACCTTTGTTGGGACCCGAATTAGTACGTATGACTACGGAAAGGATCCAAATGATTGACAACGTATCCTAAAGCGGCACAAGATCGACAAAAGAGTTATCGCGGATCTTCATCGAAAGGACGTGGAATTTAGTGTGGGGATCATGTATTGTTGCGAGTTGCTCCATGGAAGGAGTTACAAGATTTGGGAAGAGAGGAAAGCTCAATCCATGATTTATTGGTCCATTTCAAATTCTTGACCGAGTAGGAAATGTAGCCTATAGACTCGCGTTACCTCGAGTATGTCTCGTGTTCATAATGTGTTTCACATATCTCGTACTTTCGTAAATATGTGAAAGTCCCGAACCACGTTATAGAAGTTAGAACCGGACGAGATAGTGAAGAAGACTTAACGTATGAGGAGGTACTGTCAAGATCTTGGATAGGAAGGAGCATGTCCTACGCCAAGAAAGGTCATACCACAAGTTAAAGTTTTGTGGAGGAATCATCTTTATAGAGGAAATGACGGGAATTGGAAGCGGAAATGAAAGCGAGGTATCCTCACCTTTTCAAACACCAGTACGTCACGTCAATTTCGAGGACGAAATTTCATAAGGAGGGAGGTTGTAAGACCCCAACTTATTATTAATGAAATTTAATTTTCTATTTATTATTTTGAAATAGTAAGGGTTGATTTGATTAATGTGGATAGTTAGGGGTAAAATACGTAAATATTTTAAAATAAGCAAGTGGTTATAATATATTCATTGTTATTGGGGAATATTCGTTTGGTCGTGGAATATTTAATACGGCCGTTATAAATAATGTGGGCCCCATAACGGAAGCGATTGGATGAAGAAACGCGATAAATATAAGTTGTTTAAAAATAATAGCGGTGTAGTTATTCTGATTAATCTTTGTTAAAATACTCGATGGTTAAAACAGAAAGATTTTGCAGTATTGCACCAATTATTGATTCTTACGTAAGAAGGCACTACTCAATAATGGTTATGTAATTAATTGTTCAATTATTTTATTGAGTTAATAATTCTTTGCGTTGATATTTTATATTCTTCATTGTTTGATAATTGTCATTACACAATATTTTTCATTATCGAAGCAATAATTCATATTATCTCGAATAATATTATTAAATAACATTATTGGCAATGTCTAGAAAGTTACATCTAAGGAGAGGTTTGGTCACCTAATTGCTGGCGTCGATGAAGAAATTCTTATTGGAAAGTTCCTCTTTCTCGGAGCGCACTGGTTGTCGATATTGTGATTCGTAATATTATTTGTGAATAATTAATTATTGATTCATATGATGAGGAAAATATTGATTTTATGTGGATGGAGAAAAATTTTAATGTGACAATTGTTGAAAATTGAAATTTTATCTTTTTACGATAAAATAATTCATTTAAATATATTATTATATTTTAATAATATAATAATGGTGATATTTTTACAACGAATGTGGGATATATGAGTATCTGAGGAGGAAGAGTATTTTTGTTGCAATAAATGTTTAAAACATATTAAACATGTCGGTGGACCCCATTTATTGATCGAAATTTGATTATATACTTTGTAAAATTGCCCGTTTGTGGATTTCGGTCAATTTCTATTTGGAATTTGGAAAAACTTTCTTCTGCAAAGTTGTAGAGAATTGAATTTCCTATAAAACTCATGAGATTCGAATTTTCTGATGAAAGGGCTATTTATTATGAATTATTGAAGTTCAAATAATTAATTTTGGGAGTTTTAGTTAATTATTTTGAGAAAAACGTTTTTTGCAACTAAGTTGGCCTCACATGTGATTCAAATGGGCTGAAATCAGTTGTCTAAGGTGGGCTAAAGAAAATGTGAAAAATATATTAATATTATATTCAATTTTCTACTTTTGGTGTTCTAAGCATTTTCCTATAAATAGGGTGCTTAGGTTAGAATTGAAAAACACACCGTAAAGCTGAAGTTTTCTCTATTTCTCTCTCGATATATTGAAGCATTCTTGTGAGTATACTTTGAGTATTGTTAGCGGTGCAAGTTTCCTTGAGACTATATACCCAGATTCCAAATTTAAAGTACTAATCTTTCGAGGTAAGGGATGTTATTTTCTTCTCAAATGATATTATTTCTTCAATATCATTATGCTGAAATATTGGTTGAAACTTTTGGAACTTTTCCATGTCGGGGTTACTATTCATGAGTTACTATTCACGAGTTACTATTCATGAGTTACTATTCACGAGTTACTATTCACGAGTACTATTCATGAAGCGTGAAGATGTTTTTTGGGAAATTTCTATCTTTTGGTGTTGGAGTTACTATTCACGATACTAAGACTATTCACGATATCTGCACTATTCAATAGAAAAATAAAATTTCTTCTTTTGTCCAAAATATCTATTCGGATACTAGCTTTGATTGTATCCATGTTTGATCATTCTTGAATTTTACACCACTATGATTATTTTTGAGGTATTTTGAACATGGATAAAACAAAGTACGAATCCTTAATCCTTAATCCTTGTCATTTTGTTTCCTTTGGATTCGCTTTTTTTAAAATATTTTCATCATCCTTAGTCTTAAATGATGATATTATTGAATATCTTTGGCCTGTAGTGCAAAGATGAATGATTTCTGAAGAATATCTTTGGTAGTAGTGCAAAGATGAAGCAGTGTTTAGATGAACATGATTAATCGATGAATATCTTTGGCACAGTAGTGCAAAGATGAATATTTGATTCGGATGTATATTGATTGATGTTACGGGGATAAAAGATGAGCGATGAACTTTTAAATTCATACATAGAAGATAGTAGTTTGCATTCTCTACTTAACTCTTCTAATGAATTATTATTTTCATTGCGAATATTGATTTAAAATTTGTTGTCTATTGTATTCTATTAGATTTTTCCTGTTGAAGACTAACGGTAATTTGTTGTATATTATCTTAGTCATAATATTCTTTCTTCGGGCTAGTTGAGCTCACCCTTTTCCTTTTGTTCCATTTTTCTTCGCAGAGGGCGAGAATATAAGCGAAATGCAGTCTGGGTATGGAATGAAGGCTTTAGAAAGAATTGTTTAGTAGTCCTCACCATTTTTGTAAAATAATGTATCAATAAATGTGATGAGGATTTATTTGAGTATAGATATTGTCTAGAAGATAATATTTGTATTCAAACTCACAGTTTTACTGTTGTAATAATAAAGTTGTAGTTGTTTCTGTACCATGTATTGACAACTCAGAATAGGTGATGTATACCTATTTTGGGGGCGTCACAGTAATTTTCTACCTGGCTTCCTTGTCGATCGTCAAACATCTCTATCTCAGCAACATACACCCTCACAGGCCTTGGCATCCCAGACATCATGAACGGGAAATTGGCAATTTCAGAGATAATTTGCCTGGCCTGTTTTGAATTCTCCATCTCCACCAAAGCTGCACACGGGATATTCTTGGGTCCAATGTAGTTAGATTATCAACATAAACAGTTCTTTTCACCTTCTCTTCAAATGCAGCATACTCAGCTTCAGCAGAGGATTCCATAACACAGGAAATTTCTACAAGGATAATTTTAAAGAGGGGGCAATTCCATAACACGGGAAATTTCTCAGTAATTTATGCTTGACAACCTCTAAGAGGCAATTTTTCAAACACCTTATGTGCAACAATTTTAAAAGCAGGGTGGTTCATACACGTTTTTATACATGATTCTAATCAAAAAAATATTCTTCCTTATTACTCCTTATAACATGCACAAAATCCCCTTAACAATTGAGGGCCCAATAACAGTCCAAGTATAATAGTAATTAATTAAATATGTAGAAAGCTTGTTACCAAACTTTCTAATAAAATATCTATGAACAAAAAATTACTTTATAGCACTCGACTTTAATGAATTTTTTGCCGCCTTCACTGCTTCAATAAAAATTGGAACGGATGGAATGGGTTAGATTAAGAAAGCATGGCTTAAGACTTTTTCCTTCTTTCTCGTTTGGAACGAAATTGTAGCTCTTTGAATATCCTGTTGATTTATGATGGTGGGTCTAAAGAGGGGTTGTTCCAATTCAACCTGAATTCTGGTTCCGAAATCTTTCAACTGTCATCAGAAAAGAAGGCCATCGTGTCGAGGTATTCGGAGAGAACGTACGGGTTTGTGGATTTCAACGGTGAAGAGGAGAGAGAGGAATTACTAAGGAGTTTGTTTGGTGTAGAGAGGAAAGTCTGAGCTTGGAAATAGACTACCAAGTTTGCCCCTCTCTGTTATAAACATTACAGTCTTAGCTGGTCACTTTTGACCGATTAAGTAAAGAAAGTGTGTCTTTTGTTAAGTAAACTGAAGTTTGGGGTGTACTTAAACAACTTTTTCGGTTTGGGGTGCAAAAATCAACAGTGATATAAAGTTTGGGGTGCAATTTGTTTTTTAGTCTCTATATATATACAAGTGTGTATTGCATGTGCTATATTATATATGTTATAAACCATGTGCTGGAAAGTAGTTCTTTTTTAAAAAACCAAGCATACATTCCTTTTAATGTGCTGGCAAAGGTTATTAAGATTTCATACATGGCATTAATTTTGGCTTCCAACTTGGTCAAATAAGAGTAATAAATACTAAGTATCCTTAATGTGCTAACGGGACATTTATTTTGGGACTTGGCCACTTGGGTGCTGGAATGGTTAAAACCGTGTAATGATTGCATGCATAGAAATCTTATGTATATCATATATATATATATATATATGTATATATATATAATCGGATATGCATACACATATAATATTATAATATATACATAATAAATGAGCATTATGTTGGCTTCTTTCAAAACGTGTGAGTCATTCTTTTTGGGACAAAGAAACCGAGTATGCTGGAAGGTTTTTTAAACATATGGTCAAAATGAGCATTAATAGCCAAGTAAGTTAAAAAATCAACGGGTGAAAGTGTTTGGAAATCCGCGTATAAAATTTTTTATCTGGACCGTTAAATTCAAAAATCCTTCATCTCAACCATACATTCAATAATCAGTTTTTACTAATAACCATTTTACCTCTGATTTCAAAAATCTATAAATAGGAGGCATTTCTTTCCTTTTCATTTTACCAATTCACTTTCAAGAAAAGCTTATTTCTCTCCTACATACTCTCTCTCTAAGAAGCTTTCTTTCTTTACTTGAGATAAGTGGTTTGATTTATTTTATTTGAATTATCTCTTACTTATTTATATTTATAGATATACGAATATAAATTGTTATACACAATTCTATATATCTATATTTCATCTATATATCAAATAAAAGGATACTTGGGCGCCGCAAGGCTACAGAGATACACCTCTACAGAGAGGAATTCGAACCGTACGATTCCTTATAGTCTTCAGTAATCTTTTATTGATATTATTTATATAAATATCGTAAAATATATACTGTGACGCCCCCAAAATAGGTCCACATGACCCATTCTGAGTCGCCAGATATCACACTACAGAAATTAAATACAAACTTCATTTATACAACTGTTGAACTGTCGTGCAAAGTACAACAACACATAAGTTGTGAGTTTTAATACAAATATATGTAACTCTCATTGTGCCTCGACCACAACACCTTATAATGGTACTTTACATAAAAGTACAATCAATAATTGTTTTAGAAATTAAAATCTTTCGAAAATGCTCAAGGAAACCTTCATACATAGGAGTCCATGCATCTAAGTTATGATAGATATCATATAACTCGAGAATTATCCTTGGTTGACCCAATAGCCCCCAAAGAAAAACGAGCAGATTACTATCATGTTCTTTCCAATGGTGAGTCTTCTCTTGACATATAATTATCTCCATTGTCTCCAATTAAGAATTATACTTCAACCAAACTCCAAGATTATATAGGTAGTGCTCGTAGATATACTCAGCAAGTGGATGTGCACAACTGTAAGACCCCAACTTTTTAATGAATAAAATCAAATTTCCTTTATTTATTATTGTGAATAATAAGGTATTAATTTGATATAATAGCTTTGGTTATGGGTGAAATGTGAAAATTTTGCAAAATAAGCAAGTGGTTATAAAATATTCATTTTGTCGGTGGAATATTCTTTCTATCGGGGAATATTAAATTTACACACAAACCAATTCATGGGCCCCATAACGGATAACTAGTCGAATAAAGAAAATGACAAAATTAAATAACGGCGTAGTTGTTACCGTTAACACTGTTGGAATACCCGGTGGTTAAAATAAAGTAATACGCGTTGTTGCACAGAAGATACTAAGATTGCATAAGTATTATTGAATTATTGATCCTTACGTAAGAAGGCACTACTCAATAATTGTCACAAGAGTTACTCGCTCAATATTTTATTTTATTGATTCAATAATTCACGCATTGATATTTTATATTATTGTTGTTTCAATTATCATCATCGCATTAAAGATCTCCTTAATCGGATCAATAATTCAGATTATTTGGAATAATATTATTAGATAACATTATTGGCAATGTCTAGAAAGTTCATCGAGGAGAGATTTGGTCACCTAATTCGCGCGCTAGTAAAGAGAAATCCTTATTGGAAAGTCCCTCTTCCCGGAACAATCTGGTCATCATAAATGTGATTTCGTAATATTATTTGTGAATAATTAATCATTGATTCATATGATAAGGAAATATTTATTTTATGTGGATATAAATGATGAATTTATTTATGTGGTTATAAATGAAGGAATTAATGTTGAGGTGTTTTATTAGTATTTTTGTCGGATTGGAGGTATAAAAATCAAACTAGTGTTTATCGAGATATATTCATGGAGTTATAATTTTTAATCGTAGTTGGATCGTTGTAATTTTTGGATATGTTATACATATATAAGTTGAGTATATGTCCACAAATTTTGAACCGTTAAAAATGAGCGTATGATTTGTTATGAATTTTAAGAGGTGGCTAATTCGGAAATCAGGTTATAAATTATTTTGGTAGAAAATTCTAGAATTGGTGGGCCCCACTCTTGGTTGGTGAAGAAATATGCTGAGATTTTTATTCAAATGTGGTGGGTGGGAATAGTAGCAGGTAAAGCCATCAGGTTGCAGGTTAAGTCTGCTTTGGCGTGCTAACATTTTCCTATAAATAGAGGGCTAAGTTAGAATTGAAAATCACACCAGAAATAAGTTTTCTCTCTTTCTCTCTCTAGATTATTAAGTGTATTTTGTGAGTATTTAGATACTTTGTGAGTTTCTGTTAATCAGTGCAAGTTTCCTTCAACCTTATACCGATATTCCGATCAGAAGTACTGATATTTTGAGGTAAGTGATATTATCTTCTTCTTAAATGATATTTTCTTCGATATCATTATGCCGAAATATTGGTATGAACTTTTTATCAAATTTGAAACTTTTTGTGTCGGGGTTACTATTCACGTATACGACACTATTCACGAATACGACACTATTCACCGAAAAATGAAATTTTCTTCTTTTTGTCCAAGTTATCTATTATGGTTACTATCTTTGATTGTATCCATGTTTTGATCATTATTTATGAATTCTGCTTCAAAATTGGTTATTTCGAAATATTATTGAACTTGGATAAACTGTAATACGAATCCTTAATATTTGATCTGTTATCTCACTGGATTCGTTTTCTTTAAAATATTTTTCATCATCCTCACCCTAAATGATGATACAAATGAATATCTTTGGCCCAGTAGTGAAAAGATGAATGATTACCTAATGAATATCTTTGACCAGTAGTGCAAAGATGAAGCAGTGTTGAGATGAACATGACCAATTTGGTGATACAAATGAATATCTTTGGGCTGTAGTGCAAAGATGAATATTTGATTCAAGATGTATATTGATTGATGTTACAGGATATAATATTGATGATGGACTTTTAAATTAGAAGATAGTAGAATTCTTTCTCTACTTGACTCTTCTAATGGATTGTTGCTCATTGCAGATTGTTTTTCTAAAACTTGTTGTCTATTATATTTTATTAGATTATTCCCTGTTGAAGACTAATGATAATTTGTTGTATATTATCTTAGTCATAATATTCTTTACTGGGCTAGTTGAGCTCACCCTTTTGTTCCATTTTTCTTCTCAGGAGGTGAGAACATAGCAGGAACTAGTCGGGGTACGGAGTGATGGTTCTAGAAAGTTATTTTAGCAGTCCTCACTATTTTTAAAATAGTGTATCAATAATTGTAATGAGGACTCCTTTTGAGTTTTTATACACTCTATTTGTATTTAAACTCACAGTTTAATGAAGTTGTATTTGTTTTTGTACCATGTATTTGGCGACTCAGAATGGGTGATGTATACCTATTTTGGGGGCGTCATAGTTGGTATCAAAGCTTAGGGATATGATCCCTGGCTGAGATGTGAGACAAGAACTAGGAGGGGAGAGACGGGGAATTCCTTCGCTAGTATGACCTGACTAAGTTTATTTGGTATTTATTTGGTCGGTTAGAGTATAGGGATAATATGTCGCATGACTTATAACCCTTGTTTTATGGCAGTATTTAAGAATGGCAGCTGAGAACGTTAATAATGGAGTGAATCAGACCGTGGAGACACCTTTGATCACTACCTAGGGGAACGTGCAACAGGAAGGCAATAATACTCCTGTAAACAATGTTACCGAACAAATGATGAATGATGGGATGTTTAGAAGGTTTTTGTAGTTCATGCAAAACCAGACGAGGGAGACTCGTGC
Source organism: Panax quinquefolius (assembly GCA_020205615.1). Classification (NCBI taxonomy): domain Eukaryota; kingdom Viridiplantae; phylum Streptophyta; class Magnoliopsida; order Apiales; family Araliaceae; genus Panax; species Panax quinquefolius. Next base: position 123,581,436 of record CM035167.1, read on the forward strand.
ACGCAATATACGGTGGAAATGCTAAGAATGCGCGACTTTTGTCACAAATGCAAGCAGCTTCAAAGAGTTGGGACCACCGTAATTTAAGGAAAGCCGAATCCGATCATGGCGGAAATGTGGGTCAAGCAAATTACCAAGATATTCGATGTCTTGGGATGCACGGAGAACGAAGGTTCCATTCGCCACCTTTATGTTCGGTGAGGCGGATCACTTGGTGGGAGTCTCATGTGAAAGCGTACCAACCACCGCACTCAAAGATGTCTTGGGAAATGTTTCAGAAACTATTCAATGACAAGTACTTTCCTAAAAGTATTCGTCATATGAAGGAGGTGGAGTTTATCAGACTGGAATAAAACAACATGACGGTGTCCCAGTACGAGGCGAAGTTTGCAGAGTTATCCAGGTTTACACCTCATTTGGTAGAAAATGAGGAATGAATGACGAGGATGTTTCTGAGAGGTCTAAAGCCCGAGATTCGACAATATCTTATCTCTCATAAATTTTCTTTATATTCAGATGTTGTAAACAGGGTTCAATTATTAGAGCGAGATAATGAGTATGTTCAACCGAGAGAACATAACTAGGGTCATACCGGTGGCAGCGGTCATCGGAGCAATGACAACCAGAGGGAAGGAAAGCATTCGGACAAAAGCGGTAACCACTCTGGTGGTAATCGTGGCCGTGATAATAGAAGGAGTGAGTCGGGAGGAGATTTCAAAAGGAAAAGGTACAACAATGATAGCGTAAAGACGTCAGCACCAACATCAACTGTTTCTAGGGGAGGAGAACGACCACAGGTTGTATGTTATAAATGCGGGAAAGAGGGACACATCAGCCCAAACTGCCCATAACAATCCAAGGTGTGTTATAATTGTGGAAAGGAAGGTCATATAGCTAGAGATTGTCTAGTTGCGAAACCAAGTTCAACAGGGATGGTGACTCCAAAGCCTGTCCCGGACAAGTTAAAGTCGGTGGTTCCTAGAAGGGCGTTTGTCGTGACTGCCCAAAACACGAGGAACCCAAACGAGGTGATCACGGGTAAGCTAATCATAAACTCTTGCGAAGTTTATACCTTATTAGTTACCGGTTCTACCCATTCTTTTATCTCTCCTGCTTGTGCTCAACGTTTAAACTTGACTCCTGAGAAATTAGACTTTGACTTATCTGTTGAGACTCCGTTAGGAGAAACTTTCGTTACATCTACTGTTTTTAAATCTTGTATGATTCAAGTCGGTACCATCACATTACTTGCCGACCTTATTTCGTTGAAAATATCTTGCATTTGATGTGATTTTGGGGATTGATTGGTTAACCACGCATCATGCTAAAATTGATTGTTTTCGTAAGGTTGTTAGTTTTCATATTCCTAACTAACCTATTATGCGAATTCAAACAACCAAAGCACTAAAATCAGTCACTGTCATATCAAGCCATAAAGCTATTCGTTTATTGAAAATGGATGTCAAGCTTTCTTAGCCCATGTCACGGACTTGAACAAAAACATGTCAGATTTGAATACTATTTCTATTGTTAGTGAATTTCCTGATGTATTTCCTGAAGAACTTCCCGGTCTACCCCCAGAACGTGAAGTTGAATTCTTTATTGACCTTGAACCTGGTACAAAGCCCATTTCTAAAACCCCATATCGAATGGCTCCTATTGAACTTCAAGAGTTAAAGGTCCAACTACAGGAGTTGTTGGACATCAGTTTTATTCATCCTAGTACATCTCCTTGGGGTGCTCCTATGTTATTCGTAAAGAAGAAAGACGGGAGTATGTGACTTTATATTGACTACCGAGAGTTGAACCATGTCACTATCAAGAATAGGTATCCGCTACCTCGCATTGATGACCTGTTTGACCAGTTGCAAGGAGCACAATTCTTTTCAAAGATCGATCTTCGCTCTGGATATCATCAACTGAAGATTAAAACTGAGGATATTCCAAAGGCGCCCTCGTAACTCCCTATGACGGCATTATGAATTCTTAGTCATGTCTTTTGGATTGACTAATGCTCCTGCTGCTTTCATGGATATGATGAACCGTGTGTTTAAAGAATACTTGGATCAGTTCGTTGTTGTCTTTATTGATGACATCCTCATCTATTCCAAAAACCGTGAAGATCATGAGCACCATTTGAAAGTCGGTAATCGCAAAGGCTTCGTGATAACAAGTTGTATGCCAAGTTGAAAAAATGCAAGTTCTGGCTTGAGGAAGTAGCATTCCTTGGACACGTGGTGTCAAAACATGGAGTATCTGTCGACCCGACAAAGATTGAAGTCATACAAAGTTGGGAGCAACCAAAGTCGGTGACTGAAGTACGTAGCATTCTGGGCTTAGCTGGTTATTATCAGAGATTCGTGGAAGGATTTTCTTGAATCGCTACTCCGTTAACTCACCTAACTCATAAAGATATAAAATTCGGTTGGAACGAGGATTGCGAGAAGAGTTTTCAAGAACTCAAGAGAAGACTCATTTTAAGCACTGCTCGACAATACCATCCGGTTTGGATGGATTTGTTATCTCAAATGATGCTTCGTGCAAAGGGTTAGGATGTGTTCTCATGCAACATGGGAAAGTCATAGTTTATGCCTCAAGGCAACTCAAAGAATATGAGAGGAATTATCCTACTCATGATTTGGAGTTAGCGCTGATGCGTTGCGTTGAAGATTTGGAGACACTACCGTATGGGGAGAAAGTGGAGATCTATCTTGTGACGCCCCCAAAATAGGTCCATTCCATCCAACCCATTCTCGAGTCGCCAAATACATGGTACGTAAACAACTACAACTTTATTATCACAACAATAAAAACTGTGAGTTTAAATACAAATATTATCTTCTAGACAATATTTATACTCAAATAAATCCTCATCACATTTATTGATACATTATTTTACAATAATGGTGAGGACTACTAAACAACTCTCTCTAGAACCTTCATTCCATACCCCGACTAAGTACTTCGCTACATTCTCGCCCCCGAGAAGAAAAATGGAACAACAAGGAAAAGGGTGAGCTCAACTAGCCCAAAGAAAGAATGTTATGACTAAGATAATATACAACAAATTATCGTTAGTCTCCAACAGGAAAAATCGATAGAATACAATAGACAACAAGTTTCAGATCAATATTCGCAGCTGAAATAATAATTCATGTAAGAGTTACGTAGAGAATGAAATCTACTATAATCTATGAATTTAACGGTCCATCATCAATATTTTATCCTCGTAACATCAATCAATATTCATCTCAAATCAAATATTCATCTTTGCACCATGTGCCAAAGATATTCATCAATCGGCCATGTTCATCTCAACACTGCTCATCTTTGCACTAAAGGCCAAAAGATATTCTTCAGAAATCATTCATCTTTGCACTACAGCCAAAGATATTCAATAATATCATCATTTAAGACCGAGGATGATGAAAATATTTTTAAAGAACTAATCCAAATGAAACAAAAATGACAAGGATTAAGGATTAAAGATTCATACTTGGTTTTATCCATGTCCAATAATACCTCAAAAATAATCATAGTGGTGTAAAATTCAAGAATGATCAAAACATGGATACAATCAAAGCTAGTATCCGTAATAGATATTTTTGATTTAAAAGAAAAATTTTCATTTTTCTATGAATAGTGCCAGATTCGTGAATAGTGTCAGATACGTGAATAAGGCCAGATACGTGAATAAACCGATATACATGAATAGTAAATCCGACACCAAAAGATAGAAATTCCACAAAAAACATTTTCACGCCTACTTAATAAGACTCGTGAATAGAACTCGTGAATAGTAACTCGTGAATAGTAACTCATGAATAGTAACCCCGACATGAAAAAGTTCCAAATTTGATAAAAACTTCAGATCAACATTTCAAAGATAATGATATCAAGAAATAATATCATTACGAGAAACAAATAATATCCCTTACCTCAAAGAATCAAGATTTTAAGGAAAGGCTCAAGTGATGCCGAATGAAACTCAGAATGAACAAAGAACTCTCAAAGTATCTAAATACTCACAAAATACGCTCAATAATATAGAGAGAAAGAGAGAAAACTTTGTTTTCGTGTGATTTTCAATTCTAACTTAAATTTCTATTTATAGAAAATGTTAGTTTTCACCAAGCAGCACTTTTGACCGCCACCGATGGCTTTTTACTCGCTACTATTGCCACCCACCACATTTGAAATAAAATTCAGCACATTTCTTCACCAACCACAAGTGGGGCCCACTCAATTCTAGAATTTTCCACCAAAATCAATTATAACCCTAATTTCGAATCGACACCTCTTAAAATTCATAACAAATCATTCGTGAATTTTTAATTCGGCTCAAAATTTGTGGACATATACTCAACTTATGTATGTATAACATACCCAAAAATTACTACAATCCAACTATTCGGATTAAAAATTATAACCCCGCAATATATCTCAAAACCCCGATTTAATTTTTTAATACCTCCAATCCGATAAAATACCGATAAAACACCTCAACATTAATTCCTTCATTAATAACCACATAAATAAATCCATCATTTATATTCATATAAAATAAATATTTCCTTATCATATGAATCAATAATTAATTATTCACAAATAATATTACGTAATCACATTTATGATAAACCAGTCGCTCCTCAGAAAGAGGGGCTTTCAATAAGGATCTCTCCTCATCGGCGCCGCAATTAGGTGACCAAACCTCTCCTTAGATGTAACTTTCTAGACATTGCCAATAATGTTATCTAATAATATTATTCAAATAATATGAATTATTGATCCGATAATGGGAAATATCGTGCGTTGACAATTATTGAACAACAATAATATAAAATATCAACGCAAAGAATTATTGAATCAATAAAATAAAATATTGAACAAAGAATTCATCGTGAAAATTATTGAGTAAGTGCCATCTTACGTAAGGATCAATAATTCAACAACATCGCAATACCGCGGTGCCATCGCGGCAACCACGCCAGACATCAGATTTTAACCACGGGTATTCCAACAATTTAATCTCAGAATAACTACTACTGCTATTTATAACCACCCAAACTTTGTCGTTTTTCCTCATCCAATCGCTTTCCGTTATGGGGCCCACATACGGTCGTACTGGTCGCATTTAATATTCCCCGACAAAGCATTTAATAATATTCCCGACCAAACGAATATTCCCGACAAAGATTTAATATTCCACGCACCAAACGAATATTCCCCACAAAAATGAATATTTTATAACCACTGCTTATTTTGAAATATTTATGATTTAACCCTTAACTATCCACATTAATCAAATCAACCCTTACTATTTCAAAATAATAAATAAAGGAAATTCCTTTTATTTAAAAAAATTTCGGTCTTACAACCTCCCTCCTTATGAAATTTTTCGTCCTCGAAATCGACGACGACTACTGTGTGTTTCAAAAGGTAAAGATACCTCGCTTTCATTTTCGCTTTCCAACTCCTGTGTCATTTCCTCAATAAAGCATGGTTTCTCCACAAAACTTTAACTTATGGTAAACCCCAGACATAGGTCATGTTCTTTTCCTCTACAAAATCTCGACAGTACCTCCTCGACGTTAAGTCTTCTGGCTATCTCGTCCGTTTCTAACTCAATGACGCGTTTTGGTCGTCCACATATTTACGTAACATCGACACGTGAAAAACGTTATGAACACGCCATACTTGGCGGTAGAAACGAGTCTATAGGCCACGCTCCTATTCGATCGAGAATTTCAAATGGATTAATAAATCAAGGTTCGAGCTTTCTCACCTCACCGATTCTCGCTTTTAAAATAACAACCTCTTCAGACCTCCTTCTTCAAATTCATCACTCCGTTGTGTAGCTTGAAAGTTTTTTTAACTTTACCGATTAAAGTCGATTATACTCAGATATCATCACGTGGGTACCTAAAGTTTTCATCTCCATCTCTATTATTTGTAAATTATACTTAAATTAGTCTTTGACAATATCGTATCAGATTTCAGATACGATCTTCTACTCAACACGCCGCCTACCACGCTCGCTTTTCCAGATGGCATGGTTAGAATATGTGCCGAAATGAGTCTCTCGAGCTCTTGGAAAATCTTCCCGCATTCCTCGCTTCCATACGAATTTTGTATCTTTTCGAGTCACTAAGTTAACGGAATAGCGATTCAAGAAAATCCTTCCCACGAATCTCCGATAATAACCAACTAAGCTTGTAAAGCTACGATTTCGACATCGACTTAGGTTGTTTCTCAATCGCGACTCATATCCCAATCTTGGATAAGACGTCACAATGACACCTATCGCTTTACTATCGCATCTAATATGACGCCCCTACAGAGAGTCTCGCTTAGTGAATTCCACAAAGGAAGTCACAAGATAAAGGCTCGTGTACCAAATTTATAGTTGAATTTTTAACTCCTCAAGTTCAATAGAGCCATTCGATATGAGATTTTAGAAATGAGTTTTGTCAGAGGGTTCAAAGTCGATACAAAATTTAATATATCTTTGGGAGTAAGCCAATAAATTCTTCAGAAATACGTCAGAAAAATCAATAACAACAAGAATATTATTCAAATCGACGTGTCTTTATTCAAATCCATAACACGGACTAAGAAAACTCGACATCCGTAATAAAACGAATGACTTCATGGCTTGATATGAAAATGTTTGACTACAATGGTTTGATTGCTTGAGTTCGAATAATAAAGTTGCTTAGGAATATGAAAACTAACAACCTTACAAAAGCAATCAATTTTGGCATGATGAGTAGTTAACCTTAAAATCACATCAAAACAAATATCTCTATAGAAATAAGGTTAATGTGTAATGATATAGTGCCAACTCTGAATCAACAAGATTTTTAAACAACGGATGTAATGAAAGTTTCTCCTAAACTGAGTCTCCATAAATAGGTCAAAGTCTAATTTCTCCGTAGTCAAGTTCAAACGCTGAGCGCAAGCAAAGAGAGATAAAAGAATGGGTAGAACCCAGATCTAGTAAGGTATAAACTTCGCAAGAATTTATAATTAACTAACCCGTGCTAACTTCGCTCGGTTCCTCGATTTTGACCGGCCACGACAAACGCCTTCCAGAATCGTTGACTTTGACTTTTTCGGGACATCCTTTCGAGTCACCGCCTCACCAAGACTAGGGTTTCGATATCGCATAAATCTCGAGCGATATGTCCTTCTTTTCCACAATTATAGCATACCTTAAACTGTAGGGCGCTTGAATGATATGTCCTCTTTCCAAGATTTGTAACATACGACCGATGGTCTTTTCCTCCTTCGAAACTGGCCACATCGGGCGCCGACGTCTTCACATGGTCGTTGTTGAATCTCCTCTTTTAAAATCTCCTCCCAACTCGCTTCTTCTATTTTCATGGCCACGATTACCACCAGAGTGGTTACCGCTTTTGTCCGTATTCTTCTTTCTCCACCGGGTTATCGTTATTCGATGATCGCTATCTTTGGTATGATCCTCGTTATGGTCCCTCGGTTGAACGTATTTCGTTATCTCGCTTCTAACAATCGAGCCCTGCTTACAACATCCGAATAGAGAGAAAATTTATGAGAAATGAGATATCGACGTACGCCGGTTTCAAACCTCTCGTAAACATCCGCCATAACGCTCCTCATTCTCCACCAAATGAGGTGCAAACTCGATAACTCCGCAAACTTCGCCTCGCATCGGGACACCGCCATGTTATTCTCGCTCAATCTAATAAACTCCACTTCCTTCATACGATTTAATACTTTCGTGGAAGTATTGTCATTGAACTGCTTTCAAACGCCTCCCACGACATACGCCGAAGTGCAAATGAATGGGTACGCTTCACGATTCCCACCAAGAATCGCTTCGCCATTTTAACATAAAAGTAGCGAATGGAACTTTCGTTCTTCTTCGCATCCCAAGACATCGAATATCTTGGTAATTTGCTTTGACCCATGTTTCCGCCATGATCGGATCGGATCGCTTTCCCTGCACTCGTGGTCCCAACTTTGAATCGCTTGGGTGTGACCACCCGTGAATCGCTATCATCTCCTCCTCAGATTTTGAACACGAGTCTCCTCGTCCGATTTTGCATGAATCGCAAAAAGCTTCTAAACATCCCTCGCTCATCATCCCGCCGGTGGTGTTATTCAGGAGGTACATTGCCACCACAGTACACGCTTCTCCTCGTTGTTAAGCACATGTGCATCTCCACGGCCTCATTTACACCACTATTAATATTCTCAATCGACATTCTCAATCATCGCTATAAAACAAGGGTTAATTAAGGAAATCAATCACATAATATCCCTATATACCCGACCAACTAACAAATAAGCTTTAGTAGACACACTAGCAAAGGATTTACTCTGCCTCCCTCCTAGTTCTATTCCCGATCTCCGCTAGAGATCATATCCCTAAGAGATCAATACGGACACCAACTTGTGTCAAGACCTCACATCGATACCTATCAACCATCCGCAGAATCCAAGCGCCCCCACGGAAATAGGCATCCCCCATCAACAGGAAGTCACCAACCGGGGGTTTTACTTATAGCTCGATACCAACCTGTGAGTCCCAAAATAGGTCCATTCCATCCAACCCATTCTCGAGTCGCCAAATACATGGTACGTAAACAACTACAACTTTATTATCACAACAATAAAAGCTGTGAGTTTAAATACAAATATTATCTTCTAGATAATATTTATACTCAAATAAATCCTCATCACATTTATTGATACATTATTTTACAATAATGGTGAGGACTACTAAACAACTCTCTCTAGAACCTTCATTCCATACCCCGACTAAGACTCGCTACATTCTCGCCTCCCGAGAAGAAAAATGGAACAACAAGGAAAAAGGGTGAGCTCAACTAGCCAAAAGAAGAATGTTATGACTAAGATAATATACAACAAATTATCGTTAGTCTCCAACAGGAAAAATCGATAGAATACAATAGACAACAAGTTTCGGATCAATATTCGCAATGGAAATAATAATTCATGTAAGAGTTACGTAGAGAATGAAATCTACTATAATCTATGAATTTAAAAACCCATCATCAATATTTTATCCTCGTAACATCAATCAATATTCATCTCAAATCAAATATTCATCTTTGCACTATGTGCCAAAGATATTCATCAATTTGGCCATGTTCATGTTCATCTCTCAACACTGCTCATCTGCTCATCTTTGCACTAAAGGCCAAAGATATTCTTCAGAAATCATTCATCTTTTGCACTACAGCCAAAGATATTCAATAATATCATCATTTAAGACCGAGGATGATGAAAAATATTTTTAAAGAACGAATCCAAAGGAAACAAAATGACAAGGATTAAGGATTAAGGATTCATACTTGGTTTTATCCATGTCCAATAATACCTCAAAAATAATCATAGTGGTGTAAAATTCAAGAATGATCAAAACATGGATACAATCAAAGCTAGTATCCGTAATAGATATTTTAGATTTAAAAGAAAAATTTTCATTTTTTATGAATAGTGCCAGATTCGTGAATAGTGTCAGATACGTGAATAAGGCCAGATACGTGAATAGGCAGACATACATGAATAGAATAAATCCGACACCAAAAGATAGAAATTCCACAAAAAACATTTTCACGCTTAATAATAAGATCGTGAATAAGAATCGTGAATAGAAACTCGTGAATAGTAACTCGTGAATAGTAACTCATGAATAGTAACCCCGATACATGAAAAAGTTCCAAATTTGATAAAACTTCAGATCAATATTTCAAAGATAATGATATCAAGAAATAATATCATTACGAAACAAATAATATCCCTTACCTCAAAGAATCAAGATTTCTAAGGAAAGGCTCAAGTGATGTCGAATGAAACTTGATCGAATAAAGAACTCTCAAAGTATCTAAATACTCACAAAATACGCCAATAATATAGAGAGAGAAAGAGAAAACTTTGTTTTGTGTGATTTTCAATTCTAACTTAGCCTCTATTTATAGAAAATGTTAGCCCGTCAAGCAGACTTGACTGCCACACCGATGGCTTTTTACTCGCTACTATTGCCACCCACCACATTTGAAATAAAATTCAGCACATTTCTTCACCAACCACAAGTGGGGCCCACTCAATTCTAGAATTTTCCACCAAAATCAATTATAACCCTAATTTCTAATCGACACCTCTTAAAATTCATAACAAATCATTCGTGAATTTTTAACGGCTCAAAATTTGTGGACATATACTCAACTTATGTATGTATAACATACCCAAAAATTACCACAATCCAACTTCATTCGGATTAAAAATTATAACCCCGCAATATATCTCAAAACCCCGATTTAATTTTTTAATACCTCCAATCCGATAAAATACCGATAAAACACCTCAACATTAATTCCTTCATTAATAACCACATAAATAAATCCATCATTTATATTCATATAAAATAAATATTTCCTTATCATATGAATCAATAATTAATTATTCACAAATAATATTACGTAATCACATTTATGACAACCAGTCGCTCCTCAGAAAGAGGGGCTTTCCAATAAGGATCTCTCCTCATCGGGCGCCGCAATTAGGTGACCAAACCTCTCCTTAGATGTAACTTTCTAGACATTGCCAATAATGTTATCTAATAATATTATTCAAATAATATGAATTATTGATCCGATAATGGGAAATATCGTGCAAAATGACAATTATCGAACAACAATAATATAAAATATCAACGCAAAGAATTATCGAATCAATAAAATAAAATATCGAATAAAGAATTCATCGTGGAAAATTATTGAGAAAGTGCCATCTTACGTAAGGATCAATAATTCAACAATACTGCGGTAATACCGCAGTGCCATCGCGGCAACCACGCCAGACATCAGATTTTAACCACCGGTATTCCAACAGCCTTAATTCAGAATAACTACGCCGTTATTTATAAACCACCCAAACTTTGTCGCTTTTCCTCATCCAATCGCTTTCCGTTATGGGCCCACACACATACTGGCCGCATTTAATATTCCCGACGCATTTAATATTCCACGACCAAACGAATACGACAAATATTTAATATTCCACCACCAAACTAATATTCCCCACAAAAATGAATATTTTATAACCACTGCTTATTTTGAAATATTTATGATTTAACCCTTAACTATCCACATTAATCAAATCAACCCTTACTATTTCAAAATAATAAATAAAGGAAATTCCTTTTATTTAAAAAATTTTTGGTCTTACAACCTCCCTCCTTATGAAATTTCGTCCTCGAAATTGACGACGTACTGGTGTTTCAAAAGGTAAAGATACCTCGCTTTCATTTTCGCTTCCAACTCCTGTGTCATTTCCTCAATAGCATGGTTTCTCCACAAAACTTTAACTTATGGTATAACCTCGGTACATAGGTCATGTTCTTTCCTCTACAAAATCTTGACAGTACCTCCTCGTGACGTTAAGTCTTCTATTATCTCGTGGGTTCTAACTCAATGACGTGTTTGGTCGTCCACATATTTACGTAACATCGATACGTGAAAAACGTTATGAACACGCCGCCACATACTTGGTGGTAAAACGAGTCTATAGGCCACAGTTCCTATTCGATCGAGAATTTCAAATGGATTAATAAATCAAGGTTCGAGCTTTCCTCACCTCACCGATTCTTGCTTTTAAAATAACAACCTCTCGCACCTCCTTCTTCAAATTCATCACCGATTGTGTAGCTCGAGCATTTTTTAACTTTTTACCGATTAAAGTCGATTATACTCAGATATCATCACGTGGGTACCTAAAGTTTTCATCTCCATCTCTATTATTTGTAAATTATACTGAAATTAGTCTTTGACAATATCGTACTCAGATTTCAGATACGATCTTCTACTCAACACGCCGCCTACCACGTCGCTTTTTCAGGATGGCATGGTTAGAATATGTGCTCGAAATGAGTCGCCTCTTGAGCTCTTGGAAAATCTTCTCGCATTCCTCGCTCCATACGAATTTTGTATCTTTTCGAGTCACTAAGTTAACGGAATAGCGATTCAAGAAAATCCTTCCACGAATCTCCGATAATAACCAACTAAGCTTCAGAAAGCTACGTTATTTCGACATCGACTTAGGTTGCTCTCAATCGTGACTCATATCCCAATCTTGGATAAGACGTCACAATGACACCTATCGCTTTACTATCGCATCTAATATGACGTCCCTACAGAGAGTCTCGCTTAGTGAATTCCACAAAGGAAGTCACAAGATAAAGGCTCAGTACCAAATTTATAGTTGAATTTTTAACTCCTCAAGTTCAATAGAGCCATTCGATATGAGATTTTAGAAATGAGTTTTGTATGGGTTCAAAGTCGATACAAAATTTAATATATCTTTGGGAGTAAGCCAATAAATTCTTCTTGAAATACGCCAGAAAAATCAATAACAACAAGAATATTATTCAAATCGACGTGTCTTTATTCAAATCCATAACATGGACTAAGAAAACTTGACATCCGTAATAAACGAATGACTTCATGGCTTGATATGAAAATGTTTGACTACAATGGTTTGATCGCTTGAGTTCGAATAACAAAGTTGCTTAGGAATATGAAAACTAACAACCTTACAAAAGCAATCAATTTTGGTATGATGAGTAGTTAACCTTAAAATCACATCAAAAACAAATATCTCTATAGAAATAAGGTTAACAGTAATGTGATAGTGCCAACCTGAATCAAGCAAGATTTTTAAACAACGGATGTAATGAAAGTTTCTCCTAAACTGAGTCTCCATAAATAAGTCAAAGTCTAATTTCTCCGTAGTCAAGTTCAAACGTTGAGCGCTAAAGCAAGAGAGATAAAAGAATGGGTAGAACCCAGATTCAGTAAGGTATAAACTTCGCAAGAATTTATAATTAACTAACCTGCTAACTTCGTCGGGTTCCTCGTATTTTTTTGACCGGCCACGACAAACGCTCTTCCAGAATCGTTGACTTTGATTTTTCGGGACATCCTTTTGAGTCACCGCCTCACAAGACTAGGTTTCGATATCGCATAACTCGGCGATATGTCCTTCTTTTCCACAATTATAGCATACCTTAAACTGTTGTGGGCGTTTGAATGATATGTCCCTCTTTCCCAAGATTTTGTAACATACGACCGATGGTCTTTCTCCTCCCTCGAAACTAGTTGCATCTGGCGCCGACGCCTTCACATGGTCGTTGTTGAATCTCCTCTTTTAAAATCTCCTCCCAACTCGCTTCTTCTATTTTCATGGCCACGATTACCACCAGAGTGGTTACCGCCTTTGTCCGTATTCTTCTTTCTCCATTGGTTATCGTTATTCGATGATCGCTATCTTTGGTATGATCTCGGTTATGGTCCCTCGGTTGAACGTACTCGTTATCTCGCTTCTAACAAATCGAGCCTCATTTACAACATCCGAATAGAGAGAAAATTTATGAGAAATGAGATATCGACGTACCGGGTTTCAAACCTCGTAAACATCCGCGCCATACGCTCCTCATTCTCCACCAAATGAGGTGCAAACTCGGATAACTCCGCAAACTTCGCCTCGATCGGGACACCGCCATGTTATTCGCTTCCAATCTAATAAACTCCACTTCCTTCATATGACGAATACTTTGTGGAAGTACTTGTCATTGAATCTGCTTCAAACGTCTCCCATGACACGCCGAAAAATTGAATGGGTACGCTTCACGTGATTCCCACCGAAGAATCGCCTTCGCCACGGAACATAAAAGTAGCGAATGGAACTTTCGTTCTTCTTCGCATCCCAAGACATCGAATATCTTGGTAATTTGCTTGACCCATGTTTCCGCCATGATCGGATCCGGCTTTTCCCAGTGCTCTGGTGGTCCCAACTCTTTGAATCGCTTGACCGTGACCACCCGTGAATTGCTATCATCTCCTCCTCAGTATTTTGAACACGAGTCTCCCTCGTCGATTTTTTTGCATGAACCGCAAAAAGCTTCTAAACATCCCTCGCTCATCATCGCGCCGATTGGTGTTATTCACAGGAGGTACATTGCCATTGCACGTTCTCCTCGTTGTTAAGTCGATGCATCTCCACGGTCTCATTTACACCACTATTAATATTCTCAATCGACATTCTCAATTCATGTATAAAACAAGGGTTAATTAAGGAAATCAATCACATAATATCCCTATATATCGACCAACTAACAAATAAGCTTAGGTAGGACACACTAGCAAAGGATTTTACGTCTCTCTCCCTCCTAGTTCTATTCCCCGATCTCCGCTAGAGATCATATCCCTAAGCTCGATACTAACCGTGACTCTGGACACCAACTGGTCAAGACCTCACATTGATATTTATCGGTTTGCCACCGCAGAATCCAAGGCCCCTACGGAGAGTCCGCTTTGCAGCATCCCCATCAACAGAAGTCACCAAATGAGAGGCTGGGGCTCTTTACTTATAGCTACGATACCAACCTGACGCCCCCAAAATAGGTCCATTCCATCCAACCCATTCGAGTCGCCAAATACACGGCATGTAAACAACTACAACTTTATTATCACAACAATAAAATTGTGAGTTTAAATACAAATATTATCTTCTAGACAATATTTATACTCAAATAAATCCTCATCACATTTATTGATACATTATTTTACAATAATGGTGAGGACTACTAAACAACTCTCTCTAGAACCTTCATTCCATACCCCGACTAAGACTCGCTACATTCTCGCCTCCCGAGAAGAAAAATGGAACAACAAGGAAAAGGGTGAGCTCAACTAGCCCAAAGAAAGAATGTTATGACTAAGAGAATATACAACAAATTATCGTTAGTCTCCAACAGGAAAAATCGATAGAATACAATGTACAACAAGTTTCAGATCAATATTCGCAATGAAATAATAATTCATAGAAGAGTTACGTAGAGAATGAAATCTACTATAATCTATGAATTTAAAAAATCCATCATCAATATTTTATCCTCGTAACATCAATCAATATTCATCTCAAATCAAATATTCATCTTTGCACCTATGTGCCAAAGATATTCATCAATCGGCCATGTTCATCTCAACACCTGTTCATCTTTGCACTAAAGGCCAAAGATATTCTTCAGAAATCATTCATCTTTGCACTACAGGCCAAAGATATTCAATAATATCATCATTTAAGACTGAGGATGATGAAAAATATTTTTAAAGAACGAATCCAGTGAAACAAAATGACAAGGATTAAGGATTAAAGATTCATACTTGGTTTTATCCATGTCCAATAATACCTCAAAAATAATCATAGTGGTGTAAAATTCAAGAATGATCAAAACATGGATACAATCAAAGCTAGTATCCGTAATAGATATTTTGTATTTAAAAGAAAAATTTTCATTTTTCTATGAATAGTGCCAGATTCGTGAATAGGTCAGATATCGTGAATAAGGTCAGATATCGTGAATAGACGTATATACATAAATAGTAAATCCGACACCAAAAAAGATAGAAATTCCACAAAAAAACATTTTCACGCTTCATTAATAAGTACTCGTGAATAAGAATCGTGAATAGTAACTCGTGAATAGTAACTCGTGAATAAGAACTCATGAATAGTAACTTATACATGAAAAAGTTCCAAATTTGATAAAACTTCAGATCAACATTTCAAAGATAATGATATCAAGAAATAATATCATTTCTGAAACAAATAATATCCCTTACCTCAAAGAATCAAGATTTAAGGAAAGGTCAAGTGATCTTTGAATGAAACTTGTCAGATGAATAAAGAACTCTCAAAGTATCTAAATACTCACAAAATACGCTCAATAATATAGAGAGAGAAGAGAGAAAACTTTGTTTCGTGTGATTTTCAATTCTAACTTAGCCCCTCTATTTATAGGAAAATGTTAGCCCTACCAAGCAGACTTGACACTTCGCCACCGATGGCTTTTACCGCTACTATTGCCACCCACCACATTTGAAATAAAATTCAGCACATTTCTTCACCAACCACAAGTGGGGCCCACTCAATTCTAGAATTTTCCACCAAAATCAATTATAACCCTAATTTCGAATCGGACACCTCTTAAAATTCATAACAAATCATTCGTGAATTTTTAACGGTTCAAAATTTGTGGACATATACTCAACTTATGTATGTATAACATACCCCAAAAATTACCACAATCCAACGGTCGGATTAAAAATTATAACCCCGCAATATATCTCAAAACCCCCGATTTAATTTTTTTAATACTCCAATCCGATAAAATCTCGATAAAACACCTCAACATTAATTCCTTCATTAATAACCACATAAATAAATCCATCATTTATATTCATATAAAATAAATATTTCCTTATCATATGAATCAATAATTAATTATTCACAAATAATATTATGTAATCACATTTATGACAACAAAGTCGTTCCAGGAAAGAGGGGCTTTCAATAAGGATCTCTCTCATCTTGCGCCGCAATTAGGTGACCAAACCTCTCCTTAGAGCATGTAACTTTCTAGACATTGCCAATAATGTTATCTAATAATATTATTCAAATAATATGAATTATTGATCCGATAATGGGAAATCTTTGTGCAAATGACAATTATTGAACAACAATAATATAAAATATCAACGCAAAGAATTATTGAATCAATAAAATAAAATATTGAATAAAGAACTATCGTGAAAATTATTGAGTAGTGCCATCTTACGTAAGGATCAATAATTCAACAACACTGCAGTAATACCGCAAAGCTATCTTATGCAACCACGCCAGACATCGTATTTTAACCGGGTATTCCAATGCCTTAATTGGTAATAACTACGCCGTTATTTATAACCACCCAAACTTTTGCTGCTTTCCTCATCCAATCGCTTCGTTATGGGGCCCACACACGGTCGCTACCGTCGCATTTAATATTCCCGACAAGATTTAATATTCCACCACCAAACGAATATTTCGACAAGATTTACGAATATTCCACGACCAAAACTAATATTCCCCTAACAAAAATGAATATTTTATAACCACTTGCTTATTTTGAAATATTTGCGTATTTAACCCTTAACTATCCACATTAATCAAATCAACCCTTACTATTTCAAAATAATAAATAAAGGAAATTCCTTTTATTTAAAAAAAATTCGGGTCTTACATATATACAATCATAAAAGCCTCAAATATTTCTTCACCTAAAAGGAACTCAACATGCAAGAACGATGTTGGCTCAAGTCATTGAAAGATTACGATCATACCATCCAATATCATCCTGGAAAAGCAAACGTGGTAGCTGACGCATTAAGTAGAAGATCATATGCAGGTACGAGTGCAAGGTTGTTAACACAAAGGTCCATTTTGTATGACTTGCAAAGGATGGAGATAGAGATGAAGGTTCCAAGTACCCACGTGATGATATCAAACATGCGAGTAGAACCAACTTTAATCGATAAAGTTAAAGCTGCTCAAGCTACGGACATGGAGCTAATGCGTATGAAGAAGAAAGTGCAAAAAGGTGCTATTCCAGAAGCAAGAATCGATGAAGAAGAAATACTTCGAGTCAACTCCAGACTTTATGTTCCTAACGATTCTGATTTGAAGCATAAAATCATGATGGAGTCACACAACACACCGTTTGCAATCCATCCTGGAAGTACCAAAATGTATCATGATCTTCGACATACATTTTGGTGGAGCAATATGAAAAGAGAGATCGCGGAGTTTATCTCGATGTGTTTAACTTGTCAACGTGTAAAGGCGGAGCATCAAATGCCAAAGGGTCCATTAAAACCACTTGAGATTCCGAAATGGAAGTGGGAACACATTACTATGGATTTCGTTACGGGTCTTCCCATGGTTTCTCAAGGCATAGATGCGATTTGGGTTATTATTGATAGATTAACCAAGTCTGCCCATTTCTTGCCCATACGTGAGACTTATTCCCTTGAACGTCTTACTAGTATGTACGTGAACGAGATTATGAGATTTCACGGCATGCCAGTATCCATAGTTTCGGATCGTGACCCAAGATTCACTTCACGATTTTGGGTTAGCTTACAGAAAGCTATGGGCACGGTTTTACGATTGATTCGGCATACCATCCTCAAAGCAGAGACGTGCACAATCGAGAGGACTATTCAATCTCTTGAAGATCTATTAAGACTCTGTGTCCTAGATCTCAAAGGGAGTTGGGATAAGTACCTACCATTGGTGGAATTCTCCTACAACAACAGTTATCAGGCGAGCATAGGTGTGGCTCCATTCAAGGCGTTGTATGGAAGAAAATGTCGTTCTCCAGTATGCTGGGATGAGGTGGGTGAAGCAACATTGTTGGGACCAGAGTTGGTATGCATGACTACAGAGAAGATCCAAACGATTCGACAATGTATACAAACGGCACAGGATCGACAAAAGAGTTATGCGGATCTTCATCGGAAGGACGTGGAATTTAATATTAGGGATCATGTATTGTTACGTGTTGCACCATGGAAGGGAGTTACAAGATTTGGGAAGAGAGGAAAGCTTAATCCAAGATTTGTTGGTTCATTTGAGATTCTTGACCGAGTAGGAAATGTGGCCTATAGACTCGCATTACCTCCAAGTATGTCTCGTGTTCATAATGTTTTCACATATCTATGCTTCGTAAATATGTTAAAGATCCGAACCACATTATTGAGTTAGAACCAGACGAGATAGCTGAAAATTTAACGTACGAAGAGGTACCTGTTAAGATCTTGGATAGGAAAGAGCATGTCCTACGCACGAAGGTTATACCACAAGTTAAGGTTTTGTGGAGAAACCATTTATGAAGAGATGACACGGGAGTTGGAATCGTAAATAAAAGCGAGGTATCCTCACCTTTTCGAAACACTGTATCGTCACGTCAATTTCGAGGACGAAATTTCATAAGGAGGGGAGGTTGTAAGACCCCAACTTTTTAATGAATAAAATCAAATTTTCTTTATTTATTATTGTGAATAATAAGGTATTAATTTGATATAATAACTTTGGTTATGGGTGAAATGTGAAAATTTTGCAAAATAAGCAAGTGGTTATAAAATATTCATTTTGTCGGTGGAATATTCTTTCTGTCGGGAATATTAAATGCAACCTGCAGCAGCCCAATGTGAGCCCCATAAATGATAACGGTCGAATGAAGAAAACGACAAAATTGAATAACGGCGTAGTTGTTACCGTTAACACTGTTGGAATACCCGGTGGTTAAAGTAAAGTAATGTCTGGCGTTGTCAGACGAAGAAAGATACCAGATTGCAAAGATTGTTAAATTATTGATCCTTACGTAAGAAGGCACTATTCAATAATTGTCATAGTAGTTACTGTTTAATATTTTATTTTATTGATTCAATAATTGCTGCATTGATCTTTTATATTATTGTTGTTTCAATTATCGTCATCGCATAAAGATCTCCTTTATCGGATCAAGAATTGATTATTTGGAATAATTTTATTAGATAACATTATTGGCAATGTCTAGAAAGTTCTCACAATCGAGGAGGTTTGGTCACCTAATTGCGCCGCCATGAGAAGGAGAAATCCTTATTGGAAAGTCCCTCTTTCCGGGAACACCGTCTGGTCATTATAAATGTGATTACGTAATATTATTTGTGAATAATTAATCATTGATTCATATGATAAGGAAATATTTATTTTATGTGGATATAAATGATGGATTTATTTATGTGGTTATAAATGAAGGAATTAATGTTGAGGTGTTTTATTAGTATTTTGTCGGATTGGAGGTATTAAAAATCAAACCAGTGTTTTTTGAGATATATTGCGGGAGTTATAATTTTTAATCCGACCATTTGATCGTTGTAATTTTTGGATATGTTATATATATATAAGTTGAGTATATGTCCACAAATTTTGAACCGTTAAAAATGAGTGTATGATTTGTTATGAATTTTAAGAGGTGGCTGATTCGGAAATCAAGTTATAAATCATTTTGGTGGAAAATTCTAGGATTGGTGGGCCCCAATCTTAGTTGGTGAAGAAATGTGATGAAATTTTTATTCAAATGTGGTGGGTGGGAATAGTAGCAGGTAAAGCCATCAGGTTGCAGGTTAAGTCTGCTTCGGCGTGCTAACATTTTCCTATAAATAGAGGGCTAAGTTAGAATTAAAAATCACACCAGAAATAAGTTTTCTCTTTCTTTCTCTAGATTATTTGAGTGTATTTTGTGAGTATTTAAATACTTTGTGAGTTTCGTTAATCGGTCTGCAAGTTTCCTTCAAATTTATATACCGATATTCGGATCGTAAATCGATATTTTGAGGTAAGGGATATTATCTTCTTCTTAAATGATATTTTCTTCAATATCATTATGCCAAATATTGGTATGAACTTTTTATCAAATTTGAAACTTTTTGTGTGGGATTACTATTCACGATCGATAATTATTCACGAATCTAAAGCACTATTCATCGAAAAATGAAATTTTCTTCTTTTGTCCAAGTTGTCTATTATGGTTACTATCTTTGATTGTATCCATGTTTTGATCATTATTTTTGAATTTCGCTTCAAAATTGGTTATTTGGAATATTATTGAACTTGGATAAACCGTAATATGAATCCTTAATATTTGATCTGTTATCTCACTGGATTCATTTTCTTTAAAATATTTTTCATAATCCTCAGGTCCTAAATGATGATATAAATGAATATCTTTGGCCAGTAGTGCAAAGATGAATGATTACCTAATGAATATCTTGGTTCGTAGTGCAAAGATGAGCAGTGTTGAGATGAAACATGACCAACCTGGTGATACAAATGAATATCTTTGGCTGATAGTGCAAAGATGAATATTTGATTCAAGATGTATATTGATTGATGTTCTGAGGATAAAATATTGATGATGGACTTTTAAATCTTAGAAGATAGTAGAATTCTTTCTCTACTTGACTCTTCTAATGGATTGTTATTTTCCGCTGCAGTTGTTGATCTAAAACTTGTTGTCTATTATATTTTATCAGATTATTCCCTGTTGAAGACTAATGATAATTTGTTGTATATTATCTTAGTCATAATATTCTTTACTGGGCTAGTTGAGCTCACCCTTTTGTTCCATTTTTCTTCTCAGGAGGTGAGAACATAGCAGGAACTAGTCGGGATACGGAGTGATGGTTCTAGAAAGTTGTTTTAGCAGTCCTCACTATTTTTAAAATAGTGTATCAATAATTGTAATGAGGACTCCTTTTGAGTTTTTATACTCTCTATTTGTATTTAAACTCACAGTTTAATGAAGTTGTATTTGTTTCTGTACCATGTATTTGGCGACTCAGAATGGGTGATGTATACCTATTTTGGGGGAGTCACAACAACCCTGTCTTATGATAACACAAAATCGTATGTCGTTAGACATATCATATGATAGTGGCAAAACACCCTTTCAAAGTTGGGTTCGCCTCAACCTATTTGATTCACCAATATAACTATTAAATGTCGTATAAAAATACAACACACTTATCTAAAGTTCTTAATAAAATTATTTCCATACTGTTTAAGGAGAACCTCAACAGGTATAGACCACCGTTCTAATCCCCTGTTACCTCCGCTCGACCCAACTACACTCTTATTACCTGTAAGGAATTGTGAAGCAAAAGGGTGAGCACAACAAGCCCAGTAAAGAATATCATGACTAAAGATAATTAAATTATCAATTGTCTTCGTCAGTAATAAATCAGAGATTTAGAACATATGGTAGATGATAAAACTTTTCAATCATAGTTACAGCGGAACGAGCAATCCATTAGAAGAGTCAAATAGACCATAAAGTCTATTATTTTCTCCATGTTAAAAGTCCACCAACAATGTTTTATCCCTGTAAAACAAAAGAAAAATACAAAAGAAAGCAATATTCCATGACAAGTACAAAAGAAATGATATCTCATACGAGTATAATAGAATATACTTAAATCAAGAATGGATTTTCACCGCCATGCAGTAATCCACGCAGATGCATCATTTCCACAATTTAATAAAGAATGAATATGAAGCGTCATTCACCATGCATGCGGTAGTCCGCGTAGACAGGTTATTCCAACAAAATAATAAAGAATGAATATGAATGGTCATTCACCATGCATGCGGTAGTCCGCGTAGACATGTTATTCCAATGTAATAATAAAGAATGGAATAATGGAAGAATTTCACCATGCATACAGTAGTCGCAGATGATAAAAGTTATTCCAATAGAATAATAAAGAATGGAATAATGAAGAATTTCACCACGCATACGGTGAGTCGCACAGATACTGAGTTATTCCAATGTAATAATAAAGAATGGAATAATGAAGAATTTCACCATGCATATGGTAGTCAGCAGATAAAGGTTATTCCAAGCAGTAATAATAAAGAATGGAATAATGGAAGAATTTCACCATGCATACGGTGAGTCCACGTAGACAAAAGTTATTCTAATGTAATAATAAAGAATGGAATAACAACCCTTACGAGTATTGAAAAAAAATAACTCTCTTCATGAATACGAACGAAATAATACCTTTTACGAATATTAAACGAAAATAATATTCATATGAAAACGAAAAATAATTTCTCTTCAGAATATGAAATAAATAATACCCTTTACCTCAGAAGAAGACTGAATACTAAAATAGTGAAGTAGGAGACTTCTCTTCTTCTTTCTCTCTATAGCTTCTCTCTCTATAATTGCTTTTGAGAGTCTTAGTGAATTGGTGAGAATGAAGGAAGAGTGAGCTTCTATTTATAGGAAAATATAGTTTCAATAATTGCACGTTTTGGGGCTCAAAATATTATAGTATAATACATTCATCTTTTCCTTCATTTTTAATTTAGTCATGCAAGTATTATCAAACTTGCACCACCTTCCCTAATAGTATATCATGTGAATCAATAGTACAATCATGTGACTCAATAGTTCTATATATGTGAAAAAATTAATTACAGTATAGTACCTTCATCTATACCTCCATTTTTAATTAAGTCATGCAAGTATTATAAATCTTGCACCACCTCCCCTAATAGTACATCCATGTGACTCAATAGTACACACATGTGAACAAATAGTTATAAGCATGTGAATTAATAGCAATTAATTGCTCATTTATCCGATTAATTACCCAATTGGTCAATATAACCTCCAAACATCAATTATTATCGAAATAAATGTTGATTTCCACCAACACTAATAATTGCAACACAATGAAACTATCAATTTCATCTTTAATCAACACAAACTTATTCATCATTAATATTTTAACTCATAATATTTAACAACCAAATCATTCCCAGGAAAGAGGGTGTGATGCCCCCAAAATAGGTATACATCACCCATCTTGAGTCGCCAAATACATGGTACAGAATTTAAATACAAATTTCTTTTATACAGTACGACAAAATGTAGCTGAGAGTTTCAAAACGGATAAGGTCTCGTAGAGAGTATCCAAACTCAAATAAAGTCCTCATTATAATTATTATCACACTATTTCACGGAATAGTGAGGACTACTAATGCAAACATCTGGACCGTCACTCTGTTCCCCGACTAGTCCCAGCTACGTTTTCATTTCCTGAAGAGAATAATGAAAGCAAATGGGTGAGCTCAACTAGCCTAGTAAGAAATATTATGACTAAGATAATGCAGAATAAATTATCGTTAGCCTTCAACAGTGTTAAACTGATAAAATATGATAAACATCAAGTTTAACTGCAGCGGAACAAGCAATCCATTAGATGAGTCAAGTAGAGCATGATATCTACTATCTTCTATGATTTAAAAAGGTTTTCATCAACTTTATCGCTGAGACTCAGCTTAATAAATAAACCACATCATCGAATCATCCCTGCACTACGGGCCAATGATATTCATGTAATCATCAATGGTCATGATCATACTAACAACTGTCCATCAAGGCACTACGGGCCAATGAGGACTTTTACCACATCATTTGTAACATTACGGTCATGATTATACCGAATAATCTCTGGTCATAATCATACCAATTAATTGTACATCTATGCACGTAAGCCACAGATGACTTTTATCACAATATAAGCATGAGGATGATGACACTGATATAAGAATTCAATTAAAAGAAAGCAAAGGATAAATTTTTATAGATTTATAACTTAATTTATCCAGAATTCAATAATGTCCAAATTGTCAACATGATACTGCTTTGTGGAGTAAAATTCAAGAATAATATTGTATCAAAAATGATTTAGACAACAAAGAAATCAATTTTTGTCATGAATAATTTCCCAGGTGAATAGTACTTGAGTGAATAGTACCCCATGAATAGTACTTCGGGAATAGTACCCCATGAATAGTACTTTGTGAATATTACTATAAAAGTTAAATAGTACTCATGGACAGTACTCCAGCATGAAAAGCTTAAAATTTAACAAGAATATGCAGAAAATATCCTTGTGAAACGATACTAAATGAAGCGCAAATTACAAGGATATTCTACTAATTTCACGGAGTATAGAAGCAATAATTTAACAAAATGAGGGTATAATCAGGAATTCGAGGCGAAATAATATTACTCACATACTACAGAGTATGGAAGACAATATTATTCCTATGAATACTGAAAAAAATAATATCCCTTACCTCAGAAGAAGACTGGATACTAGAATAGTGAGGTAGCAGACTTCTCTTCTACTTTCTCTCTAAAGCTTCTCTCTCTATAGCTTCTTCAATTGCTCTTCTGGGTCTTACTGAATTGGTGAGAATGAAAGAAGAATGAGCTTCTATTTATAGGAAAATATAGTTTTAATAATTGCACTTTGTAAAATTTATAAATAATACCCACAACTATAACATTATATCAAATCCGCACCATAATATTCAAAAATATATTTCGAGAAAAATTAATCTTTATTCATAAAAGTTGGGGTCTTACAACCTCCCCTTCTTATGAAATTTCATCCTCAAAATTAGGGTGCGTACCTGGTATGTCGAAGAGGTGAGGATACCTTGACTTTATTTCAGATTCTAACTCCCATGTCATTTCCTCAACATCGTGGTTTCTCCACAAAACTTTGACTTGAGGTATAACCTTGGAATGTAGAATATGATCCTTCTTATCCAAGATTTTAACAGGTACCTTCTCATACGTTAAATCTTCCGTTATCTCGTCCAGTTCTAATTCAATATTGTGGTTCGGGTCTTTCACATATTTACGTAACATAGATATATGAAAAATGTTATGAACACGAGACATACTTGGCGGTAAGGCGAGTCTATAGGCCACAGTTCCTACTCGATCGAGGATTAAAAATGGTCCAATGAATCGAGGATTGAGCTTTCCTCTCTTTCTAAATCTCGTAACTCCTTTCCATGGAGCAACACGTAACAACACATGATCTCCAATATTGAATTCCACGTCCTTTCGATGAAGATCAACATAACTCTTTTGTCGATCTTGTGAGGTTTTATACGTTGTCGGATCGTTTGAATCTTTTCCGTAGTCATACGTACCAACTCCGGTCCCAACAACGTTGCTTCACCAACCTCATCCCAACATACTGGAGAATGACACTTTCTTCAATACAACGCCTCAAATGGAGCCATGCCAATACTTGCTTGATAACTGTTGTTGTAGGATGTAACGACCCCAAAATTCATACAATTTAATTCTCAACTTTGGTCGTTAATAACACATCTACCTTCTGATTTTACATCATTATTCGATGCTAAACATTATAAAATACAGAATAATTTAAACTTTTATGTCTTCTTACTTTAATTCCCTGAATCAAAACCTTTATCATCTACATGTCTTTGAATCAATCTCATCAAATTGTCACATAATTATATTTACTTGTTAATTATAATTTTGTGTAACAATCATCACATAACTCATCTAATTTAATTATCTCAATTAAATTAGAACTATAACATAAAATTATTATATTAATTAAATTAAATACTAAATATTCATTTAATTAATCTGCTACACTTAATTACATTACTCTATAATCAAAACAAAATTTATTTATTTAACTCAATAAATAATTCAATTAAATATTTATATATATTAAAATTAATATATAACATTCTCTTCACATCAATTCACATATTCTACACTATATGACATACACATACTCACACCCAACATATCTCATAAATAATACTTTTGTTTATAAAATTCTCATTTATAATTTCTAAAAATCTGGGATGTCACATCCTTCCTTCCTTATAAGGATTTCGTCCTCGGAATCACCGAAACCCTACCTTACTCAGAATTTCCTCAAATCTATTCATTGAATAACTACAACATATTACCTTAATATAGGTTTTATATTTTCTACTCTCACCATTCTTGATAATAAATTCTTATAAGTTTTATTTCATAATATTTACTTAGACTCAATTATATTTGAGTATTACATATTCTTTGACCCGTTCATTATCTTTCTCTAAGGATCATTATCATATATTATATGATCAAACTCTCGGGACATTACATTCACCCCTTCTTCTAAGAATATCGTGCTCAAATTTTTTTTTATTAATCTTTATTCATTCAATCTATCAAAGTAGATTTTTATGCCACTACTTCATTCATTCATTGGTTTCTATAACCACTTTCTTTCCACAAACATCATTCTACAATTATTAAACTTTTCTATTAAAAGTTTCACATTATTCTTTGATAACTCACATCCTTCTCACTTCAAAAAAAATTTTCTCACTTATTCAACACATCCATCATTCAGTGTCGCATTTTACGACTTACTTCTTTCTAAGGAATGCTTTCCTTTTTCACTTCCATCTTGCAGAATAATAAGAATCCTCCACAATTGTTCAATAATTGGGAAGTAGTATGAATAACTCAGGAATTTAAAAGATTTCAAATCATGCTGAGGGTCACAAGACTATGAACTCTATTCTCTAGGTTTAATAATGCTTCACCCCCGGTTCTTCACACTTTAAACCCTCTTTGGCAGAATGTTTATCAATCACAAAGACTGAAAACACCCTCCGCAAGTACTCTAGGTGATCAACCTATTATACATGTATTGTATACAAACATTTCAAATAAGAAAGTATAAAACTAAGCGCAACCCCTAATAATAGGGTTGTTCATCTCACTTTTCAACATCTCGAATCGCACCAAAATAATTTGGTTTGGCATAACTTCTCAAGAAACTCTTGAATTTCATGAACATCTTTCAATATTTGTCTAAATTTGAATCAAATAGCATGACCTCTATAAAAATTAGGACATCAACCAAAATATACATATACATACATACATATGTATTCTCATATCTCAAAGAAATCTCAAAAATCTTTTTATAACGATACGATACTGCATTGTATTTACGATCCGAATTTGAGGATTCCAATATTTGGTGATTTTATCATACTACATCATACCATAGTAATGACGATCCTTAGATCACATCCAACACTAGTAATATCTTGCATTGATGACTCCATCATTTTTATCATCTTTGCACCAAAGTTACATGATGCATTAATGATATAAAATACATTTTGATATATTGCAAATCATTTTTGTTCAGCAAGCAATTAGCATAGACATACAAATAACAGTATTGTTGTTAAAACTCATTGGTTTCGTCATTTGATCCAATGTTTTTCAAGAAAATAGAAGTGTAAACATTAGCACAAAGTCAATAAATTTTGAAAGTCTAGCATAGCTAGTAGATTTAGAATACCTATGCTTCCACCATCAACTCTACTTTCTGTAATGATCCATTGCTTAAAAGGTATATCTATTCCTATCATCCTCAATACTCTATTTACACTTATCTATACCCAGTTCGTCAAACTTATCACACGTTATAAGTTCAGGAACTTACCACAATCATATGAGTTTAAGAACTTATCCTAGTCAGACCATAGGCGTCCATTCGCTGAGGGGTTCAAAAATATACCATATAATTATGAGTCACGAACCTACCATAAGTATGAGTTTTAAGAACTCGCACTTAACTTTATAATATTCTCTAACTATACTCTACCTATCTGTTATACACATGAGAAAAGAATCACATTCTCAATAGGCATATAGCAAATAGCGCGACACAAACATTCCAACGATTATCAATGTGATAAACTGAGTACAAGTACAAAACCCTCACCCATAAAAAGGTTTGTACAACTCAGCCATCACATGAGTCCTCAATTGAAATCCCTTCTAACTCTATCTTGCTCTTAACTTGCTCTTTGCTCGATACGAATTCCTCGTATCACATCATCTATAACTCCTCATGAGTTATCTCGTACTATTTTATAGTACACCATCTTCATAGCATTAAGCTATAATTATTCAAACATTATAGACCATCTTTCTTTTATAACTTAAATAGACCACGTCGTGATCTTATTCTATAATCATCTCCCTTAAAATTCTTTTCTTAACTCGTGATCCTTTTGTTTTACGATCCTCTTTCTTTCTCTTTTTCATCATTTACGACATTATTCGTTATCTTGGCTTTTGGAGTTAGGAAACTGCCATTTCTTATCTTTATATCTCTTCAAGATTCTTCTTTGAATCTTCTTATTTATATAACAATTCTTCCTTTAAGAATTTCTAACTTCATTTATATTGCTCAACATTTCATTCAAGTTCTACACTTTCATCATACGTATCCACTTTCTATACTTGGTACACATCGAGTCTCTACCGGTTTCAATATGGTACGCTGAGTGGTTTTCCACAAACAACCAACAAACTAGGTTCCGAGTTGCTAGTTCGTATATACCTCCGCTCTATGAAGGAATCGTTTAGCCCAGATACCATACATAAACTACGAAAGAGTACAATTGCACCACTTAGATATAACTCTCTATTCTTAACTTCTTTATCATTCTCTTTTTATAGACATTGTCTATTTATTATCACCTTACATCCTTATTATTGGAGTTGGGTAACCCCACATTCATATTCCTTATAACTCTGCGAGATTCTTCTTTGAATCCTTTCACGCAAGTTTTAATCCCTTATTGTTCAAACTCTATTTGAGCTTATTCGTTCCTTATTTTCACCTCTCTTCTCTAAGGTTAAAGCCTAAGGTACTCTTACCTAAGGTTTATAACCTACTGCTTTGATACCAACTGTAACGACCCCAAAATTCATACAATTTAATTCTCAACTTTGGTCGTTAATAACACATCTACCTTCTGATTTTACATCATTATTCAATGCTAAACATTATAAAATATGGAATAATTTAAACTTTTATGTCTTCTTACTTTAATTCCCTGAATCAAAAACTTTATCATCTACATGTCTTTGAATCAATCTCATCAAATTGTCACATAATTATATTTACTTGTTAATTATAATTTTGTGTAACAATCATCACATAACTCATCTAATTTAATTATCTCAATTAAATTAGAACTATAACATAAAATTATTATATTAATTAAATTAAATACTAAATATTCATTTAATTAATCTGCTACACTTAATTACATTACTCTATAATCAAAACAAAATTTATATATTTAACTCAATAAATAATTCAATTAAATATTTATATATATTAAAATTAATATATAACATTCTCTTCACATCAATTCACATATTCTACAATATATGACATACACATACTCACACCCAACATATCTCATAAATAATACTTTTATTTATAAAATTCTCATTTATAATTTCTAAAAATCTAGGATGTCACATAGGAAAACTTCACCAATGGTAAGAACTTGTCCCAACTTTCTTTGAAGTCAAAGACACTGAGTCTTAACAAATCTTCAAGAGTTTGAATAGTCCTCTGCGACTGCCCGTCTGTTTGAGGATGATATGCTGAACTAAATCGTAAATCCGTGCCCATAGCTTTTTGCAAACTAACCCAAAATTGTGAAATGAATCTTGGGTCTCGATTAGAAACTATGGATACTGGTATACCATGCAATCTTACAATCTTGTTTATGTACATACGAGTAAGACGTTCAAGTGTATAAGTTTCTCGTATCAATAAGAAATGAGCAAACTTGGTCAATCTATCAACAATGACCCAAATCACATCTATGCCTTGAGAAACCTTGGGAAAACCAGTAACGAAATCCATGGTAATGTGCTCCCATTTCCATTCTAGAATTTCAAGTGGTTGTAATGGACCTTTTGGCACTTGATGCTCCGCCTTGACTCGTTGACAAGTTAGACACCTTGAGATAAACCCTGTTATCACTCTCTTCATATTGCTCCACCAAAATGTATGTCGAAGATCACAATACATTTTGGTACTCCCAGGATGGATTATAAACGGTGTGTTGTGCGCCTCCATCATGATTTTATACTTCAAGTCAGAATTGTTAGGAACACAAAGTCTGGAGTTGACTCGAAGTATTCCTTCTTCATCGATTCTTGCTTCCGGAATGGCACTTTCTTGCACTTTCTTCCTCATACGCATCAGCTCCAGGTCTGTAGCTTGAGCAGCTTAAACTTTATCGATTAAAGTTGGTTCAACTCGTATATTTTCTATTATCACGTGGGTCCCTATTGTCTTTAACTCTATATCCATCATTTGTAAGTCATACAAAATGGGCCTTTGTGTTGACAATATCGCATTCATACCCGCATATGATCTTCTACTCAATACGTCAACTACGACGTTCGCTTTTCCAGGATGGTATTGAATGGTATGATCGTAATCTTTCAATAGCTCAAGCCATCGTCGTTGCCGCATGTTGAGTTCCTTTTGAGTGAAGAAATATTTGAGGCTTTTATGATCCGTATAGATCTCCACCTTCTCTCCATACAGGTAATGCCTCCAAATCTTAAGCGCAAAAACGATAGCTGCCAACTCTAGATCATGAGTAGGATAATTCCTCTCATATTCTTTGAGTTGTCGTGAGGCATAAGCTATGATTTTTCCATGTTGCATGAGAACACATCCTAACCCTTTTCCTAAAGCATCACTGTAGATGACAAATCCCTCCGAGCCAGATGGTATTATCAGAACAGGTGCTGAAATGAGTCTCCTCTTGAGTTCTTGAAAACTCTTCTCACATTCCTCGCTCCAACCAAATTTTATATCTTTCCGAGTCAGATGAGTTAATGGAGTAGTGATTCGAGAAAACCCTTCTACGAATCTCCGATAATAACCAGCTAAGCCGAGAAAGCAATGTACTTCGGTCACTGACTTAGGTTGCTCCCAGCTTTGAATTGCTTTAATCTTTGTCGGGTCAACAGATATTCCATGATTTGATATCACGTGCCCAAGGAATGCTACTTCCTCAATCCATAACTCGTATTTCTTCAACTTGGCATATAACTTGTTTTCACGAAGCTTTTGGAGTATCAGCCTCAAGTGTTGCTCATGATCTTCACGACTTTTGGAGTAAATGAGGATGTCATCAATAAAGACGACCACAAAGTGATCCAAATATGCCTTGAATACTCGGTTCATCATATCCATGAAGGCAGTATGAGCATTAGTCAATCCAAAAGACATGACTAGGAATTTGTAATGCCCGTCCCGAGTTCTGAAAGCAGTCTTTGGAATGTCATCAGTTTTGATCTTCAACTGACGATATCCAGAATGAAGATTAATCTTTGAAAAGAATTTGGCGCGTTTGCATTGGGTCAAACAGTCATCAATGTGAGGCAACGGTTTTATTTTTTGATGGTGGCATGATTTAACTCCAGATAATCAATACAAAGTCGCATACTTCCATCTTTCTTCTTCACGAATAGAACAGGAGCACCCCGAGGAAGCGTCTTGGGTCGAATGAAACCGATGTCTAACAATTATCGCGAATTGGGTTTTAACTCACGAAGTTTAATAGGAGCCATTCGATATGGGGCTTTGGAAATGGGTTTTATCTAGGGTTGAGGTTGATACCAAACTCGATTTCACGCTCCGGGGGTAGGCCAGGAAGTTCTTCGAGGAATACGTCAAGAAATTTATTAACAATAGAAATATCATTCAAATCTGACGTATTTTTGTTTAAATCTGTGACATGAGCTAAGAAAACTTGACATCCATTTTTCAATAAACGAATAGCTTTATGGATTTATATGACTGTGATTGATTTTAATGGTTTGGTCGATTGAATTCGCATAATAGGTTGATTAGGAATATGAAAGCTAACAACCTTATGAAAATAATAAATTTTAGCATGATGAGTAGTTAACCAATCAATCCCTAGAATCATGTCAAATGCAAGTATTTTAAGGAGATAAGATCGACGAAGTAACGTCTGATTTACCGATTTGAATCAAACAAGACTTATAAACATTGGATGTAATGAAGGTTTCTCCCAAAGAAAGTTTTAACGAGATAAGTCAAAGTCTAATTTCTCCCGAGTCAAATTTAAGCGTTGAGCGCAAGTAGGAGAAATAAAAGAATGGGTAAACCCAGGTATAAATTAAGGTATATACTTCACTAGAGTTTATGATTAGCTTACCCGTGATCACCTCGTTCGGATTCCTCGCTTTTTAGGAGGTTACGACAAACGCTCTCCCTTGAATTACCGGTTTTGTCTTATCTGGGACGGCCTTTGATGCCTCCATCCCAGCTGGACTTGACTTTGATGCACGACAAAATCGGGCTAGGTGACCTTATCTTCCACAATTGTAACATGCTTTGGACTACTGCGTACATTTTGGACTGATGTGTCCCTCCCCTCCACATTTGTAACATACTACCGGCGGTCGTTCTCCTTCCTTAACAACAGGTGCTGGTGCTGACATCCTTCCATCATTATTGATTCTTCTCTTCTTAAAATTCCCACTTTTATTGTCTTGGCCATGATTACCACCGAAGTGGTTACCATTTCTGGTATATTGATTTCCACCACGTTTGTTGTCACCGCTTCGATGACTGCTACCACTGGTATTATCATTTTGTCGGCTGCTCTCTCTTGGTTGGGTTGACTCGTTATCGTGCTCCAATAACTGAGCCCTATTTACAACATCTGAATACAAACACAATTTGTGAGAAATTAGATATTGACGTATCTCGGGTTTCAAACCTCTTAGAAACATCCGCGTCATTCTCTCCTCATTATCAATCAAGTGGGATGCAAACCGGGACAACTCATCAAACTTAGCTTCGTACTGCGACACGGTCATATTGTTTTGCTCCAGCTTGATAAACTCTACCTCCTTCATGTGATGAATACTTTCGGGAAATTACTTGTCGTTGAACAGTTCTTGGAACTTCTCCTAAGACATCTTGGTCTGCGTGAAGTTGAGTACGCTTTACCGATTTCCACCAGTAATCTGCCTCTCCTCGCAACATAAAGGTGGCAAAGAGAACCTTTTGCTCCTCGGAGCATCCCAAGACATCAAATATTTTGGTGATCTGCTTTATCCACGTCTCCGCCTTAAGTGGTTTTGGTTCTCCAATAAACTCCGGTGGTCCCAGCTCCTTGAACTATTTAGCGGTGACCGTCCGAGAGTTGCCAGTGTTTCCATCTGTATTTTGAACATGAGCCGATCTCGCCTGATGTTGCATGAATTGCATAAAGCCTCTGAACATCTCATCGTTCATCATTTGGTCAGCGTTGTTGTTTTGTTGAGGATTATTGCCATCCTGATGCACATTATCTTGAGTATTGATCGTTGGTGACTCAACGGTCTCATGTGTTTCATTGCTAATCTCAACATTTACGGATGCCATTTTCAAATACTGCCACAAAACAAGGGTTAATTGACATGTCACATATTATCCCTATACTCTGACCGACCAATTAAATACCAAATAAACTTAGGTAGGTCATACTAGCGAAGGAATTCCCCGTCTCTCTCCTCCTAGTTCTTGTCTCACATCTCAGCTAGGGATCATATCCCTAAGTTTTGATACCAACTGTGACACCCCCAAAATAGGTATACATCACCCATCCTGTGTCGCCAAATACATGGTACTGAATTTAAATACAAACTTCTTTTATACAGTACGACAAAACGTAGCTGAGAGTTTCAAAACGGATAAGGTCTCGTAGAGAGTATCCAAACTCAAATAAAATCCTCATTACAATTATTATCACACTATTTCATTGAATAGTGAGGACTACTAATGCAAACATCTGGACCGTCACTCTGTTCCCCGACTAGTCCCAGCTACGTTTTCATTTCCTGAAGAGAATAATGAAAGCAAAAGGGTGAACTCAACTAGCCCAGTAAGAAATATTATGACTAAGATAATGCAGAATAAATTATCGTTAGCCTTCAATGATGTTAAAGCGATAAAATACGATAAACATCAAGTTTAAGCTGCGGCGGAACAAACAATCCATTAGAAGAAGAGTCAAGTAGGCATGATATCTACTATCTTCTATGATTTAAAAAGGTTTTATCAACTTTATCATTTGAGACTCGACAATAAATAAACCACATCATCGAATCATCCCCGTACTCACGGGCGAGGATATTCAAGTAATCATCAATGGTCATGATCATACCAACAATTGTCCATGATGCACTACGGGCCAATGAGGACTTTTACCACATCATTTTGTAACATTACGGTCATGATTATACCGAATAATCTCTCGGTCATAATTATACCAATCAATAGTACATCTATGAGCGTAAAGCCATGAGATGACTTTTCTCACAATATAAGCATGAGGATGATAACAACGATATAAGAATTCAATTAAAAGAAAGCAAAGGATAAATTTTAAAGATTTATAACTTAATTTATCCGAATTCAATAATGTCCAAATTATCAACATGATCTTTGCTTTGTGGAGTAAAATTCAAGAATAATATTGTATCAAAATGATTTAGACAATGAAAGAAATCAATTTTGTCATGAATAATTTCGGGTGAATTGAATATTACACGAGTGAATAGTACCCATGAATAGTACTTGAGAATAGTACCCGTGAATAGTACTTTTGTGAATAGTACCTCGTGAATAGTACTTTGTGAATAGTACTAAGTAAAAATTAAATAGTACTCATGGGACGATTACTCAAACATGAAAAGCTTAAAATTTAACAAGAATGTACGAGAAAATATCCTTGTGAAGCGATCTTTAGATGAAGTGCAAATTTCAAGGATATTCTACTAATTTTTCACGGAGTATAGAAGCAATACTTTAACAAAATGAGGGTATAATTAGGAATACGAGGCGAAATAATATTACTCACATATTACGAAGTATGGAAGACAATATTATTCCTATGAATCTGAAAGAAATAATAACCCTTACCTTAGAATAAAACTGGATCTTTGAAATAGTGAGGTAGCAGACTTCTCTTCTTCTTCTCTCTATAATTTCTCTCTATAATAATTGTTCTATAGCTTTAGTGAATTGGTGAGAAATGAAGGAAGAATGAGCTTCTATTTATAGGAAAATATAGTTTCGATAATTGCACGTTTTGGGGCTCAAAATATTACAGTATAATACCTTCCTCTTTTTATTCATTTTTAATTTAGACTTGCAAGTATTATCAAACTTGCACCACCTCCCCTAATAGTAAATAATGTGAATCAATAGTTCAATCATTTGAATCAATAGTTATAATCATGTGAAAATACTAATTACAGTATAGTACCTCCATCTATACCTCCATTTTTAACTTAGTAGCAAGTATTATCAATCTTGCACCAACTCCCCTAATAGTACAAGAATGTGAATCAATAGTACACACATGTGAACAAATAGTTATAATCATGTGAATTAATAGCAATTAATTGCTCATTTATCCGGTAAATTACCCGATTTGTCAATATAACCTCCAGACATTAATTTTTATCGAAATAAATGTCGATTTCCACTAACACTAATAATTCCCACACAATGGAACTATCAATTTCATCTTTAATCAACACGAACTTATTCATCATTAATATTATAACTCACAATATTTAATAACCGTGGTCATTCCCGGAAGAGGGGCTTTCGATAAGGATTTCTCCTTATTGGTAGCAATTAGGTGACCAAACCTCTCTTCGAGAACTTCTAGACATTGTCGATATTATAAATAATAATATAAATAACTTTGTCGTCTCAATTATTGATTTAATAATATAACATATTATCACGAGATGATCTTTGTGACAATAATTGAATCAATAATATGAGAGATATGATGTAACAATTACTGTGGCAATAATTGAGTATAACTGAGTGACTTCTTACGTAAGCATCAATAATCAATATCGTGTGCTACTATGCAACCACGCGTATTACTGTACTTTTATTACCGGGTAGTTCAACAGTTTTAACGGTAACACTTTCGCCGTTATTTTTAAAAAATGATAATTCTGTCGTTTTCTAACTACGATAATACTTTTGTTGTGGGGTCCACCAATGATTGTGCCGTCGTACGGATATTCCTGACAAAAAGAATATTCCCCGACCAAACGAATATTTTATAACAACTTGCTTACTTTGCAAAAATTTTCACATATCACCCTTAACTTTAACCTTTTATCAATTTAACCATTTATGAAATAAAATAATAATTATAAGAAAATTGAATACTTTCATTTTATAAAATTCGGGGTCTCACACAAATGGCACAGGATCGACAAAAGAGTTATGCGGATCTTCATCGAAAGGACGTGGAATTTAATATTAGGGATCATGTATTGTTATGTATTGCTCCATGGAAGGGAGTTACAAGATTTGGGAAGAGAGGAAAGCTCAATCCAAGATTTGTTGGTCCATTTGAGATTCTTGACCAAATAGGAAATATGGCCTATAGACTAGGATTACCTTAAAGAATGTCTCGTGTTCATAATGTTTTTCACATATCTATGCTTTGTAAATATGTTAAAGACCTAAACCATATTATTGAGTTAGAACCAGACGAGATAGCGGAATATTTAACGTATGAAGAGGTTCCTGTTAAAATCTTGGATAAGAAGGAGCATATTTTAGGCTCCAAGGTTATACCTCAAGTCAAAGTTTTCTGGAGAAACCACGATATTGAGGAAATGACCTGGGAGTTAGAATCTAAAATGAAATTAAGGTATCCTTACCTCTTCGACATACCAGTACGCACTAATTTCGAGGGCTTAAATTTCATAAGAAGGGAGGTTGTAAGACCCCAACTTTTATGAATAAAGATGAATTTTCTATAAATATCATTTTTAAATATTATGGAGTGAATTTGATATAATGTTATAGTTATGGGTAATATTTATAAATTTTGCAAAGTACGCAAGTTGTTATATAATATTCGATTGCTCAGAGAATATTCGTTTTAACAGGGAATATTCGTACGACGGCACAATCATTGGTGGACCCCACAACGAAATTATTGTTGGATTGAGAAAATGACAAAAATATCTTTTTATAAAATAACAGCGAAAGTTTTACCGTTAACTGTTAGAATACTAAATTGGTTAAAATATAATGAATACGCTACGTGGTCGCACAAAGAAGATATTACCAGTATCGCATGCGATATTTTTGAATTATTGATTCTTACGTAAGAAGGCACTACTTAATAATTATTACAGTAATTACTGTTCAATATTTTATTTTATTGATTCAATAATTGATGCGTTGATATTTTATATTATTGTTGTTTCAATAATTGTCACTGCAGAGTATCTCCCATTATCAAATCAATAATTCATATTATTTGAATAATATTATTAGATAACATTATTGGCAATGTCTATAAAGTTCTGTCAAAGAGAGGTTTGGTCACCTAATTGCTTGAAGAAGGAGAAATCTTTATCGGAAAGCCCCTCTTTCACAGGAACTACTGGTTGTCATTATTGTGATTACGTAATATTATTTGTGAATAATTAATTATTGATTTATATGATAAGAAAATATTTATTTTATGTGGAAATAAATGATGGATAGGAAAATATTTATTTTATATGGTTATAAATGAAGGAATTAATGTTGAGGTGTTTTATCAGTATTTTGTCGGATTAGAAGTATTAAAAAATCAAATCGGTGTTCTAAAAGCTCTATTGCATGACTTATAATTTTAATCCGACCGTTGGATTGTTGTGATTTTTGGATATGTTATGCATATATAAGTTGAGTATATGTCCACAAATTTTGAACCGTTAAAAATTAACGTATGATTTGTTAAGAATTTTAAGAGGTGTTGAAAATTGTCTGTTTGTGAAATTCGGATATTTTCTGTTTGGAATTTGGAAAAACTTTCTTCTACCAAGTTGTAGAGAATTTGATTTCGTGTGGAATGGATATAAAATTCGTATTTTTCTGATAAAAGGGCTATTTATTATGAATTATTGAAGTTTCAAAAATTAAAATATTTTTATTAAAAATATGGGTGGGCCCCACTTTTGGTTGTTGAGAAAGGTGGCTGATTTTAGTGGGCCCCACTTGTGGTGGCTGAAATTTTTTCAAAGAAGTGTGCGTAGAAAAAATAATAATATTATTTTATTATTTAGTCTCCTATGGCGTTCTAGTATTTTCCTATAAATAGGCGCTTAAGTTAGAATTGAAAATCACACCAGAATCAGAGAATTCTTCTTCTATAATCTTGAGCGTATTTCTTTAGAGTTTTAGAAAGCTTTAAGCGTCGAAAACAGTGAAAGTTTTTTTCAATAATATCTCCGCTATACCAGTTGGAATACTCTTCTTTTCAAAGTAAGGGATGTTATTTTTGTTCAATATTCGCTTGAAATAATATTTTTTTTCCATACTCTGTAGTATGTAAGTAATATTATTTCATTTCAGATTTCAAATTCTATACTCGTTTGTTAAAATTTTGGCTTCTATACTCCATGAAATTAGTGGAATATCATTGATATTTGCGCTTCATCCAGTATTTCTTTCATGGAAATATTATTCTGAGTATTCTAGATAAGTTTTAACTTTTTCATGCCGGAGTACTATTCACGGGGTTACTATTCCCGAAGTACTATTCACGGAGTACTATTCACTCGAATACTATTCACCTGGGGTACTATTCATGATAAAAATTGATTCGTTTTCGGTCCAAATTATATTTGGTACAATTTTATTCTTTAATTTTACTCCACAAAGCAGTATCATGTTGACAATTTGGACGTTATTGATTTCTGGATAAATTAAATTATAAATCTTTAAAAATTTATCCTTAAACTTGTTTTATTGAATTCTTATATCATTGTCAAGATCCTCATGTTTATATTATGTTGTGATCATACGTGGCAGTAGTGCGTAGATGGACTTGGTATGATTATGACCGAGGATTATTCGGTATAATCATGGTAGTAATGTTATAAATGATGTGGTAAAAGACCTCATTGGCCCGTAGTACATTGACGACGAATGTTGTTGGCATGATCATGACCATTGATGAATACACGAATATTCTTGGCCCGTAGTAGTGCATGGATAATTTGTGGTCGTGATACTAAAGAATATCATTCGTCAGTAGTGCGGGGTGATTCGATGATGTGGATTATTTATTGTTCGAGTCTCGATGATAAAAGTGATGAAAAACCTTTTAAATCATAAAAGATAGTAGATTTTATTCTCTACTTGACTCTTCTAATGGATTGCTTGTTCCGCTGCAGTTAAACCTGATGTTTGTTATATTTTATTAGTTTAACACTTTTGAAGGCTAACGATAAATTATTCTGCATTATCTTAGTCATAATATTTCTTACTAGGCTAGTTGAGCTCACCCTTTTGCTTTCATTGTCCTCTTCAGGAAATGAGAACATGGTCGGGACTAGTCGGGGAACGGAGTGACGGTCCATATGATAGCATTAGTAGTCCTCACTATTCTATGAAATAGTATGATAATAATTGTATTGAGGACTCCATTTGAGTTGAATACTGTCTAGAAGATAATACTCGTTTTAAAACTCTCAGTTTATGTTTTGTCGTATTTTACATGACAGTTGTATTATTAAGTTGTATTTGAATTTTGTACCATGTATTTGGCGACTCAAGATGGGTGATGTATACCTATTTTGGGGGCGTCACAATTATACCGAATAATTTCTGATCATAATCATACCAATCAACCGTCCATTTATGCACTACGAACCAAAGATGACTTTTATCACAATATAAACATAAGAATAATGACAATGATATAAGCATCAATCAACGAAATCAAGGATAAATATTAAAGACTTTAAATTTTTCCAGAGTTTAAAAATATCCAAATTGTCAAAATGATAACTGCTTTGTGGAGTAAAATTCAAGAATAATATTGTATCTAAAATAATTTGGACAGAAAAGAAATCAATTTCTGTCATGAATAGTAACCCATGAATAGTACCTCATGAATAGTACCCCAGCATGAAAAGATCAAAATTTAAAAAGAATGTTCAAAAAAATATCTTTGTGAAACGATACTAGATGAAGCGCAAATTTCAAGGATATTCTACTAATTTCAAGGAGTATAGAAGCAATACTTAACAAAATGAGTGTAGAATTCAAAATCTGAAACGAAATAATATTACTTACATACTACAGAGTATAGAAGAAAATATTATTTCTTACGAATATTAAACAAAAATAATATCCTTTACAACTGTTGAACAAAAATAATATTTCAACGAATATTGAATGAAGATAATATTCCTTACGAATATTGAATGAAAATAATATTCTTTACGAATATTGAACGAAAATAAAATTCCTTACGAATACGAAAAATAATATCGTAAGCGAATATGAAATAAATAATACCCCTTACCTTAGAAAGAAATCAATTCTGACTAGTATAGCAGAGATATTCTTGAAAAAAATTGTGAAACCCCGAATTTTATGAAATGAAAGTATTCAATTTTCTTATAACTATTCTCTTTAGTAAATGGTTAAATTGATAAAAGGTTAAAGTTAAGGGTGATATTTGAAAAAAATTCAAAGTAAGCAAGTTATCATAAAATAATCGGTGATAAAAGTACAATAATACACGATGTTGCATAGTAGCACACGATATTGATTATTGATGCTTACGTGAGAAGTCACTCAGTTATACTCAATTATTGTTACTGTAATACCCGAGAATTTCCACGTATTATTAAATGAATATATTAATGGAAATACTATTTATGTGAAAATAAGTGTTATTGATTTATATAATATAATTGATTGTATTTGATCAATGCATGTTAAGATGTGTGAAGTGACAAAGAGGTTTGTGAAATGCCTTGTGTGGCCTAATGCGAAACGAGAAAATTCACTAAGTGAATTAAAACAGAAATTAGAAAGATTAATCGTGTCGATCATGTGATTTCGTATAAGTAATTAATACGCTCGTGGACTTGTAGTAACACTCTTGTGGAGATCAATTCATGTCATGTTTAACGAGTTAGCGCAAAAGCAAGCACGCAAGCGAGAATGCACCGATCTTGGCACTATCGGAGACGCAGTAGCAATCAAGGCCGTCCCAAAGAAGATAATTTGGCCTTAGCGATTACACGGAGTCGATTGGAGAAAAATAAATTTTTTCACTTTGAAAATTAAATGGAATAATTATGTGAGATGTGTAACATGGATGAAACCATATGATAGGAGTATATTACAATATGTTATGTCCAACAACGGAATTGTTAATCCATTAATTAATATTAATTAATTGTGGTGGAATATGAATTTCTTGTTAATTAATTGATTCGTAATATACGATTGTTAATATTTGCAATATATTATAAAAAATGAATAATGATTATGGAAATCCATAAGCATGATTTAATGAGATTTTTGTAAATTAATTTTAATATTTATTTGAATTAAATAAATATTTTTGATGATTTAATTATTAAATTAAATAATTAATTGATGCAATTATGATAGATTAATTTAATTATATGTGTTACATTTATTAAATTAATGTGGAGAATATTTATTATTTAAGTATGTATTTATGTGAGCTTATTGAGTTAAATGAAATATTTAATTAAGCATAATGTTATTTAATTAATGTAATAATTAATTAGAGATTAATAATTAATATTATTAATTAATAAGAAATTAATTATGTGACTATGTGAATTAATGAGAAATTATTATATTTTATTTAATTTAAATTAAATAAGATATTTGAATTATTGTGTAAGGGTGTGACACGATTTAAACTATAGTGTAAGAGAATCATTAAATTAAATGGTTTTGAAATCTATTAAGCATAGCCAAACATGGCCTTAATGGGAGTTATAGGCAGTTAACCCATGATGGGTAACTGACCATAATGCGCGTCAGTTCCTTTCCTTTATACGTATTCTTTTCTTTTGTTTCTGCTAAGTCTGGAAAAGCAACACTGAGAGCCAGAGAGATTTTAGAGAGAATTCTGTGAGAAACTCAGTGATTGAAGAAAGCACCTAAGCCTACAATTATACACTTTATACTCTGGGTAATTTCTCCAAACCCAATTTCTCTTTTACGTCATTAAGATTTTATGAAAATGGCTTTCAAAGTTTTTGTTTAAACCTCTGTATTTGGGAAAGGAGTAATGTTTATGGGTTGTGTATGTATTAATATGTATCAAATCGTAGTCAATTATATA
The DNA here is from genome assembly GCA_020205615.1 of Panax quinquefolius. Lineage (NCBI taxonomy): Eukaryota > Viridiplantae > Streptophyta > Magnoliopsida > Apiales > Araliaceae > Panax > Panax quinquefolius. The sequence goes on from CM035167.1 coordinate 123,623,817, forward strand.
TAATATAAATTACCATATCATCAGCGTCATAAAACAAGTCGTATATGTTGCTCAAAACTTACGGAGTATGGGTTATGGCCATATGGCCTTATACGTGAATTTAATGTGTCAAACATAAATGTTTTTGTAAAATTCCCACTCTTATTTGATTATGCATGTTGTTACGAAGAGACCAAACCTTAAATGAACGGATTTGGTGTTATAACGAATCCGTAGTATTAATATTCATGATTTATGTTCAAAACCTTCAAGAACAGTGAAATTTACATATTTTAATTCTGTGATTATGTGTTTTAATGGGTTAAAATTACTCTATAAATGTTGGGTATTGATTATATATGAATTCTAACATGTGGGTATGTAAGACCCCAACTTTTTATAAATAAAGATTTAATTTTCTCTAATTATTATTTTGAATGGATGAAGAAAGCAATTGGATGAAGAAAACGACAAGTATAAGTTGTTTATAAATAACGGTGTAGTTGTTACCGTTGGAATACCCGGTGGTTAAAACACAGTAATACGCATTGTTACACAGTAGCACACGGTATTGCACCAATTATTGATTCTTACGTGAAGGCATTCACTCGATAATTATTACGGTAATTCTTCGCTTGATATGTTATTTTATTGATTCAATAATTGCTACGTTGATATTTTATATTCTTGTTGCTTTAATAATTATCACTACACAGTATTTATCATTATTGGAGCAATAATTCATATTATCTGAATAATATTATTAGATAACATTATTGGCAATGTCTAGAAAGTTACGTCAAGGAGAAGTTTGGTCACCTAATCAAGCGCTGGCCAATAAGGAGAAATTCTTATTGAAAGCCCCTCTTTCTTAGGTAGAGCGGCACAGTTGCAAGTATTGTGATTCTGTAATATTATTTGTGAATAATTAATTATTGATTTATATGATGAGGAAAATATTGATTTTATGTGGATATAGATGAAGAAAATTTTTAAAGTGACAATTATTAAAAATTGATATTTTATCTTTTCTGATAAAATAATATTTTATTATATAATAATGATGATATTTTTACAATGAATGTGGGATATATGAGTATATGAGGAGGAAGAGTATTTTTGTTGCAATTGTATAAAAAAAAATAATAAGTTATTTTTCCTTAGCCCTACACACAGTAAACTTCAGTATTTATCTCATATGGAGTCCTAACCATATCAAGTATTATTTAAAATACTTCCAAATGATATGGGACTCTTACAATCCTAGTTGGGTTATCCAATATCCATACCCAAGTGGATGTTCATGATCCACGGGTCCGACCTGGATCAATTACTAACTGAATATGTATAGTACGTATAAATTGTTATGTAACCATCATATGAACTAGTATATGTCAAAAATAGTTGATCGATCAGAAGAAGAAGAAAAATCACAATTTCAGCTCAAATTATACTCTTTTTTCTGCTTCAAATTGATCATTCAATTATGAATTGTCTTGCCTATAACGAATCTGGTTATCATGAAATTAATTTCATGATAAGTTGGTCAATTGACTAATACAGTGCTGACACGCAAAAAAAGAGATCACCTCCCGTCTGCATATCGACACTTTATTAATTAATTGACCAAAATTAACTTCATACTGACCACTCCCGCCCGTAACATTACTTCCACACAATTATTTTAATAATCTTTATATTATATAGTTTCATGTCACACCATTAAATTAATTTAATTAACTCATACTTATAATTATAATTCACATTGTAATATACTTAATAAATCTTTACATATCTAATTTAATTAATAAATTAGATCAAAGCAACATTTTATTTAATTTAATTATTTTCTTAAATATTAAGCAATTGATTTAATTTAATTATTTCCTTAAATTAAATCCTTCAAATAAAATTAACATTATTCAATTTAATTAAATTAATCAATTTAGTTACTAAATTAATTCACCACAATTTTATCAACCATTTATTTATCTCAATAAATAAATTAATTAAAATATTTATTTAGTTCAATAAATATTTAAAATTCATTACAAAATTCATTTAATTCTTTGATAGTTAACTTAACTATTAAACCTCACTTTCCCAATATATGAATATATATTTCTCTTCATATCGGATCATATATTTCAACATATATAGCGTATATATACATACTCAAACTCAAAATATCTCATAATAAGAATTTTAATTATTAAATTTTTATTTTAATAATTTATAAAAATTCGGGTTGTCACATGAACTATCAATTTCATCTTTAATCAACACGAACTTATTTATCATTAATATTATAATTCATAATATTTAACAACCAGGTCGTTCCCAGGAAAGAGAGGCCTTTCCGATAAGAATTTCTCCTTATTGGCGCACAATTATGTGACCAAACATCTCCTTGACAGAACTTCTAGACATTGTCAATATTGCAAATAATAATATAAATAACTTTGTCGTCTCAATTATTGAATAAAACTGAGTGACTTCTCACGTAATCATCAATAATCAAAGATACTCTACAATTCTGTGTGCTACTATGCAACCACGCATATTACTGTACTTTTTCTACCGGTTATTTTATGACAACTTGATTACTTTTAAAAAATTTCACATATCACCCTTAACTTTAAACTTTTATCAATTTAACTATTTATCAAAATAGAAAAATTGAATACTTTTATTTCATAAAATTCGGGATCTCACACATTTCCTCAACAGAACTTTCTAGACATCATCAATAATGCAAATAATAATATGAATAACTTTGTCGTCTCAATTATTAATTTAATAATATAAAATATTGTGACAATAATTGAATCTATAACGTGAGATACTATGCATCAATTACCGTGGCAATAATTGAATAAAACCGAGTGACTTCTCACGTAAGCATCAATAATCAATACTGTGTGCTACTATGCAATCACGCGTATTATTGTACTTTTATCACCGGATATTTCGACAGTTAACGGTAAAACTTTTGCCTTTATTTTTATAAAAAGATATTTCTGTCGTTTTCTAACTTTGACAGTAATTCCATTGTGGGGTCCACAAATGATTGTGCCGTCGTACGAATATCCCCTGATAAAACGAATATTCTCCGACCAAACGAATATTTTATGACAACTTGCTTATTTTGCAAAATTTGTAAATATTACCCATAACTATAACATTATATTAAATCCACATCATATTACTCAAAATGATATTTAGAAAAAAAATAATTTTTATTCATAAAAGTTAGGGTCTTACAAAAAAACTAATGTATGAGATTTTTTTTTTGTCTAAATATGGATTAATATCTTGAATTTTTAAAGTTTTTTCATTTCAGAGATTGTCTTCTAAGTTTTTTCAATTAGAGAGTTAAACTTTTATTTTATTTTTCATTTTACGGTTGTGTTCTCATTTGTTTTTCAATTAGGGGATTAAACTTTTAATTTTTTCCCACTTTGAGGTTTGTCTTCTCAATTTTTTTTCATAGGGGATTAAACTTTTAAATTTTTTTGATTACGTCTAAATTGATAGTGCAAAATCAAAAAATTGTTGATATGCGTAAGTAGTGACAACGTAACTAAAAAAAAAATACTTATATATAATATTGAGTCTCATTTTAATATTTATTTAATTAATTTTTTGTAATAAAAAGGATAAATATGAGATAATTATTAATTTTACTTTAAAAATTGTCATTAAATTTACTTTAAAAATTAAATTTACCAAAAAATTAATAATTTGCCAAAAGAGTAAAACTATCATTAAATTTACTTTAAAATAAATAATAATTTTAAGGAAAATTATCAATAATAATTTATTTTAAAATTAATAATGGTCCTATATTGATTTTTTATATAAAATTAATAATAATAATAATAATAATTTACTTTAAAATTAATAAAAATCTCTAAAAGTAATCATAAAAAAAAATTTAATCCTCAATTGAAAAAAAAAAAGTTTAAGACAATGAAAAAAAATTGAGGAAACAAAAAAAAAATTAAGAGTTTAATTTTCTAATTAAAAATTGAAAAGACAATTTCAAAATAAAAGAAAAAATATTAAAAATTCATGTATTAATTCATATTTAGGCCTATTTTTTTGAATTAAAATTGAAGGCACACTGTACTTGGTAAATGATTTCAACAAGGTGAACGAATAAAGTCAGCACGTAGTAGTAGTAACTTTCACCTCGGATTCGGAGACCACAAATACAATTGTCCAAATCCTCAAGTTTCCTTTCAGTAACTTATCTCCTCCTTCCTTCATCTTCTCCCTCCCCCCTGACAACCACCCTTCACTCTTCGAACCCTAACCCTAATTCTGACACCTTATTCTCTTCCTTAAACTCTCATGCCATGGCACAAAACCTCCCTCCTTTCTCTAACCAAACCCTAGACGATAACACCCAATTAGATTCCTCTGATCTGACTGACTTCCGCTCCCCTCTCTATTCCCATCCCGACGACGCCGGAAGCAACGCCTTCTCCCAATCGCACTCATCCGATCTCGGTGATATTCCCTACACCGACGACCTCGACTCAAACGACGTCGTTCCTCAATCGCACTCTCAAACCCCATCTGAAAGCTGGAACCCTAACCTTACTTCATCGTCTTCTCCGGTTCCTACTCTGCTCCACCTCTCCTTCAACCAGGACTCTGGCTGCTTCGCCGTCGGTACTGACCGCGGCTTCAGAATTTATAACTGCGACCCCTTTCGGGAAATCTTCAGGCGGGACTTTGACTCCGGCGGCGGAATCGGCGTGGTTCAGATGCTTTTCCGGTGCAATATACTTGCTTTGGTTGGTGGTGGCTCCGAGCCCGAATACCCATTGAATAAAGTAATGATTTGGGATGATCACCAGAGCCGGTGCATTGGGGAATTGTCGTTTCGGTCAGAGGTTAAGTCGGTCCGGCTCAGGAGGGACCGGATTGTGGTTATTTTGGCACAGAAGTTATTTGTGTATAATTTTGCGGACTTGAAACTTCTGCATCAAATCGAGACCATTGCTAATCCAAAGGGGCTTTGTGAGGTATCACATGTTTCGGGTTCTATGGTGTTGGTGTGCCCAGGTTTGCAGAAAGGACAGGTCAGGGTTGAGCATTACGCCTCAAAGAGGACCAAGTTTATTATGGCTCATGATTCGAGAATTGCCTGTTTTGCACTTACTAATGATGGAAGGTTGCTTGCCACTGCAAGTAGTAAAGGGACATTGGTTCGGGTATACAATACTATGGATGGCTCATTGCTTCAGGAGGTAAGCCTGTATTTAAGTATATCATGCTGTGTTAGCTTATTAAAATTGTTATTGCTTTGTGAATTCTGAATGTGCATAGTTTATAGCTTACAAGTCACTGAAATGGAGTGTATTGACTGCTAAATAATAGTATTGACTGCTTGGTAATAGACTTTTGATGAATTAATGAAGTTTTTGCCTTTTGGCTTTTGAGATCTTAGAACTTTCAAGGTTTTGCTTTTCAGAATTCTTTTGGGGTATTCCCTTTGTTTGACTTACAAAATTAGTCTTCGATTATGGATTGAAATAAAATTAGCCTGTGTCTAGCTCATGCCTACGTCAACTTACCTTTTGGTTCCTTCACAGCTCTGTAATATGCCAACTTACCTTTTGGTTCCTTCACAGCTCTGTAATATGCTTTGGTGCTTTTTGGTAGAATAGATTTTTTTCTTTTGTCACTTATAGTCATTTTTAACATGTAACGTGTACATGGACTTAACCTGTATGTGTCCAATGGTTATCTGTTGCGTAAAGATTGATTGATTAGAATGTCCTTAAGCTCTATTTTCAGTGTTCTAAAAAGCCGTTGAGGCGGCCACCTAGGCGTGGACGGAGGCTTACCGTGTAATTAGGGACGAAGAGCTTCAAAAGTCGCCTAGCAATGCTAGGCGCTGAGCTCTGAAAGTCGGCCGCCTAGGCTGCTGAGTCGGGAAAATCGGATGAGGTGGAATTTCCATAGCTAAAAGAATTATGAAAAACAATAAACAAACAGAACAATACATTAAAGGCTAACATTTACTCCTAAAACATTACCAATTTGAACTATCAAAAGCCAATGAGAGAGAACAAAAAAAACCCTAGACTGAAAAACCATCAAAGCCAACGAGAGAGCATAGCTCTGACGTGGACGACTAGATCTCCCCCCGCCCGCCGGCCGACGAGACACTGTCGCGACCCTCTGAAGTCGACGTGGCCCTCCCACTTTTTTCCCCTTTTCCTTTCCTTTATGTTTTCCTCTTCCTTCCCACTTCTGACTTTTGTTCTATTCTAATCAAACTAAATCACTTATGTGTCAGTATTCCTTTTATATAGCATTTTTATTTTCTTTTTTAAGTTTTATATTACTTTATAGTTTTTTCTTTTTAGTGTTACAGTGTACTAGTGTACTATATACTAACTAACTATTAACCAGTCCATTATTGTATTATTAAATAAATATTAATTAGTTAAATTGTTAAATGTTAAATTGTTAATTAGTTCTATTTTTTTTCTTTTGCTATGTTTTATGCTTTGTATTGTAAACTTGGGATATACTTATTTGTAGTAAATTCGGATATTATTAAGTATGTGATTGTGAATTTGGGACTGTGATTTGTCAACTTTTATAAAGTTAGTATTAATATATTTTGCGAGTGATTTTGAATTGTAATATGAAATCACTACTTACTAGTAATTTAATATATTACTTAAGATGCTTTGTGAGGTAAGTAGTTGATACAAATTAAAATGTAGCAATGTATTCATAACTTTCAGGATTTCTAAATATACAAAGTTTGTGCAATGAACATTATTACACTTTACAACTAGAACTATTGCAAAATATTCAATACTTATTGTCTTCTTTTTGTCTACATCTCTTCACTTTCCTTGCATAAGTTAAATAAAATAATATGTCAAAAATGTATAATTGTGATTTTAGAGGAGAATATTTACTTATATAAAATATTACTACCTTAGTTTTATCACAAATATTAAAAAAAAAGTAGCTAGACCGCCTAGGAATCTGCCTAGGCCCCTACGCTCTAGCTCCCCCGGGCTGCCTAGGTCCGCCTAGCGACTTTTAGAACACAGTTTATGTTAGAAATGCATCTATATGAAAATCATTACTCAATGTACTTTTAAGTTTTACCTAACAAGGTATTTAAATTACTTGATGAATAGTTTTATTTATTGAGAAGATTTGACAGTTCTGCTTAGGGCTGAGCATTTGGTTATAACCGAACCGAATAGCTTATTCGGTTATAACCGAAAAGCGAAATTAACACTATTTTGATATCCGAATTTGAAGATAACCGAATTATCGAATAACCGAATTTACTATTCGGTTATACGGTTAATAACCGAAATGAAGACTATTCACTAAAAACTCCTGTTACAAAACCTGCACAAAAATCTTTGTTCTTCATCTTCTTCCATCATTTGATTCGCAAACAAATCCTTAGATAAGCAAAAACCCAGATAAAAAAACAAATTAACAAGATGAAAAATACTTTCTATTCTTTATATTCCCAAATAAAATGAACAACTTTACACTTTACATTCAGTCAAGGTTGTAGCAAAAGAGGGGGGAAATTTTAGTTCAGAAAAATTAATTGAAAAATTTTCAAAATATGTCTAGACATTTAAACCAGAGCAATGTATCTCTGCAGTCATCTTTGGCTCTGCAATGTGAGAAATCGACAACGACTACATCAAACTTGTCGAAGAAGTCCAGACTAAAGCTAGATAAACCACCTGCAAGAACAAAAATGGTATTTACTTATCAAATAGAAATAGAGAGAATAAAGTTCAGGAGTTGTCAGATATATGTAACAGATTTATCAATAAATAAATAAACCAGGTACACAAAAGAAGCAAACCTCTTTCAACAGAAACACAAACCATAGGATTCAAATTTTTTAGGGAATCAGAATAAATTTCAGCTACAGATTTTTCACTAAACTCAATCTCATCAAAAGGAATTAAGAAATTCACTGATAAATCTTCTTCAGTTACTGCACAATCATTAATATAAATAAATATTAATTCTTCATGCTAGAACAATGTTCTTGCAAAACTACACCACCAATAAATTAAAGCTAAGTTGCAATGTTGCAGCTTTCCTTTGTGAACAATTACTTTGTGAACAATTACTTGGACAAATATAATACTACTAATGTGTCATCAAACCTGGAAAGAACCATATTATGACAACTTTAACACACCATCCACCCAATTTAAGAGCCTTTGGTTTTATGCAATGCCCAAAATGAAAGTTCTTCTTAATACATACATGCTAACGTATAGAAATAGATAGAGATATATAAACGAATTTTACCAACAGTCTCAAAAATTACCTCAATAGCAGTCCCTGTGAGGCCACTGACTAATATTTCAGATTTGCTTAGTTTGAAAGAAACAATGAAATCATAATAATAATATACCTTAAGAAGATGTAAACTGGAATTAGAAAATAGATTCAGAAAATGTAAACTGGTAACATAACTCAAGTCAAAGCAAGTAATAATAATATACCTTCGTTGAGCATCAACACCCCAAACCCTAATCTGACGATCATAGAGTGCAGTTTCTTGCTCTGTCGACTTCTCTCCCTTCATTCCCAAATTATGCCTGAAATTTGCAACGGTGTTATATACAGAGCATAAATATATTATATAGATATAAGAGAATTTGAATTAGAAACAGAGCCCAAGAAGGAAGAGCGATCTGAGGGTTGAGGGTTGAGATCTGAGAGATCGATTTGGTGATAGAAGATGAGAGTCGACTGTCTAGGCGAGAGAAAATGAGATCGAGATGAGTCTTCTGAGTTTTGAGATGAGAGTCATAGAGAGACGAGACTCACGAGAGTATGATTGTCAAGACTCAAGAGTCGTATTATTATTTTAACTTTAGTGTTGTGCAACAGATTTTTTGTTATTGGTTTGCCCGTACAAACTAATGCCGTAAAATAATTTGGATATCGAAATAAAAATAACCGAATTGTCAAAAAATTCGGTTAAATTAACTAGTATGGTTATATTTTTTGCTCGATCCTAGTTCTGCTTTGCAAATAGACCGTGAAGGACCTAGAAGAAAATGGTTTGGTTCCATAATATCCCACCCCAATTGCAAAGTGATTTTGCCATGCTTCATCATATAAGTGAAGTTTAGAACTAGTATATTTAATATCATAGCTTTCATTGGTTGAGAATATTATTTATATTATAAGAAATAAAGAAAACGTCCAATACCAAAATTGAGTATCATGGTTCCCTTTTTCTTCAATGTCACGAACTATTCTTCACTTTAAAAAAATGAATGTAATGTTAGGACAGATGGAACAAGTTCGTCATCTGTTTTTTCTTTTATTATATGCCACATTGATTGTTGACCATGAAACTCAATTTGGTATGGAGCTCCTTATTATTTATTCCTTTGCTCTCCCCTTCCAGACAAGGAAAGATGTCGGCCTTAGATGGATGGATCATGAATCTGTTACCAAACTTGATTATCATGAATTTTCTTGCCTGCAAGGCATCTAGGACAATATGATTTGGTTCCATGATGTCACCCAGAATAAAAACAGTTTTTTCGTACCATCTTTTCTTGGACTCCATACATGTATTTGATGTTCTTAGGCAAGGTATTATTTGGATGCTAATGAAGTTGATTTTTACATTGTTTTTCTGTAAGGTTTTATTTAAATGCTTTGGAACTGCAGTTCATGCTTTAATGACAAATTTATTTCGTTTTCCTTGTGCACAAGTATTGGTGACCTGATCCTAAATTGGTGAATGTGTTGCCAAGATTTGGATCCTTGTAATATGTTGCTTTGAGTTGCAATTTAAGTAGGCTGAGTCAAATTTTTCGCTTTGGTTCTTGGCTCCGTAAGCTTTGTTTAAACTCAGGTTTTACTTTATAAAATCAATACCTGAGCTTGAGTTTGACTGTATCGTGAGCCACTTGACTTGTAACTGCAAAGTTTAAGCCCATCTCTTTAGCTTGGAGGTTTTGTCTTTATAAGTTTTGCTACTTTTATTGCTTTGTTTATAAAACTTTTTGAATTATACGCTCAGATTTTTCTATAGGGTCTCATGTTGGTTACTGTAAGATTCACTCTCAAGTCCCACTATTGCTGTTTGCTTGTAGTTCATTAGCTTCGTCCTTATAAATTTACATCAGCTTTTGGATGAGGTTCTTTTTAACTTTATTTTTGTGAAACTATTTGTTTCCATACTTAATGTAGGTAAGGAGAGGCGCAGATAGAGCAGATATTTACAGCCTGGCTTTCTCTTCAACTGCCCAATGGCTAGCTGTTTCAAGTGATAAGGGAACTGTTCATGTCTTTGGTCTAAAGTTTGATTCAGGGTCTTTGGGAATCGAAAGATCAAGTAGTGGAAAATCAAATATGTTGACTACATCTGCTGTTTCACATCTTTCATTTATTAAAGGTAATGTATGTATGGTCCTCCTGAGATTTGAATATATTTGTACTAAACAAGTAATATTAGCATTTTCAAGTACCAAATAAATTTGTTAGAAGGTATGGCACTTTGATGGTGACCACTAGGATGAAGTAGTTGCAGAAGCTTGATTCTTGGTGGGCAGTACACAATTAATAAATTATACACTTATGAGGCTCTGGGGGAAAAAACTGAACACCGTCTAGAAGATCAACATTGGCAAGATTGTACTTAATCACCATTACTCGTGTTATATTCCAAAACTAACTTGTAGGTATTATTATATATGAAATCCTTTTAAAATGTATTAAACTTAATTTATGTTTGGGTAAGGAAGTTTGTTCAGTTGAAGAATCAATTTAACGTTTACCATTATTTTTTTTAGATGGTCTTGTTAGATTGGTGAACATACTCGATCTCAAAAGTGTTAAAGAACTTGTGCATTTTTTTGTGTTTCATTGATTTTTGTGATTTGTTTTTTCAATCACTCTTAGTTTTATAATTAGATTATCTATTTAAATAAAGTTTTAATTATAAGCATATGTCCTTCATACTTCATAAGTACGTGGTACCCTTTGTTCCCTGTTTTATGTGCTGAAGCTTTTCCTGCTGGCCTTGCACCTTGAGCCTGTTCGATATTCCTATCTCAATAAGAGACAAGTCTTCGAATTATACACATGCCAGATCACTTAAATGTGATCCTAGTCATATTTGGTCTGCTGAATTTATAACATGCTCGGGTACAAAACTGGCCGAAACCATTTTAGAGATTCCTTCATATGCTTGGAATTAATTTTGATTTGCATTCTGCTTTGGTGCTCATTTTTTGCAGGCGTGTTGCCAAAATATTTCAGTTCAGAGTGGTCGGTGGCTCAATTTCGCTTGCATGAAGGTACTCAGTACATTGTTGCCTTTGGCCACGAAAAGAACACAGTTGTTATTATTGGCATGGATGGGAGGTAATATAAAAATCAACTCTATAAGTTCCTTTGTTCATTTCATGTAGAGGAAAAAAGTCTATTTTACGTCAATGAGACTCTTTTAGCTCTCTCTGACTATTAGGAAAAACTTGAGCCCATTTGAATCATCGTTAACACCTACATTTGAGACTTCATTTATTTATGCAATATGCTTGCTCAGTTTGGAAAAAGTCTATTTTGAGCCTGACCAGGTAGAGTTTATACGTCAATGAGACTCTTTAGTCTGAGGTGTGTGTGTGTGTAACTTTCAAGCAAATCCTAGTACAAGGATTTTAGTAGGAAATTAGCCTAGGTTAGCCCATTAATGAATCATTGGTAACACCTACATTTGTTCAGATTACTTCCTGAGAAATGTATTTATGCAATATGCTTGCTGCAGTTTCCAGATAAACTATCTTTGGCCTATATTCTTTTTAAGGTTAGGCAAGTCCCTTGGTGATCTATATTCTTTATTTAGGTTAGGCAAGTCCCTCGGTTATCCAAGTTAGGATCCGGTATTACCTGCTGCTAGTGTGTGTCATCTCATTTTTCTATGCGCCTTGAAGTTAGAGCTCTATGTCCTATATTTACTGCTCTCAAAGTTATCACTGGTTTTTCATACTTCCTATTTTTTTTGTATTTGCTGTATTGCCCTGTTCTTCAAGCCAGCTTTGCATCTTGTCCAATCCACTTCAAATAAAACCACTGCACCAGCTAATTTAACATGTTTTTGAAGGAAAGACTTTAACTTAATGATAGTTAACTATTACTACCTCCGTTCCTAAAAGATTGTTTTTGCTCTTTTCTGGATTAAGAAAGTATCATTTACCAAATAAAATTTGTTTAAATTTCATTACCCCTTTATATTGAAAATGTGATTGCAAACTTGAATTGCAACTTGGGAAATGAGAGAAGGTGGAGGACTGGAAAATAAATAAGTTATTTGATTTTGGAACAAATAGGTTACAAAAACGAGAGGAGTACTTTTTTTGATCTTTTGAAGACTACTTGTCTGATTTCTTCTAGTTATTTGTAATTGCAACTTTAATACATGGAGGACACAAAAAACTAAGATTGGATCTAAAGGCTAGATTACTAGTTCGAATTTAATAGCTACTTACAGCTCAAGAGGGTGGAGTTGCATAGAAATTGGGGGTTAAATGCTTTTTACCCTAACTATACTTTTCTTTCTTAGAGTCGATTAACTAAACATTTGTTTTCTTACAAAACATCATAAAATTTGTTAAATCATGTTGACTTTAAACGGTTTGCTACATATGATTCCACATAAGAGAGATAATGCCGACATGAAACTCTCATGTATGATGTGGCCATACTTAAGTTGAAATGAAAGGAAATTAAAGGGAAAATGAAAGAAAACTTGGAAAAACTAAATCTTACCAAAAAAAATAGTAGAAAAAGCATAAATGAGAATAAATTATAAATAAAACTGCAAAATTTAGGAAAAAATGGAAAGAAATTTTAAGAATTAAATAAAAACTAATAAAAAGAGTTTTATTTGATTTTTTCCCCAAAATTTTTAAAAATTATTACTAGATGTAAAATTATCTTTTCCAAAAATAAAATAAATTCATATAATAATGTAAAATTTAAGATTTCATGAATTAATATAATTAGGATCAAAGTCGGATGAGATTTTTTTTCTTTTTAACAAAGGGTGTATAATACTTAGAAATATATACCTATTTAAGGCTGTAAAATGAGCAAACAGTTTGAGTTCGATTCGTACTCGCTCGACTAAAAGTTCGATTCAAACTCGACTCGAAATATAAATGAGTTAAATATGAGCAAATTTTAAAGTTCGATAAATTACTCGAACCTCTTCAAATTTTAATTTTTTATTGATACTCAGATCATATTCGTTTGAAAAGTTCAAACTGCTTTTTGGTCGATTCGGAATCGTGCTCGACTCGGTAGCTAAATGAGCCTCAATCAAATTTTATTTTATGCTCGATAAATTTTATGAACTAAATCTGAGCAACTCAATAGTCGGTTCGATTCGATTTGTTTACACCCTTATACCTATTAGAAAACAATTAGAAAAAAATAATCAAGAAATATAAAATATTTATGCAAACAATTCGTACCCTCATCACCCCAAGTAAAAAATATATCATTCATCAGATTATGACATTCCAAACAAATCCTAAATATGACATTCATGTACTAGTATTAACTTGGGCCAAAAAAAAGGAAAAAAAATCATGTTCAAAGAATTAGACTACTCATCATCTAAAGCTTCAAGTAATCTCCTTTTCCTCTTCCTAACTTCTGAAACTTGTTTTGCGGGACCAAAAATGTGAATCTTCCATGTGTCTCTCACTTCATATAATCTTCCATCACCATCGAGGTTTTTTCTGTCCAAACTTAATTCTTCCTCGACCATCCCCAAATTCTTTCACCTCTCACTCAACACCACCTCCTTCAAAACGGAAACAATAATAATTTGAATGGGAGGCAGTGCATGACCATACCATGGCGGCGTCAACAATGGTGATTTCAGAACACCCACCTAGCTCAAAGCCAAGGTATCAGAACTCAAAAGGCCTTGAGAAGCTGTCAAAACAACCCCAAATTATGTTCGCCTTACCGTTGATGAGCAACTCCAAATTGATTTAGAGACTTTGTGGGTTTGATTTGTGGTCAGAAAAAGATGGGTTGCAGGTTTTCAAATTGTTGTTGGAGTTCCATCTACAAGATTATTCCCAAAATAAGTTGTTCAAAGTTTTAAACCATAAGGTATCGATGATAATAGAAGAAGATGAATTTTGAAATCTAAAAATTTCCCCCTTTTAATTCAGATCTTTTATTCAATATAAGTTATTATATAAGTTATTGAAATATTAGGTCGGGTTAATGGGTGGTGGGTTGGCCTTATTAGGTGGGCATTAACTTGCATGTCAAAAAGAAGGCTACATTAAGATTTTTTGGACACGTGGAATTGTCATGTCAATCTGCCGTTAAAAAGCTAATCTAAGACGGAATTTCAAATTTTTGTAAGTAAATTAAAGTTGAGTTAGTTGACTGTAAGAAAAAGAATAGTTATGCTGTAGGCGTAGTAAAAAACATTTAACCCTAGAAATTGGAGCATGATAGAAACCAAGGAAAAATCCTCTCTAAATTAGATCTTCAAGGGCACCATCATTTTGTTCACCTAACTATTGATTGTTGGCATAAGTTGTTGCTTTGGCAGCTGGTTGAAGGTAGCATGGAAAGGCCATTGTAGATCTATTCTTGAAGAAAAAGTTTGGTGAAACAACTTTGATTTGATCTGGTAGTCTAAAGGATGTTAATATTTGAGTGATATTTATGTGACTTAATTATATTAGTTTTACGCATACTGTCATACTTTTGTTGGGAAGAGTGTGTGTTAGTGCGAATGATTTAAATTAGTTTTGACAACAGTTCAAGCTGTCAAGCAACAAAATTATTAACCAATTTTGAAACATTCTGACTTCAGAGGCTAATGTATTGGTTCTGTTTTATTTTCTTCTATGTAATTTTGTTTACCTACATTATGTTGCAACTTTCATCAAGTTCATGTAGTTGTGCAGTTTAATTTTAAAAAACCCTTACCTTATTCAATCTCTCACCCTCCCTAGCTTCCTTGTTTCACCCTTTCTCCTTTACCAGGGGGATTTTTGAGTGAAATTATGAGTTAATGTAAACATAAAAGATTGAATTACATATTGCCTGCATTTTATTGGTTAGTTATGTGCCAGTGTGTTGGATAATGAGATCACATGCCATTTTGTGCTTTGATTTTCACATTAACACAATTCATATACACTTTGGTTTTGATTGCAGCTTTTACAGATGCCAGTTCGACCCAGTAGCTGGTGGAGAGATGAAAGAACTGGAATGTCATAATGCCTTAAAGCCACAAGAAACTCTCTGAAGTCAAGGATGAGATATATATCTTTCAATTTCCCCTTGTTTTGGTGTATTAATCCAGTGTATATTGTTTTTAAGTTTTCAAAAGGGAATTGAATAAGATGTATATTATAGATACATACATAAGAGACATGGAATGGAAGAGTATCTACGTCAACTTTGTGGGCTGTATATAAACCCTAGTATATACCACTAGTGCATAAAAGAATTATATACCAATAGCCTTACTATTTTCTGGGTATGTGGTTATACTTTTTACTCCTGCAATTTCCATACATTGTCACCTACTACGTTTTGTTGTGATCAAATTTGAAACAAGAATCACCATCCTAGACGTTATCTCTCCATTTCAAGTTGAGAGCTATGTTTTTGCGGCAAATAATTTAATTAAGAAAGCTCGTACAAGTGTCCTGTGGAAATAACATATTCCTTATATTTTTTATCTTCGAGAATACTTGCCTATCTGAGCAAAACTAAAAAACATTGCTAATAAAAACTCTAAAAAAAGCAGGGTATTTTCCTCCTCTCAATTTGATATACAGTTTCTAAGCCAAGTACGCCTTAGAAACTAAAGTCAGATGCTTATATATTACATGTCAGGATTTGCCTCCTCTGGAATTACAGTCAGTGTCGCTGAGATATTGTTGGATCTTTTCACAACGGCCTTCATAGGTTTCCTTACTTTGTCCCCCATTAGTTCAACGATCTGCAATAAAGCCATATTTTTGACTATCAGCAGCATTCAAGAACACTGTAGTTGTGCAATAAATGTAACAAAGGCTGGAAAATATATTTGAAAGAGCGGGTTGCACACAAAATTCAATCTGATTGGCATTAAATTAAATTAAATTAGCATTTTCATCACATCCTTCTTTTTGGTATCTTAAAGCATTCATATTCTGCAATATCTAAGGATAATGCAAGCAGGTACTAAATATCATGCAAACTTTTTAAAGTTTTGTCACCAATTAAAATTTAAGCAGGATTCAGATGGTATAAATCTACCACTTAGTGTAAAGCAAGAACTTGTATTCCTTGCACAAGCTGATTATTTTGGGTGCCATAAAACTCCCCCTCCTCAAAAGGATAAAGTACATTAGGCTTTTGTCATCAAAAGAAATGACCCAAAGCAAATGTAAAATATTGTATAAAATATAAATACTAATTTACCCCAAAGTGCACATATCCCCATATGATCTTTTTATGGGTCCAAACAAATAGTATTATTGCTGCCAATATTTTAGACATCCTTCTAAGGACGGGGAGTATTTGGGACAAACACTCTCCTTTTCTTTCTTTTTTTTTGTGGATGGGGTGAGGGAGGGGGTTTGTTACATTGTAGCGTGGTGTGTGCAAAAGTGCTCACTGCCACTAAATTGAAATGTCGGGAGAAGATAAGTTTTTGTATACCTCCTTAATGCTCCCAACTGGTCTTCCATCAAATTCAGTGACAACATCGCCTGGACGAAATCCAGCACGATCAGCAGGGGAACCTGGAATTACCTGGTTAAGCAAAATTATCAAATATTAGAAAAGTGACATTTAACCAACAACTGAACATCAATAATGTGCCATATCAATTATAATACTTCACATTAAGAGTTACCTTTGGTGTATAAATTAAAAACTAATAAACTAACTGAGATATAGTTAAGGTGCAACTTTACTGCGTAAGATGATGAGAACACATTGAGCAAAAGGAACATAGCCAAATACCATATCTTATTACTTAAGCTGGTGTGTAGCACAAGTTCCATAAGCGTCCAAGATATATAGATCATTCAGCAATACTTTGAAGACATGGCATGCCTTGAAGTTATGTGGTATTTACATATATTGATGGATGACGACATTTTAGTAGATCAACTAACTCCCAACACCTAACCCCCACACTCGAGGGGGAAAAGGAAACAAAAGCAGGAAAGAATACCAAGCAAATATCGCTCCTACATGTCACATTTTTTAACCAATTATCTCCATGTATGCGATTGACATGCTTTAAGCACGTGCATCAAACCTAAACCCGAGACGTTTAATTAGTAAGCAGCTAACCTGGATCTTGATGGGTTTTTGTACTCATTATTTGGAGCTTTTATTTTGTTTAATGTGAGTAATGTGTGTGATATATTTGTTTTATTTATTAGAGAGGATTTAGGATATTTATATTTATTAGGAAATATTATTATTTAGTCGGTGTATCTTATTCGTTTAGTACTTCTATTGTTTCACAAATAAAATTAGGGTCTTGAGTCTCTTTAAATAGTGACATAATATTTTTATTCTACATATTATTGAATATTGATATAAAGCTATAAGCTATTTTTCTGCAGTTGAGAAACCATTGGGCAAGTAAAAGATCCTTGGGTAGTGAGGTGCTAAACCTCACCCGAGTAAACTTTCCTTGTTTAATCAATAATTTACAGCAGTTATTCATCTCCAAAAGATGTCTTAGATTACATCTCCCTCAGTGTCAGGTTGCAAAGTATCAGTCGACTACAATGACAAGTGATTCAGAGACACATGCAGAGATGGATGGACACACACGTGTGTGCTTGCGCGTGTGTATACATTCACAGAGACAGACATGCATAGAGAGAAGAACATACCACAGGTACTAGAACGCCTTTGCTGACATTAGGAAATGTCGAATCTTTTTCCTTGAGCTGAGCAACAATCATATCATTGAGATCAAGCATTTTCAGACCAAGCCAAGGTCGAACAACTCTCCTACATAAATTCATATCCCAAAATATCAATATATCCTTAAAAATCTGAATGAAGCCAAAGTTTAACAATCATCCTGCAAAAGTGAATACATTAGCCATACTTTCTAAGGTGCCTAAATTCTTACAAATGCATATAGTGAAATATGCTAGGCACATAAGTTTAGTAGCACAAAACTTTGAACAAACAATGGGTTCTGAACCTTATTGAACTTGAGTTGCCCAAATTCTTACAAATGCATTTAGTGAAATATGCTTGGGACGTAAGTTTAGTAGCACAAAACTTTGATCAAACAATGGGTTTTGAACCTTATTGAACTTCAGTTAAACTCTTCACAGGAAGAAAGTGTCCGAAAGAGTTTTAAATTTCTCTTTCTCATATGCCTGGTACAACTCTCAAATGCTTCATCTCCAATTAACTCTCATCCTTCACGAGATCAAACAAACTCTTGGAACACACTTGAAGCCTTTAAGACTATCAAATATGTTTGCTAGATATCCACTAAACAGAAAGTCATCTTTAATCCAAGTTAACATATAGATCTTAACAGATAAACATGTGTAGGTGGTTCCACAAATTATAGAATCCAATCTTGTATCCTAGCTTTTACAGTCGGAAGAAATGCAGAACACAAAACTACCTTCCATAAAACCTCGAAGAGCCATTATCAAAGTCAGTAGTTACTATGCAGCACAATCCAAATGATACGCCTATACACAATATCCACAAAACATATACAAAGTGCCGAAACATATTGTATAAACACTGAACAAAGCACTTTTGGAGAAATCACTCTAGAGATGGCAAACAATATTACAACTTGTTCCCAAAGAGTCTAATGACAACACAAGTAGGAAAATCAGATGTAAATAAGCTCCATTAAAGAGCTTAATAGAATTCATATGCTACGTCCATTCCATAATAAGAATCCAGTTGCTTTTTTAGGGTAACAAGCCTGAATATTATTCTTTTATGTTTTTGACAAGTGTGTTTGGCATGAGCTTTAAGGTATCAAAAATACATTTACACATAATACCAGTGTTTTAAAAATCATTAGGTGGACCTAGGCGGCGGATGGGGCGCCTAGGCCGCCAGACGGTGCCAAGGCGTTTCATTAGGCTTTTTCTTAAGCGATCTCATTTATTTTTCCTAATGTACATTCATGTTATACTATACAAAGCATAGATGTAATGTTTTTAAATATTACATGAAACATTACTAAAAAAGTATTTAGGGCTTAACAAATTCATTTGTAGTATTATAGAACTTCAAAATAGAGGTCTAATTTTGCCTAGGAAGGGGCCTAGGCGCCCAGCCAAATCGAGACGGTAGAGGACCGCTAGGCGGGGATTAATTGGACCTAGAAGAGGATTTTTAGAACACCACATAATACTTTTTAACTACGTTTAATATAGTTGAAATATAACATACAAATATATTGTAAATTGTAAATCTAAAAATGTGTTTAAAGCTGCCTTTAAAAATCCAAAAACACTCGTAAAGAACAAGACGCTTACTATGGAATGGAGTATATAATTTTGCTTTTATAAAACCATTATACTTCTCAATTTTGGCACCTCTACTTTGCAAAACTAAAGAAAACAATATACCTTACTAATGGACCAAAGAAGAATTAAGAGCAACAGAAAATCCAATCTCAAGGCTCTCCAGAACGAGGCTACCTTCACCTTTAGAACTAAAAATATGATGCTTTTGGCAGCTAGATTTACAAAAACATGAAGAATTGAACTCCAGACATTATTGTACACTTAATCTAGCAAGATCAGTCTATTTGCATATTATGTATTCATAAAAGCGAGGGAGTTAGAAAATGGCCCATATAATCTGTAGCTGAGTTATACACATTTCAGGCAACACTTAGAATTATTGGCTGCTTGAAATGGAACATATATCCGTTTGTTAGAATTATTAGCTGCTTGAAATGGAACAAATACCCGTTTGTTTTGAAGTGCTCTATGATCTTAGAAACAGCATCAATTGGAACAGAGAAGCCCAACCCATCAGCTGCCAACACCTTCATTATGTTAACACCAATAACTTCTCCGTCAACATTGACAAGGGGTCCACCAGAATTACCCTACATCCAAATAATTTTCTTTGATATGTCAACAAGAACAATTACTTTCTAATCAATAATGTAGCAACTCTAGAACACGAATATCAAAATTGAAGTATGCATAGCCAAAAATTAAATGAACTTGATCTAATATTGTATATTAAAAAAATGTTTGAAAGGGAAAAAAGTAAATAAAAATATCTTAATAGAATGTTCTATCACATAACCTGATGTTCCTATTAGGTATTAACCTTATAACCCTTGAGTTTTTAACTCAAATCCTGTTGTAGAGTACTATAGAAGAATCCCATAGTCTTAAGTTATTCAGGATACATGCAATACTCACGAATGACATTAATTAATGTGGCATGCAGTAGCAGTGGTATGTGCCAGACCAGAACTCTCTGCTTAAATTGAATCCACCCCCACCCCCCGGGAAAAAAGGAAAACACAAAAGATAGGGGACTATAGTTTTCAATTACTGCGTTGATTGCACAATCAGTTTGCAAGTACTCTCTTCGCATTCCTCCAAGACCCAGATCACTGCTTTTACGATCAACACAACTGCATGCAGAAGGAAATAACAAAGGGGAAAACGCATCAGTTTTTTCTTAGATTCACCAACTCTGTATCTCCATGTAAAATAATAGAAAAAGAATATTAAATAAGCTATTATTTTATTTTTGATTTTTTTATAAGTTACATATTAAATTAGCTACAACTATTAAACAACAGCTCAAATTGCCGCCTAAAACAATAATAAGAGATAACTTTTATATTAACCAAACAAAGAAACATTTTTGAATACTCAAGAAATGGATAAAAGGAAAAGCAAACTTTGTCATTATTTTATCATCGTACCTAACAATACCAGCTGTAATGGTGTTTTGAAGGGAAAGGGGACATCCCACAGCTACTACCCAATCCCCAGGACGTAGCTTACTTGAAGAACCAAGTTTTGCTGTCGGAAGCGGGGTTTTAGATTTGATCCTCACAATAGCAATATCAGAATGTAAATCAGCATTCACCACTGTACCCTCAAAAGTTCGACCATCTTGCAAGGTCACATCAACCTGCAAAGAATAATTATTCTATATTCATCCTATGTAGGTCTGTGTACTTGTAAATTATATACACACACAAGTATACAGTATATATGAACCAAAAGAAGTGGAGAGGAAACAGCCCATGTAGAAATGAGATGCAAGGCATAAAGCTGAACACAAAGGTCGGGTCAAAAGGTCAAATCCACTAGGAAGAAGATGAATATAATCCATCATAACCAGTACATTTAAGGGAAGGCAAGAAACAACCCTATAGAAAAGGTTACTACAAATCTAAAGGTCTGTATGGAAGAACTTCCCCATGAAAAATAAAAATGCAAACAATGCATGTAATATGTTCAAATCTACAAGCTTGCAATGTTTTGAGTCTATTATTCAAAAAGGTATGAAGCATAATGTCTATAAGAACAACTGTGTGAATAGTCTCGTGATGTACAACTAATCACCGACCCTGCCTTTGGATGAAGAACTCAAGCCCTGAAAATCAACCACCACATGCGCACAAGTCAAAATTGTACCATCGGTATCTATGATTGTTCCAGAGCCTATGCTCTTTCCTACAGTAAGACCATAAAAACCTACAAACACAAATAATTTTCAGAATCAATTTCCAAAAAAACCGCCACAAACTGCAAATTAGTATAGTAACAAAGCATACCCTGAGGCACTGATAGATTGACCACAGCAGGACCCACCCTAGCAGCAGCATTGGCAATAGTATCTCTACCCAAACATCCACAACAAGGTTTTGTACCATCTCCAATCTCAGAAGAAGCTTCCTTCTTTATATCCCCGGATGGAACTGAGGCAGTTCTAGAAAAAAATAATGGAAGGTGTCCTACAATTACAGTTTCAATCAAATAAAATAATGCCAAATAGCTGTCAAATTCATACAATACCACAATAGTTTGGTAATAAAAACTAAGACTTGCAGTCCAAATTTTAAAAATTGTTACACCCTAAGTTTTGGAGTTGAGCATTTATCATATCCTGAAGGCTAAAATGTAATATACAAACAAATAAATAGGAAAGATAACAAACCATATCGTGAAGGGTCAAGGGACAGAAATGAAGGGCAAAAAAGCATATCTTGCAAAGTTGTCCATGGCGACAATACCGAATCACTCAATGGTGCAGGACTTGAAACCCGTATCGATGTCTCTACATTTTAATCCAACAAACTAAAATCAATACAAGATGAATAGTGACCTGTTTGGTTCCAAATTAAATGTAACAAGCAATACAAAAACATAAACAGAAGTTTGAGCTTTAGAATCATGATTCACATCACATTTTAAAGAAACCAAACAGAAAATTAAAAGAAAACTGAAAACAGCTCACCAGAATCAAAGCGGGGGTTTGAATAAAGGAGTCCTGACCCGGCAGTAGCCAAAGCTACCATACGCAGCGAAAATTTTCTCTGCAAATTACTCATAAGTTGATCATGAAAAATTAATTGATTTTCCAGAATATATTTTATGAATATCTAAATCAAGTTCGCTTCATTGTGGAGTAATTCAAATTTCGGAACTTTATAACTGGGTTGTTCTTAGTTTTTTTTTCTTCCAATTTTTTTTGCCAAATTAAGAGAATTGAAAGAAAAGCTACCGTCTTTCCGAAACGTACCAGAAAATGTGTCATGAGGAGAAATCTTCGGAAACTGTGATTGGATTGTTTTGACGCAAAACCCTAACAAAAGCCCAGGAGTCCTATGACACCCAACTCTCGCAGCTTCGAAAAGTTTCAATCCCAAAAAAAGTTCAAATCATAATCTGGATTTATTTTAATTTTCAAAATTAATTTGAAGTGATTTATAATATTAATTACTACATCAAGTAAAACAAAATAAATTTGGTACTAATCAGTCTTGAATTTTAAATAATACAATAAATTTAACTTGTTGAATTGATGAATTACAAGACTCCAGCTCCCAAAAATGCTTTTAAAATTTAAATAAAGTATTCTAGTTGAATTGATGAATTACAAGTTTGGGTTGACTTGCCTCCACTTTTGTTTGATTTAAGTCATAGGATTTGTTTGTTTTAGTGAGTTTCAATGACTTTTAAACCTTAACTATGTTATTAAAAATAATGAGATGAATTTGAAGTGATTTATAATATTAATTACTACATCAAGTAAAACAAAATAAATTTGGTACTAATCAGTCTTGAATTTTAAATAATACAATAAATTTAAGATGAATTACATATTCTATTACATTTTTAAAAATAATTACAATAATAAATAAGATTTCATAAAATCTTTACACAACTAATATACATCCATATTTATTTACAATAGTAGTGCAATTAGGATTCCTTAATTTAGGGAATTAGTATTCAATTAGAATTTCTTAATTTAGGGATTAGTTATACCCATGACTTCTTCTCTCTCTCCTCATCTATAACAACTCATCACCCTTCTTCTTCATTCAACGTATTCTTTCTATATATATATATATATATATATATATATATTGAAGAGATATTAAAGAGAGAGAAATTGGAAGAAGATCGGCTGGGAATAAAGTGATCGCTGTAAATCGTGCGGGAAGGAGAGGGTTGGTACCCTAGAGAGAGAATATTTGTTGATGGGGTTGTCGGTTGGAGAGAAAGGGAGGGTTTTGATGACATTGTTTTGATGACATTTGTGAGACCCCAAATTTTATGAAATAAAAGTATTCAATTTTTCTATTTTGGTAAATAGTTAGATTGATAAAAGTTTGAATTTAAGGGTGATATGTGAAATTTTTTTTAAGTAGACAAGTTGTCATAAAATACCTGGTTACTATTTACTCTACTATTGTTCACTAGAGTATTTGGGGCACTTTTTTGTGTGAAAGATTATTCACGAGTTCTTATTCACTAAGTTACTATTCATCTAAATTACTATTCAATTAGAATATTATTCACTTTCTAGTATTTGGGGTATTTTTAGATCTCTGAGTACTATTCACGAGTTACTATTCATTCGATTACTATTCACTCTAGTATTGTTCACTCGGGTATTTGGGACACTTTATTATTGGGAGTCTATTCACAGGTACTATTCCCAAGATTATTCATAGAAGTCTTATTCAATTCGAAAAATATATTTCTTTTCGGTCAAATCATTTTTGAGTACTGATATTATTTTCCATGAAGAGATGTCTTTAATTTTTCGAATAGTTGGTTGAAATTATAATAAAGGTGATAAGTTTTGTTTTATTAGTATTATTAATGTAATAAAATGTAAAAGCTTTTATATAAAACATAATACTTTTATAAAGTTATTCTATAAATAGAATATATTATATTCTATTGTCGTAGTGTTTTCGATAGTAAAATCTTTTTATATAAAATGAATACTTTTATAAAGTTATTCTATAAATAGAATATATTATATTTTATTATGATAGTGTTGCGTAGTCACTGCGTAGTGTTTTGCATAGTAAATTTTTTTTTATATAAAGCGAATACTTTTATAAAGTTATTCGTTTTATTATATTATAAATAGAATATATTATATTTCATTTAAAAGATTTTTGCTTTAAATATGGACCATCGATTAAAGTAAATCAATACGGACCTGATTCATGAATTAATTCTTATCTACGCAAATCCATTCTTCTATAAATAGAATCTCATTCCTTCATTATTTCTTATGAATTCAATTGAAACTCAGAGAGAAACTATAGAGAGTTCTTCTTCTTCATAATCTAGAGCGTATTTTTTAGAGTTTGAAAGCTTTGAAGCAGAAGTCTAAGTTTTCTTCGAGTATATCATCGCCCTACCAAATTGAAATACTCTTTTTCAAAGGTAAGGGATATTATTTGTTGCACTGTAAAGGGTATTATTCTTTTGTATTCATGAAGAGGACTTCGTTATTCCATTCTTTATTATTATGTTGGAATAACACATACATCACAATCCGCATACATGGTGAAATTCTTCTATTATTTCATTCTTTATTATTATGTTGAATAACTTTTGTTTATCATCAATCGCATATACGTGGTGAAATTCTTCTATTATTCCATTCTTTATTATTATGTTGGAATAATAACTTTGTTTATCAATCTGCATATATGGTGAAATTCTTCTATTATTTCATTCTTTATTATTATGTTGGAATAACTTTGTTTATGCAAAGTACCGCATCGTGGTGAAATTGTTCTATTATTTAGTTCTTTTATTATTACGTTTAATCATTGTGGGTGCAATTTCGCATGATTCGATTCCATTATTTATTATTCCGTTCTTTATTATTCGCCGGAATATCCATCAATGCGTTCTGGTGGGACTGGTTCTATTCTTTATTATTCGTTGGAATATCATGTCGTATGCGTTTTACGCCGAGACTGTGAATTCCGTTATTTATTATTACATTGGAATAACTTTTGCTGTCGCGATTCTATCGCATGCATGGTGATTTCTTTTGTTATTCCATTCTTTATTATACTCGGTTGGTTAAAACTTTGACTTCTATACTCCATGAAATTAGTGGAATATCCTTGATATTCAAGGCTTCATCCAGATATCTTTTAATGGAAATATTCTTCCGAGCATTCTTGAATTTTACTCTACAAAAAAGTAACATGTTGACAATTTGGGACGTTATTGGTTCCCTCTGGATAAATTAATTCTTGAACTTGTTTTATTGAATTCTTATATCATTGTCATCATCCTCATGTTTATATTATGTTGAAAGTCAATCACAGCCTTTAAAGTGCATAGATGGACTTGATATGATTATGACCGTGGATTATTCGGTATAATCATGGTAGTAATGTTACAAATGATGTGGAAAAAGTCCTCATTGGCCCGTAGTGCATTGATGGGACGATTTTTGGTATGATTATGGCTATGGATACTCTTGACCAAGGGTGCAAAGATGAATTGTTTTATGGCGTGATCAAGACCAGATTGATGAAAACACAATTATCTTTGGCCGTAGTGTATGGATAATTCGTGGTCGTGATCTTAAAGAATATCCTCGGCAGTAGAGCATGCGGGGTGATTCGATGATGTGGATTATTTATTAAAATTTGAGTCCCGTGATAAAAGTGATGAAAACCTTTTAAATCATAGAAGATAGTAGATTTTATTCTCTACTTGACTCTTAATGGATTGTTTGTTCATTCTGATTAAACTTGATGTTGGTTATATTGTATCGTTTTAACATTGTTGAAGGCTAACGATAATTTATTACGCATTATCTTAGTCATACTATTTCTTCTTTGGGCTAGTTGAGCTCACCCTTTTCTTTCATTGTTCTCTTCGTGAAATGAGAAGCGTAGTTGGGACTAGTCGGGGAACAGTGATGGTCCTAGATGGTGCATTAGTAGTCCTCACTATTCGTGAAATAGTGTAATAATAAATGTAATGAGGACTCCATTGAGTGTGGATATTGTACAGATGACAATATTTGTATTAAAACTCACATTTCATGTTGTATATTTAAGTTTGTATTTGAATTACATACCGTGTATTTGGCAACTTAAGATGGGTGATGTATACCTATTTTGGAGGCGTCACAGTTGGTATCAGAGCTTAGTGATATGATCTCTGGCTGAGATGTGAGACAAGAACTAGGAGGGGAGATGTGAGACCCCAAATTTTATAAATAAAGATTTAAATTTTCCGAAATATTTTTTTTAATATTATGGTGTGGATTTGATATAATGTTATAGTTCTGGGTAGTATTTATAAATTTTGCAAAGTATGCAAGTTGTCATATTATATTCGATTGGTCGGGAAATATTCTTTGTGTCGGAGAATATTCGTACGATGGCACAATCATTGGTGGACCCCACAATGGAATTATTGTCGGATTGAGAAAATGACAAAAATATTTTATTGAAAATAACGGCGGAAGTTTTACCGTTGATACTGTTGAACTACTCGGTAGTAAAAGTACAGTAATACGTGTGGTTGCATAGTATCACACAATATTAATTATTAATGCTTATGTGATAAGTCATTCAGTTTTGTTTTATTAGTATTATTAATATAATAAAACATAAATGCTTTTATATAAAAAGCGAATACTTTATTAAAGTTATTCTATAAATAGAATATATTATATTATATTACATAGTGTTTTTGCGTAGTAAAATCTTTTTATATAAAATGAATACTTTATTAAAGTTATTCTATAAATAGAATATATTATATTTTATTATGCATAGTGTTTGCATTGGCTCAAGATAGTGTTTAGATAGTAAAAATCTTTTTATATAAAATAGAATATATTATATTTTATTTAAAAGATTTTTCTTTAAATATGGACCGTCAGATTAAAGTAAATCGATCAGATGGACCGTTCATGGATTAGTTCTTATGCATTCTATTTTTCTATAAATAAGTTTCATTCCTTCATTATTTTCTTACGAATTCACTGAACTCTAGAGAGAGAAAATTTTAGAGAGAAAGAAAAAGAGAAGTCTGCTACCTTTCTTTTCCTATATCCAGTTTCTTTTACGGTAAGGGATATTATTCTTTTGTTTTTATGAAGAGAACTTCTGTTATTCCATTTCTTATTATTCATTGGAATAACTTTTGTATCTGTGAATACCTATACTTGGTGACATTCTTCTATTATTACATCTTTATTATTCCGTTGGAACATCTCGTACGTCATGCTTTACTGTAGGAGCTGGTTCCGTCTTTATTATTCTATCTTTATTATTACATTTGGAATATCATGCATACATGCTTTTACTGTGGGACTGGTTAAAATCTTTTTACTTATTCCGTCTTTATTATTACATTTGGAATATCCTATATGTGTGTTTTTACACGGAAGCTGGTTTCGTCTTTATTATTACATCTTTATTATTACATTTGGAATATCACATACGCATGTGTTTTATCTGGGGATAGGCCCGTCTTTATTATTACATTGGAATAACATACATGCAAAAATTCTGCATGCATGGTGATTTCTGTTGTTATTCCATTATTTATTATTCTGTTGGAACATCCTGTCGGTGAGAATTTTACCTAACCTGGTTCCGTTATTATTATTCTGTTGGAATAACCTGTCTATGCGAAGTACCGCATGCATGGTAATTTCTTTTGTTATTCTATTCTTTATTATACTTAGTTGGTTAAAGTTTTGACTTCTATACTCTATGAAATTAGTGGAATATCCTTGATATTTGCGCTTCATCCAGTATTTTTTCATGGAAATATTCTTCTGAGCATTCTTGAATTTTATTCTACATAGAAGTATCATGTTAACAATTTGGACGTTATTAGTTCATGGATAATTTAATTCTTGAACTTATTTTATTGAATTCTTATATTATTGTCATCATCCTCATGTTTATATTATGTTGAAAGTCATCTGTGGCCTGTAGTGCATAGATGGACTTGGTATGATTATGACTGAGGATTATTCTTAATGTATAATCATGGTAGTAATGTTACAAATGATGTGAAAAAAGTTCTCATTGGCCGTAATGCATTGATGGGGCAGTTTTTGGTATGATTATGGCTATGGATTCTCTTCGGCCAAGGGTGCAAAGATGAATTGTTTTATGGTATGATCGAGGACCAGATTGATGAAAACATGATTATCTTTGGCCGTAGTGCATGGATAATTTGTGGTCGTGATACTAAAGAATATCCTTGGCTTTTGTGAGTGCGGGGATGATTTAATGATGTGGATTATTTATTGGTGAGTTTCAGTGATAAAAGTGATGAAAAACTTTTTAAATCATAAAAGATAGTAGATTTTATTCTCTACTTGACTCTTTTAATGGATTGCTTGTTCATACTTGCAGTTAAACTTGATGTCTATTGTATTTTATTAGTTTAACTTTGTTGAAGGCTAACGATAATTTTTTTCGCATTATCTTAGTCATAATATTTCTTACTAGGCTAGTTGAGCTCACCCTTTCTTTCCTTTGTTCTCTTGAAATGAGAAGCGTGGTTGGGACGAGTCGGGGAGCGGAGTGATGGTCCTAGATGGTGTATTAGTAGTCCTCACTATTACATTAAATAGTGTGACAATAAATGTAATGAGGACTTATACGAGAGTGGATATTGTCTAGAAGACAGTATTTGTATTAAAACTCACAGCTCTCTTGTTGTTTTTAAAGATTGTATTTGTATTTTGTACCATATATTTGGCGACTCAGAATAGGTGATGTATACCTATTTTGGGGGCGTCACAGTTGGTATCAAAGCTTCGGGATATGATCCCTGGCTGAGATGTGAGACAAGAACTAGGAGGGGAGAGACGGAGAATTCCTTCGCTAGTATGACCTACCTAAGTTTATTTGGTATTTAATTGGTCGGTCAGAGTATAAAGATAATATGTGATATATTAATTAACCCTTGTTTTGTGGCAGTGTTTGAAAATGGCATCCGAGAATGTTGAGAATAGCAATGGAGCACAAGAGACCGTTGAGTCTTCACAGATCAATAATCAGGACAATGTGCAACAGGATGACGATAATCCTCCTATAAACAACAACACTGATCAATTGACGAACGACGGTACGTTTAGGAGCTTTTAGAATTTATGTAACATCAGACGAAGGCGGCTCCTGTTCATAATGCAGGTAAAAATAATGGCAACCCACAGTCGGTCACCGCTAAGCAATTCAAGGAGCTGGGACCACCAGAGTTTTTGGGAAAGCCAGAACCACTTAAGGCGGAGACGTGGTTAAAGCAGATGACTAAGATATTTGATGTCATGGGATTCTCCAAGGAGAAAAAGGTTCCCTTTGCCACCTTTATGTTGCGTGAAGAGGCATATTACTGGTGGGAATCGAAAAAGCGTACCGACGCTTTTCAAGATGTCTTGGGAGAAGTTCCAAGAGTTGTTCAATGACAAGTACTTTCCCGAAAGTATTCGTCACATGAAGGAGGTGAAGTTTATCAAGTTGGAGCAAAACAACATGACCGTGTCGCAGTACGAAGCCAAGTTTGCCGAGTTGTCTCATTTTGTGTCCCATTTGGTTGATAATGAGGAGAGAATGACGCGAATTTTTCTAAGAGGTTTGAAACTTGAGATACGTCAATATCTTTTCTCTCATAAACTGTGTTTGTATTCAGATGTTGTTAATAGGGCTCGATTATTGGAGTAGCGATAATGAGTCAACCCAACCAAAAAGAGAGCAAAGCAAAATGATAATATCTGGTGATACTTGATCATCAAAGCGGTGACAATAAACATGGAGGGAATCAACATGCCAGAAATGGTAACCACTTCGGTGGTAATCATGGCCAAAACAATAAGAATGGACATTTCAAGAAGAGAAGGTTTAACAATGACGTGAAGACGTCGGCACCAGCACCCGTCTCAAAGGAAGAAGAACGACCATCGGTCGTATGTTTCAAATGCGGACAGGAGGGACACATCCGTCCAAACTGTACGCAACAATCCAAAGCGTGTTTTAATTACGGAAGAGAAGGTCACCTTGCTCGATTTTGTCGTATGGTGAAGGCAAGTCCAGCTGGGATAGTGATGTCAAAGGATGTCCCAGACAAGCCAAAGCCGGTAGTTTAAGAGAGAGCGTTTTTTTTCGTGACGAGAAACTTGAATAAAATTATCACGGGTATGTTAGTCATAAACTCTTGCGAAGTCTATACCGTGTTAGATACCGGTTCTACTCACTCTTTTATTTCACCTAGTTGTGTTCAATGTTTAAATTTGACTCTGGAGAAGTTAAACTTTGATTTATTTATTGAAACTCTGTTGAGAGAAACCTTCGTTACCTCCCCTATTTATAAATCTTGTTTGATTCAAATCAACACTTTCACGTTACCTGTCGATCTTATCTCTTTGAAAATATTTGTCTTTGATGTGATTTTTTTTAAAATGATTGGTTAAATACTCATCATGCTTTTTGTAAGGTTGTTAGATTTCATACTCCTAACCAACCTGTTATACGAATTCAAAGTAACCAAACCACTAAAGTCAATCATTGTCATATCAAGCTATAAGTAAAGAGCCCGATCCTTTCATTGTTGACTTCCTTGTGTGGAATGCACCGAAGCCAGACTTTCTGTAGGCGACATCGTGAATGAAGATGGCAAGTTGATAGGTATCAATGTGACGTACTATCCAAGTCTTGGATGAGGGTCACAGTTTTGAATGATATTTCTAACGTTAATAAATTTCTTGACGTATTCCCGGAAGACTTCTTAGCCTACCCTAGAGCGTGAAATCAAATTTTGTATTGAATTTTACAAAACCCATTTCTTAAACCCTCAAATATTTCTTTACTTAAAACGAACGTAACATGCGCCAAAGATGTTGGCTCGAGCTGTTGAAGATTACGATCGTACCATTCAATACCATTGTGGAAGAGCGAACGTGGTAGCTGACGCGTTGAGTAGAAGATCGTATGCGATTACAAGTGCGAATATACAAACCCACATGAAGATAACGAATATACGAGTAGAATCGACTTTAATCGATAAAGTTAAAGCCATGCAAGCTACATACTCAGAGCTGATGAATGTGAAGAAGAAGGTTCAAGAGGACGTTATTCTAGAAGCAAGAATCGACGAAGAGAGGAAATCTCAACCCTCGATTTAATTGGCCCATTTGAAATCCTCGATCGAGTAGAAACTGTGGCTTATAGACTCGTTTTACCGCCAAGTATGTTGCGTGTTCATAACATTTTTAACGTATCGATGTTACGTAAATATGTGGACGACTCGAACCACATTATTAATTTAGAACTGGACGAGATAGCAGAAGATTTAACTTATGAGGAGATACGTGTTAAAATCTTGGATAAGAAGAATCGTATTCAACACTCAAAGGTTATACCTCAAGAGTTAGAATTTGAAGTGAAGTTAAGGTATCCTCACCTGTTCGACATACCAGGTACGTACGTAAATTTCGAGGGTGAAATTCCATAAGGAGGGGAGATTGTGAGACCCCAAATTTTATAAATAAAGATTTAAATTTCCCGAAATATTTTTTTTAATATTATAGTGTAGATTTGATATAATGTTATAGTTGTGGGTAGTATTTATAAATTTTGCAAAGTATGCAAGTTGTCATATTATATTAGATTGGTGGGAAATATTCTTTGTGTGGGAGAATATTAAATACGATGGCACAATCATTGGTGGACCCATTAATGGAATTATTATCGGATTGAGAAAAGCGACAAAAATATTTTATTGAAAATAACGGCGAGAAATTTTACGTTATTATTGTTGAACTACTTTCATTAGTAAAAAAAATACGATAATCGTGTGGTTGAATAGTAGCATACGCGGTATTAATTATTAATGCTTATGTGTTAAGTCACTTTCGGTTTTGTTTTATTAGTATTATTAATGTAATAAAAAGCAGAAAAACTTTTATATAAAGCAGAATATTTTATTAAAGTTATTCTATAAATAGAATATATTATATTATATTATGCATAGTATTTTGTATAGTAAAATCTTTTTATATAAAACATAATACTTTATTAAAGTTATTCTATAAATAGAATATATTATATTTTATTATGCATAGTGTTTGCATTGTGCACTGCATAGTGTTTGCATAGTAAATTTTTATATATATAAAATAGAATATATTATATTTTATTTAAAAGATTTTTCTTTAAATATGAATGAAGTCAGATTAAAAAATAAATCGATCCGGATAGTTCATAGATTAGTTCTTATGCATTCCATTTTTCTATAAATAGAAGCTCATTCTTTCATTATTTTCTTATTTAATTCTTTGAACTCAGAGAGAAAATTTTAGAGAAAAAAAAGAGAAAGTCTGCTACCTTTCTTTTCCTATATCCGTTTCTTTTTACGGTAAGGGATATTATTCTTTTGTATTCATGAAGAGAACTTACATTATTCCATTCCTTATTATTACATTGGAATAAAACTTGTATCACGCGGAATACCCTATACTTGGTGACATTCTTCTATTATTACGTCTTTATTATTCCATTGGAACATCTGCATGCGTGCTTTCTATTTGGACTGGTTTAAATCTTTATTATTACTGTCTTTATTATTACATTTGGAATATCACATGCATGCTTACGCGTTGGGACTGGTTCCCTCTTTACTATTCCGTCTTTATTATTACATTTGGAATATCACATGTACGTGTGTTTTACACCTAATCGGTTCTCTTTATTATTCTATCTTTATTATTACATTTGGAATATCACATGCGTGTCTTTTACACCGGGACACGGTTCCATCTTTATTATTTTGTTGGAATAACATACATACGAAAAATACCGCATTTATGGTGATTTCTATTGTTATTCCATTATTTATTATTACATTGGAACATCCCATGCGGTTAAATTTTACGACTCGGTTCCGTTATTATTATTTACATTGGAATAACTTTCCATACATCTTGCAATCTGCATGCATGGTGATTTCTTTTGTTATTCCATTCTTTATTATACTCAGTTGGTTAAAGTTTGACTTCTATACTCTATGAAATTAGTGGAATATCCTTGATATTTGCGCTTCATCCAGTATCTTTTCATGGAAATATTCTTCTGAGCATTCTTGAATTTTATTCTACACAGAAGTATCATGTTAACAATTTGGACGTTATTAGTTCATAGATAATTTAATTCTTGAACTTATTTTATTGAATTCTTATATCATTGTCATCATCCTCATGTTTATATTATGTTGAAAGTCATCTGTGGCCTGTAGTGCATAGATGGACTTGGTATGATTATGACCAGGGATTATTCGGTATAATCATGACCGTATTGTTACAAATGATGTTGAAAAAGTCCTCATTGGACCGTAATGCATTGATGGACAGTTTTTGGTATGATTATGGCTATGGATTCACTTCGGCCAAGGGTGCAAAGATGAATTATTTTATGGTATGATCAGGACCGTTGATAAAAACACGATTATCTTTGGCGTAGTGCATGGATAATTCGTGGTCGTGATCTTAAAGAATATCCTTGGCACGTAGTGCGGGGATGATTTAATGATGTGGATTATTTATTGAAATTTGAGTTTCAATGATAAAAGCGATGAAAAACTTTTAAATCATAAAAATAGTAGATTTTATTCTCTACTTGACTCTTTTAATGGATTGCTTGTTTCATTGCAGTTAAACTTGATGTCTATTGTATTTTATCGGTTTAACTCTTGTTGAAGGTTAACAATAATTTATTACGCATTATCTTAGTCATATATTTCTTCTTGGGCTAGTTGAGCTCACCCTTTCTTTCACTTTGTTCTCTTCGTGAAATGAGAAGCGTGGTGAGAGCCAGTCGAATTGAGCGGAGTGATGGTCCTAGATGGTGTATTAGTAGTCCTCACTATTACATTAAATAGTGTGACAATAAATATAATGAGGACTTATTCGAGAGTGGATATTGTCTAGAAGGCGATATTATTTGTATTAAAACTCATGACTCTCTTGTTGTTTTTAAAGATTGTATTTGTATTTTGTACCATGTATTTGGCGACTCAGAATAGGTGATGTATACCTATTTTGGGGGCGTCACAGGAGAGACGGGGAATTCCTTCACTAGTATGACCTACCTAAGTTTATTTGTTATTTAATTGGTCGGTCAGCCCTTATTTTGAAACTATATTCTAGAATGATATTTGAAATACATGAGATGAGAAATGGAAAATCATGATAGAGAGGAAATTACCGGGAAGGTACAATCTGAAAAGAAAGCAAGGTATTCTCATCTCTTCGAATATCAGGTACGTACGTAAATTTTGAGGGCAAAATTTCATAAGGAGGGGAGATTGTGAGACCCCGAATTTTATGAAATAAAAGTATTCAATTTTTCTATTTTGGTAAATAGTTAAATTGATAAAAGTTTAAAGTTAAGGGTGATATATGAATTTTTTTTAAGTAGACAAGTTGTCATAAAATACCCGATTACTATTCACTCTAGTATTGTTCACTCGGGTATTTGGGATACTTTTTGTGTCGGAGTACTATTCACGAGTTACTATTAATGGGTTACTATTCACCCCGATTACTATTCACTCTAGTATTGTTCACTCGGGTACTTGGGACATTTTTTGTGTTGGGATACTATTCACAGAGTACTATTCTTGAAGTACTATTCACGGGGTACTATTCACCCCAAAAATATATTTCTTTTCGGTCCAAATCATTTTTGAGTATAATATTATTCCATGAAGAGATGTGCTAATTTTTCAGACCGTTGGTTGAAATTATAATAAAGGTAAGTTTTGTTTTATTGGTATTATTAATGTAATAAAATAGAAAAGCTTTTTATATAAAAGCAGAATACTTTTATAAAGTTATTCTATAAATAGAATATATTATATTCTATTATGCATAGTATTTTGCATAGTAAAATCTTTTTTATATAAAAAGAATACTTTTATAAAGTTATTCTATAAATAGAATATATTATATTCTATTATGCATAGTGTTTTGCATAGTAAAATCTTTTTATATAAAACAGAATACTTTTATAAAGTTATTCGTTTTATTAGATTATAAATGGAATATATTATATTTTATTTAAAAGATTTTGCTTTAAATATGGACCGTCGATTAAAGTAAATCAACTGACCGTTTCATGAATTAGTTCTTATATGATCCATTCTTACATAAATAGAAGCTCATTCCTTCATTATTTCTTATGAATTCACTGAAACTCTAGAGAGAGAAACTATAGAGAGAGTTCTTCTTCTATAATCTTGAGCGTATTTTTTTAGAGTTTAAGAAAGCTTTGAGTGTAGTACAAGTTTTCTTCGAGTATATTCTCGCCCTACCAGTCGGAATACTCTTCTTTCAAAGGTAAGGGATATTATTTGTTGTACCTGAAAGGGGTATTATTCTTTTGTATTCATGAAGAGGACTTCTGTTATTCCATTCTTTATTATTATGTTGGAATAACCCGTCTATGCGAAGTACCGCATACATGGTGAAATTCTTCTATTATTCTATTCTTTATTATTATGTTGGAATAACCTGTTTATGCGAAGTACCGCATACATGATGAAATTCTTCTATTATTCCATTCTTTATTATTATGTTGGAATAACCTATTTATGCGAAGTATCGCATACATGGTGAAATTCTTCTATTATTACGTTTCTTTATTATTACGTTCGGAATATCACAGCCGCAATTAATTTACTTTGACACGGTTCCATTATTTATTATTACGTTTCTTTATTATTACGCCGGAATATCACGTGCATGCGTTCGCGCGGACTGGTTCCATTCTTTATTATTCGTTGAAATATCCTATACATGCGTTTTTGTGGGATCCGGGTTCCGATTATTAATTATTACATTGGAATAACCTACCGGTCTTGATTCTATCGCATGTATGTTGATTTCTTTTTTGTTATTCCATTCTTTATTATACTCGGTTAGTTAAAACTTTGACTTCTATACTCCATGAAATTAGTGGAATATCCTTGATATTTGCGCTTCATCCAAAGATCTTTTCATAGAAATATTCTTCTGAGCATTCTTGAATTTTACTCTACAAAGAAGTATAATGTTGACAATTTGGACGTTATTAGTTCCTAGATAAATTAATTCTTGAACTTGTTTTATTGAATTCTTATATCATTGTCATCATCTTCATGTTTATATTATGTTGAAAGTCATCGTGGCCCTGTAGTGCATAGATGGACTTGGTATGATTAAGACCAGGGATTATTCGGTATAATCATGACCGTAATGTTACAAATGATGTGGAAAAAGTCCTCATTGGCCCGTAGTGCATTGATGGGCGAGTTTTAGTATGAATATGGCTATGGATTCTCTTGACCAAGGTGCAAAGATGAATTATTTTATGGCATGATCGGGACCGTTGATGAAAACACGATTATCTTTGGGCGTAGTGCATGGATAATTCGTGGTCGTGATACTAAAGAATATCTTGGTCAGTAGTGCGGGGGTGATTCGATGATGTGGATTATTTATTGTTGAGTCACGTGATAAAAGTGATGAAAAACCTTTTAAATCATAGAAGATAGTATATTTTATTCTCTACTTGACTCTTCTAATGGATTGCTTGTTCATTGCGATTAAACTTGATGTTGGTTATATTGTATCAGTTTAACACTGTTGAAGGCTAACGATAATTTATTCTACATTATCTTAGTCATAATATTTCTTACTGGGCTAGTTGAGCTCACCCTTTCTTTCATTGTTCTCTTTAGGAAATGAGAACGTAGCTGGGACTAGTCGGGGAACAGAGTGATGGTCCTAGATGGTGCATTAGTAGTCCTCACTATTCTGTGAAATAGTGTAATAATAAATGTAATGAGGACTCTATTGAGTGTGGATATTGTCTAGATGACAATATTTGTAATAAAACTCACAGCCCATGTTGTATATTTAAGTTTGTATTTGAATTCTGTACCATGTATTTGGCGACTCAAGATGGGCGATGTATACCTATTTTGGGGGAGTCACAACATTGTTGGAGGAAGATTCAGTGAAATGGGGACTGGAACTATATATATATATATATATATATATATATAGGTTCAATTATATTAATATTATTATTACCCCTCCGAATCTCCGCCATGAGGATTGGCTCCAGTCTCACGTGAATTCCTCTTCAAGGTCACGTATTCTTTCTTTCTCTCTCTCTCTCTCTCTATATATATATATATATATATTTATTTATGAGTCAACCAACTGTATATCTCTAGTAGTTTCTCAAAATGAAGGGTCAAAATGGAGGTGGGTATGAAGATTCAGGCGGTGGTGGCGGTGGATATGAATACTGGATGATGGTAACCAAACCTTCATACCAAGGTAACCAAACTGTCATATCAAAGTAACCAATCAACCTCCACACTTTAAATTTTTTCTTAGTACAGTTGGTTACCAAATCTGCAGATCAATGTAAGCAAACCTTCGTACCAAGGTAACAAAACCTTCATACCAAAGTAACTATGTAAGACCCCAACTTATTATAAATAAAATCGAATTTCCTCTAATTATTATTGTGAATAATAAGGTGTTAATTTGTTATAATGCTTTGGTTATGGGTGAAATGTACAAATTTTACAAAATAAGCAAGTGGTTATAAAATATTCATTGTTGTCGGGGAATATTCGTTTGGTCGTGGAATATTCTTTCTGTTGGGGAATATTCGTACAACGGCGCAGTCATTTGTGGGCCCCATAATGGATAACGGTCGGATGAAGAAAATGACAAATTTGAGTTTTTACAAATAACGGCGTAGTTGTTACCGTTAACACTGTTGGAATACTTGGTTGTTAAAATACAGTAATATGCGTGATTGCACAGTAGCACACAGTTTTGCACAGTATTTTTGAATTATTGATTCTTACAGTAATTACTGTTCAATATTTTATTTTATTGGTTCAATAATTGCTGCGTTGATATTTTATATTATTGATGTTTCAATAATTGTTATTGCACAGTATTTTCCATTATCGAATCAATAATTCATATTATTTGAATAATATTATGAGATAGCATTTTTGACAATGTCTAGAAAGTTCTGTCAAGGAGAGGTGTGGCCACCTAATTGCGCGTCAGTAAGGAGAAATCCTTATCGGAAAGCCCCCTCTTTCCTGGGAACAGTCTGGTTGTCATAATTGTGATTCTGTAATATTATTTGTGAATAATTAATTATTGATTTATATGATAAGGAAATATTTATTTCATGTGGATATAATTGATGGATATATTTATTTTATGTGGATATAATTGAAGGAATTAATGTTGAGGTGTTTTTGTCGGAATGGAGGTATTAAAAATTAAAACACTATACTTGAGATATATTGCGTGAGTTATAATTTTTAATTTGACCGTTGGATTGTTGTGATTTTTGGATATGTTATACATATATAAGTTGAGTATATGTCCACAAATTTTCAACAATTAAAAATGAACGTATAATTTGCTATGAATTTTAAGAGGTGACTGATTCAGAAATTAGGTTTATAAATGATTTTGGTGGAAAATTCTAGAATTGAGTGGACCCTACTTGTGGTTAGTGAAGAAATATGCTGAATTTTATTTCAAATGTGGTGGGTGGCAATAGTAGCAGGTAAAGCCATCAGGTAGCAGGTCAAGTCTGCTTCGGCGTGCTAACATTTTCCTATAAATAGAGGGCTAAGTTAGAATTGAAAATCACACCAGAAACATAAGCTTTCTCTCTTTCTCTCTCTATATTATCGAGTGTATTTTGTGAGTATTTAGATACTTTGTGAGTTTCTATTTATCAGTGCAAGTTTCCTTCAGCCTTATACCGATATTCCGATCAGAAGTACTGTTATTTTGAGGTAAGGGATGTTATTTTCTTCATAAATGATATTATTTCTTTCGATATCATTATGCCAAAATATTGGTTTGAACTTTTTATCAAATTTGGAACTTGCTGTGTCGGGATTACTATTCACGTATACGACACTATTCACGTATACGACAATATTCACGAATACGACACTATTCACCAAAAAAATAAAATTTTCTCCTTTTTGTCCAAGATGTCTATTGTGGTTACTATCTTTGATTGTATCCATGTTTTGATCTTTATTCTTGAATTTTGCTTCAAAATTGGTTATTATGGAGTATTATTGATCTTGGATAAACTATAATACGAATCTCTAATATTTGTTATTATTTTGTTACCATGTATTTGGCGACTCAGAATGAGTGATGTATACCTATTTTGGGGGCCTCACAGTTGGTATCAAAGCTTAGGGATATGATCCCTGGCTGAGATGTGAGACAAGGACTAGGAGGGGAGAGTTGGGGAATTCCTTCACTAGTATGACCTTATTTGTTATTTGGTTGGTTAGTCAGAGCATATGGTTAATATGTGATATGTTAATTTGTTAATTAACCCTTATTTTATGGCAGTATTTAAGAATGGCGTCCCAGTCGAGAATGAGGAGCGAATTATTAATGAAATTTAATTTTCTCTATTTATTATTTTGAAATAGTAAGGGTTGATTTGATTAATGTGGATAGTTATGGGTAAAATTGTTTTGATAAAAATTTCAAAAATAAGCCCACAAGTGGTTATAAAATATTCATTGTAGTTGTGAAGTGAGTTCAGCGGATATTGTAAGAGACTTGTTATTAATGAAATTTAATTTTCTCTATTTATTATTTTGAAATAGTAAGGGTTGATTTGATTAATGTGGATAGTTATGGGTAAAAATCATGAAATATTTCAAAAAATAAGTAAGTGGTTAATATTGTTTGTCGGGGAATATTAGTTATGGTGGAATGGAATATTAAATGCTTTGTCGGGGAATATTAATGCAATGGTATGTGACCATGTATGGGCCCATGTGAAAGCGATTGGATGAAGAAAGCGACAAATATAAGTTGTTTAAAAATATGGCGTAGTTATTCACAGATTATCTTGTTAAAATACTCGGTGGTTAAAACACGGTAGCTTTGCGGTATTGCACCGATTATTGATTCTTACGTGAAGGCACTACTCGATAATGGTTCTGATAATTCTTATTCGATATTTTATTTTATTGATTTAATAATTCTTTGCGTTGATATTTTATATTGTTGTTGTTTGATAATTGTCATTACGGTATTTTTCATTATCGAAGCAATAATTCATATTATCTGAATAATATTATTAGATAACATTATTGGCGATGTCTAGAAAGTTACATCTAAGGAGAGGTTTGGTCACTAAATTGCTTGCGTAGAGTAAGGAGAAATTCTTATTGGAAAGCCCCCTCTTTCTGGGAGGCGCACTTTGGTTGTCGATATTGTGATTACGTAATATTATTTGTGAATAATTAATTATTGATTCATATGATGAGGAAATAATATTGATTTTATGTGGATATAGATGGAGAAAAATTTTAATGTGACAATTGTTGAAAATTGAAATTTTATCTTTTACGATAAAATAATTCATTTAAATATATTATTATATTTTAATAATATAATAATGATGATATTTTTACGATGAATGTGGGATATATGAGTATATGTGGAGGAGAGTATTTTGTTACAAAAATATTTAAAGCATGTTTTATGTGTCGGTGGACCCCATTTCTTGGTTGAAATTTGATTATAGCTTTTGTAAAATCGTTGGTTTGTGGATTTTGGTCAATTTACATTTGGAATTTGGAAAACTTTCTTACGTAAAGTTGTAGAAATTGAATTTCCTATAAAAACTCATGAGTTTTGAATTTTACGACAAAAGGGCTATTTATTGTGAATTATTGAAGTTAGAAACTCAAAATAATTGATTTTGGAAGTTTAAATTATTTTAAATTAGAAAAACGTTTTTTCTTACTTTTTCTAGAAGGTGGCATGTGCTTATTGAGCTGAAATCAGATTTGATTTCAAAGTGGCGTAGGAATTTTGATATATATATTTATATTTTATTAAATTTTACGCTTTGGTGTTTAAGCATTTTCTATAAATAGGGTCTTGGGTTAGAATTGAAAAATACACGAAGCTGAAGTTTTCTCTCTATATTATCGAGCGTATTCTTGTGAGTATTTTGAGTATATTTTGAGTATTGCTTTATACGGTCTGAGTTCAAGTCATGCTTTATATCAGGTGTTGTTTAATTTTTAAATCTTGATCTTTCGAGGTAAGGAATATTATTTTTTTTTAAAAAATGATATTAATTCTTCAATATCATTATCTTTGATGTATTGATCTAAACTTTTAATTAAATTTGGAACTTTTTGTGTAGAGATTCTTATTCACGTATCGGCCTTTATTCCGCATATCTGACACTTATTCACGAATCTGACTTTATTATTCGAAAAATTAAATTTTTTGTTTTTCGTCCAAAATATCTATTATGGATACTAGCTTTGATTGTATCCATGTTTTGATCATTCTTGAATTTTACACCACTATGATTATTTTTGAGGTATTTTTGGACATGGATAAAACAAAATCTGAATCCTTAATCCTTAATCCTTGTCATTTTGTTTCTTTGGATTCGTTTCTTTAAAATATTTTTCATCATCCTCGGTCTTAAATGATGATATTATTGAATATCTTTGGCTGTAGTGCAAAGATGAATGATTTCGATAAATATCTTTGGCCGTAGTGCAAAGATGAGCAGTGTTTAGATGAACATGACCGGTGATGAATATCTTTGGCACTGTAGTGCAAAGATGAATATTTGATTCGAGATATATATTGATTGATGTTACTGAGGGGATAAAGAGAGAGCGATGAACTTTTAAATTCATACATAGAAGATAGTAGTTTGCATTCTCTACTTAACTCTTCTAATGAATTATTATTTTCATTGCGAATATTGATTTAAAACTTGTTGTCTATTGTATTCTATTAGATTTTTCCTGTTGAAGACTAACGATAATTTGTTGTATATTATCTTAGTCATAATATTCTTCTTGGGCTAGTTGAGCTCACCCTTTTTCTTTTTGTTCCATTTTTCTTCTTCTCGGGAGGCGAGAATATAGCGAGTATGCAGTCGGGGTATGGAATGAAGGTTCTAGAGAGAGTTGTTTAGTAGTCCTCACCATTTTTGTAAAATAATGTATCAATAAATGTGATGAGGATTTATTTGAGTATAGATATTGTCAGAAGATAATATTTGTATTCAAACTCACGATTTCTTGTTGTAATAATAAAGTTGTAGTTGTTTACGTACCATGTATTGACAATTTCGAGAATGGGTGATGTATACCTATTTTGGGGGCGTCGCGGTTGGTATCGAGCTTAGGGATATGATCTCTGGCGGAGATCGGGGAATAGAACTAGGAGAGGAGGCGAGTAAATCCTTAGCTAGTGTGTCTACTAAGCTTATTTGTTAGTTAGTCGAGTATATAGGGATATTATGTGATATATTGATTTCCTTAATTAACCCTTGTTTTATGGCGATATTTGAGAATGTCGTGAGAATATAATGATGGAAATGAGGCCAGTAGAGCGCTTTGTACTCACCAACGAGGAGAGCGTGCTGATAAGTGGAAATGTTCTCTCTGTGAACAACACCACTTTGAGCGAGATGATGAGCGAGGGGATGTTTAGAAGCTTTTTTGCGATTCATGCAAAATCAGACGAGGAGACTTCGTGTTCAAAATCTAGGGAAGAAATGATAGCAATTCACGGGTTGTCACTGACCCAAGCGATTGAAAGAGTTGGGACCACGAATTTAAAGGAAAGCG
This sequence comes from Panax quinquefolius, assembly GCA_020205615.1. Classification (NCBI taxonomy): domain Eukaryota; kingdom Viridiplantae; phylum Streptophyta; class Magnoliopsida; order Apiales; family Araliaceae; genus Panax; species Panax quinquefolius. The sequence goes on from CM035167.1 coordinate 123,667,088, forward strand.
AGATCCGATCATGGCGGAAACATGGGTCAAGCAAATTACCAAGATATTCGATGTCTTGGGATGCGGAGAACAGAAGGTTCCATTCGCCACCTTTATGTTAAAGTGGCGGCGGACTCTTGGTGGGAGAATGCGTGAAGCGTACACATCGCCGCTTTTCGGCATGTCTTTGGGAGGCGTTTGAAACTATTTAATGACAAATACTTTCACGAAAGTGTTCGTCGTATGAAGGAAGTGGAGTTCATTGATTAGAACAAAACAACATGGCGGTGTCTCGATCGAGAGCAAAGTTTGCGAGTTATCGGTTTGCACCTCATTTGGTGGAGAATGAGAGCGCATATGGCGGATGTTTACGAGAGGTTTGAAACCGGCATCGACGATATCTCATTTCTCATAAATTTTCTCTCTATTCGGATGTTGTAAATAGGGCTCAATTATTAGGCGAGATACGAGTACAGTCAATGAGGGACCCAATCGAGGATCATCTAGGAGATAGCGATCAACAAAACAACGATAACCGGCGGAGAAAGAAAAAGACGGACAAAAATGGTAACCACTCTGGTGGTAATCATAGCCATGAAAATAGAAGAAGCGAGTCGGGAGGAGATTTTAAAAGAGGAGATTTAACAAGCGACCATGTGAAGGCAGCGGTCTTGCGTGACAAGCTGGTTCTAAGGGAGGAGAAGCGACCACCGGTCATATCTCTATAAATCACGGGGAAAGAGGGACATATCGGTCAAAGCGCCCTGACGATTCAAGGTATGTTATAATTGTGGAAAGGAAGGACATATCGCTCGAGATTATATGGTAGCGAAACCTAGTTAATGGGACGGTGACTCAAAAGTATCCCGAGAAAAGTCAAAGTCAGCGGTTCTGGAAAAGCGTTTGTTGTATTTGGTCAAAATCGAGGAACCCAAGCGAGGTGATCACGGGTAAGCTATTTATAAATTCTTGTGAAGTTTATACCTTACTTGAATCTGGGGTGCTACCCATTCATTTATCTCTCTGCTTGTGCTCAGCGTTTAAACTTGACTCAGGAGAAATTAGACTTTGACCTATCTGTGGAAACTCAGTTAGGAGAAACTTTCATCACATCCTTTGTTTATAAATCTTGTTTGATTCAAGTTGGCACCATCACCTTACACATTGACCTTATCTCTTTAAAGATACTTGCTTTTGATGTGATTTTAGGGATTGATTGGTTAACTACTCATCGTACCAAAATTGATTGTTTTCGTAAGGTTGTTAGTTTTCATATTTCTAACTTGACTTTTTATGCAATTCAAACAACTAAACCATTAAAATCAATCTTTGTCATATCTAATCATAAAGCTATTCGTTTATTGAAAAGCGGATGTCAAGCTTTCTTAGCCCATGTTATGGATTTGAATAAAGACACGTCAAATTTGAATAATATTCTGTTGTTATTGACTTTCTGGCGTATTTCTGAAGAACTTCGGTCTACCCCGAGCGTGAAGTTGAATTCTTTATTGATCTTGAACTTTGGTACAAAGCCCATTTCTAAAACCCCATATCGAATGGCTCTATTGAACTTGAGGAGTTAAAGGTCCAACTACGAGGAATTGTTGGACATCGGTTTCATTCGATCTAGTACATCTCCTTGGGGTGCTCTGTTTTATTAAGTAAAGAAGAAAAAGGCGGGGAGTATCGACTTTTGTATTGACTATCGGGAATTGAACCATGTCACCATCAAGAATAGGTATCCTCTACCTCGTATTGATGACTTATTTGACCGATTCTGAGGGCAATTTTTTTAAAGATCGATCTTAGATTACGGATATCATCGGTGAAGATTAGGCGAGGATATTCCAAAAGCGCCTTTAGAACTTCGATGCGGGCATTATGAATTCTTAGTCATGTCTTTCGGATTGACTAATGCTCTATGACTTTCATGGATATGATGAACCGAGTATTCAAGGAATATTTGGATCGATTCGTTGTTGTCTTTATTGATGACATCCTCATATATTCCAAAAGTCGTGAAGATCATGAGCACCATTTGAAAATTTGGTACTCGAAGGCTTCGTGAAAACAAGCTTTATGCCAAGTTGAAGAAATCGAGTTACGGCGAGGAAGTAGCATTCCTTGGGCGCGTGGTGTCGAAACATGGAGTATCTGTTGATCCGTGAAGATTGAAGCAATCTGAAAAGTTGGGAACAGCAGAAAGTCGGTGGTGAAGTCGTAGTTTTTGGGCTTATTTGGTTATTATCGGAGATTAAGTGGAAGGGTTTTCTCGAATCGCTACTCCATTAACCCACTAACTTCGGAAGGATACAAAATTCGTTTGGAGCGAAGAATGCGAGAAGAGTTTCAAGAGCTTAAGAGGAGACTTATTTGGATTTTGTTCTAACAATACCATCTGGTTCGGATGGATTTGTTATCTCTGATGATGCTTGGGAAAAGGGTTAGGATGTGTTCTCATGCAGCGTGGGAAAGTCATAGCCTATGCCTCATGACGACTTAAAGAATATGAGAGGAATTATCCTACTCATGATCTAGAGTTAGCGGCCCGATCGTTTTATTTAAAGATATGGAGGCACTTATCTATATGGGGAGAAAGTGGAGATATATTAGGACCATAAAAGCCTTAAATATTTCTTCACTCAAAAAGAGAACTCGACATGCGGCGTGACGTTGGCTCGAGCTATTGAAAGACTACGACCACATTATATTGATACCATCACGGAAAAGCGAGCGTGGTAGTGGCGCGTTGAGTAGAAGATCATATATGCGAGGGAATGAGTGCGATGATGTCAGTATATCGCGTAGAAAGCCGACTTTAATAGAAAAAGTTAAGGTTGCTCGAGCCCATGAGGCCGGAGATGATGCGTATGAAGAAGAAAGTACAAGAAGGTGCTATTCGAAGCGAGAATTGATGAAGAAGGAATACTTGAGTCCACTCCGGACTTTGTGTCCCTAACGACTACGATTTGAAAGTACAAGATTATGATGGAGGCACACTGATACACCATTTGCAATCCATCTGGAAGTACCAAAATGTATCGTGATCTTGACATACATTTTGGTGGAACAATATATGAGAGAGAGATTGCAAAGTTTATCTCGATGTGTTTAACTTGTCAGCGTGTAAAGGCGGAGCATCTAGTACCTAAGGGTCCGTTGCAACCACTTGAGATTCGAAATGGAAGTGGGAACACATTACCATGGATTTCGTTTACGGGTCTTCCTACGGTTTCTCAAGGCATCAATCTTATTTGGGTTATTGTTGATAGATTAACCAAGTACGCTCATTTCTTGCCGTCAGGAGACTTATTCCTTGAGCGTCTTGCTAGTATATATATAAATGAGATTGTGAGGTTGCATGGCATGCCGGTATCCATAGTTTTGGATCGTGACCCAAGATTCACTTCAAGATTTTGGGTTAGCTTGCAAAAAGCTATAGAGCGCAGTTCTGATTGATTTGACATACCATCCTCAAGCGGACGGACAATCGAGAGGACTATTCAAACTCTTGAAGATCTATTAAGACTACTGTGTCCTAGACTTCAAGGCGTTTAGGATAAGTATTTACCATTGGTGGAATTCTCTACTGACAGCAGATTATCGAGGCAAGTATAGGTGTGGCTCCATTTGAAGCATTATATGGATGAAAATGTCGCTCTCGATATGTTGGGACGAGGTGGGTGAAGCAACATTGTTGGGACCGAGTTAATGCGTATGACTCTACGGAAAAGATCAAATGATTGACAGCGTATACAAAGCGGCACAAGATCGACAAAAAAGAGTTATGCGGATCTTCGCCGAAAGGGCGTGGAATTTAGTATAGGGGATCATGTATTGTTGCGAGTTGCTCCATGGAAGGGAGTTACAAGATTTGGGAAGAGAGGAAAGCTCGATCCACGATTTATTGGTCCATTTCAAATTCTTGTGAGTAGGAAATGTAGCCTATAGACTCGCGTTACCTAAAGTATGTCTCGTGTTCATAATGTGTTTCACATATCTCATACTTAAGTAAATATGTGAAAGACCCGAACCACGTTATAGAGTTAGAGCAGGACGAGATAGTAGAAGACTTAGCGTATATGAGGTACTATCAAGATCTTGGATAGGAAGGAGCATATCCTACGTATGAAAGGTCGTACCACAAGTTAAAGTTTTGTGGAGGAATCATGCTTTATAGATGACACAGGAATTGGAAAGCGGAAATGAAAGCGAGGTATCCTCACCTTTTTGAAACACACAGAATACGTCGTCGTCGATTTCGAGGGCGAAATTTCATAAGGAGGGAGGTTGTAAGACCCCAACTTATTATTAATGAAATTTAATTTTCTCTATTTATTATTTTGAAATAGTAAGGGTTGATTTGATTAATGTGGATAGTTATGGGTAAAATCATAAATATTTCAAAATAAGCAGTGGTTATAAAATATTCATTGTTGTCGGGGAATATTCGTTTGGTGCGTGGAATATTAAATCTTTGTCGGGGAATATTAAATGCTGACAGTGCGATGACCATGTATGGGCCCATGTGAAAGCGATTGGATGAAAAAAGCGACAAATATAAGTTGTTTAAAAATAGCTTGGCGTAGTTATTACAGATTAATCTTGTTAAAATACTCGGTGGTTAACACACGTAGCTGCGGTATTGCACGATTATTGATTCTTACGTAAGAAGGCACTACTCGATAATGGTTACGATAATTCTTATTCGATATTTTATTTTATTGATTTAATAATTCTTTGCGTTGATATTTTATATTCTTTGTTGTTTGATAATTGTCATTTACGGTATTTTTCATTATCGAAGCAATAATTCATATTATCTGAATAATATTATTAGATAACATTATTGGCGATGTCTAGAAAGTTACATACAGGAGAGGTTTGGTCACTAATTACTTGCGCCGATGGAGAAATTCTTATTGGAAAGCCCCTCTTTCTGAGGGCTGCTTTTGGTTGTCGATATTGTGATTACGTAATATTATTTGTGAATAATTAATTATTGATTCATATGATGATGAGAAAATATTGATTTTATGTGGATATAGATGGAGAAAATTTTTAATGTGACAATTGTTGAAAATTGAAATTTTATCTTTTTCTGATAAAATAATTCATTTAAATATATTATTATATTTTAATAATATAATAATGATGATATTTTTACGATGAATGTGGGATATATGAGTATATGTGGAGGAGGAGTATTTTTGTTACCAAAAATATTTAAAGCATATTTTATGTGTCGGTGGACCCCATTTCTTGACTGAAATTTGATTATAGCTTGTAAAATCGCTTGGTTTGTGGATTTGATCAATTTACATTTGGAATTTGGAAAAACTTTCTTACGTAAAGTTGTAGAGAATTGAATTTCCTATAAAAATTCAATGAGATTTTGAATTTTACGACAAAAGGGCTATTTATTGTGAATTATTGAAGTTAGAAGCTCAAAAAATAATTGATTTTGGAAGTTTAAATTATTTTAAATTAGAAAAAGTTTTTTCTTACTTTTTCTAGAAAAGGTGGCATGTGTTTATTGATTTGAAATCAGATTTCAAAGAGTGGCGTAGGAATTTTTATATATATATATATATTTATATTTTATTAAATTTTTTAACTTTGGTGTTAAGCATTTTTCTATAAATAGGGTCTTAGGTTAGAATTGAAAATTACACGAAGCTGAAGTTTTCTCTCTCTATATTATCGGCGTATTCTTGTGAGTATTTTGAGTATATTTTGAGTATTGCTATATCTGGTGCAAGTTCAAGTCATAGCTTTATATCAGGTGTTTTATTTTTAAATCTTGATCTTTCGAGGTAAGGGATATTATTTTTTTAAAAAATGATATTATTTCTTCAATATCATTATCTTTGAAATATTGATCTAAACTTTTAATCAAATTTGGAACTTTTTGTGTCGGAGTTTCTATTCACATATCTGACCTTTATTCACGATATCTGACCTTATTCACGAATGAATCTGACTTTATTCATCGAAAAATTAAATTTTTTGTTTTAGTCCAAAATATATCTATTATGGATACTAGCTTTGATTGTATCCATGTTTTGATCATTCTTGAATTTTACACCACTATGATTATTTTTGAGGTATTTTTGGACATGGATAAAACAAAATCTGAATCCTTAATCCTTAATCCTTGTCATTTTGTTTCCTTTGGATTCGTTTCTTTAAAAATATTTTTCATCATCCTCGGTCTTAAATGATGATATTATTGAATATCTTTGGCATGTAGTGCAAAAGATGAATGATTTCGATAAATATCTTTTTGGCCGTAGTGCAAAGATGAGCAGTGTTTAGATGAACATGACCCGGTGATGAATATCTTTGGCTTTGTAGTGCAAAGATGAATATTTGATTCGAGATATATATTGATTGATGTTCTGGGGATAAAAGATGAGCGATGAACTTTTAAATTCATACATAGAAGATAGTAGTTTGCATTCTCTCTTAACTCTTTAATGAATTATTATTTCATTGCGAATATTGATTTAAAACTTGTTGTCTATTGTATTACTATTAGATTTTTTTCCTGTTGAAGACTAACGATAATTTGTTGTATATTATCTTAGTCATAATATTCTTCTTGGGCTAGTTGAGCTCACCCTTTTCCTTTTTGTTCCATTTTTTTTCTTCGGGGAGGCGAGAATATAGCGATACTGAGTCGGGGTATGGAATGAAGGTTCTAGAGAGAGTTGTTTAGTAGTCCTCACCATTTTTGTAAAATAATGTATCAATAAATGTGATGAGGATTTATTTGAGTATAGATATTATCAGAAGATAATATTTGTATTCAAACTCACAGATTTCTTGTTGTAATAATAAAGTTGTAGTTGTTTACGTACCATGTATGACAACTTTCGGAATGGGTGATGTATACCTATTTTGGGGGCGTCGCGGTTGGTATCGAGCTTAGGGATATGATCTCTGGCGGAGATCGGGGAATAGAACTAGGAGGGGAGGCGAGTAAATCCTTTGCTAGTGTGTCCTACTAAGCTTATTTGTTAGTTGGTCGGTATATAGGGATATTATGTGATATATTGATTTCCTTAATTAACCCTTGTTTTATGATGGTATTTGAGAATGTCGGTGAGAATATTAATGATGGAAATGAGGCCAGTGAGAGCCTTTGTACTCACCAGCGAGGAGAGCGTGCTGTGGTGGCAATGTTCCTCCTGTGAACAACACTGCTTGAGCGAGATGATGAGCGAGGGGATGTTTAGAAGCTTTTTGCGGTTCATGCAAAATCGAGACGAGGAGACTTCGTGTTCAAAATCTGAGGAGAAATGATAGCAATTCACGGGTTGTCACGACCCAGCAGTTCAAAAGTTGGGACCACGAATTTAAGGAAAGCGGATCCGATCATGGCGGAAACATGGGTCAAACAAATTACCAAGATATTCGATGTCTTGGGATGCGCGCGGAGAACGAAGGTTCCATTCGCCACCTTTATGTTAAAGTGGCGAAGGCGGACTCTTGGTGGGAGTGCGTGAAGCGTACCCATCGGTACTTTTCGGCATGTCTTGGGGAGCGTTTTGAAACTATTTAATGACAAATACTTTCACGAAAGTGTTACGTCGTATGAAGGAAGTGGAGTTCATGATTAGAACAAAACAACATGGCGGTGTCTCGATGCGAGGCAAAGTTTGCGAGTTATCGAGGTTTGCACCTCATTTGGTGGAGAATGAGGAGCGTTATATGGCGGATGTTTTACGAGAGGTTTGAAACCGGCATCGACGATATCTCATTTCTCATAAATTTTTCTCTCTGATTCGGATGTTTAAGCAGGCTCAATTATTAGGCGAGATAACGAAATGCGGTCAATGAGGGACCACAATCGAGGATCATCTAGGAGATAGCGATCAACAAAACAGCGATAACCGGCGGAGAAAGAAAAAAGGCGGACAAAAATGGTAACCACTCTGGTGGTAATCATAGCCGTGAAAATAGAAGAAGCGAGTCGGGAGGAGATTTTAAAAGAGGAGATTTAACGACGACCATGTGAAGGCAGCGGTCTTGGCGTGACAAGCTGGTTCTAAGGGAGGAAACGACCACCGGTCGTATCTTATAATCTGGGAAAGAGGGACATATCGGTCAAGCGCCCTAACAGATCAAGGTATGTTATAATTGTGGAAAGGAAGGACATATCGCTCGAGATTATGCGGAGAGGCGAAACCTAGTTCGTGGGGACGGTGACTCAAAAAACATCCCAGAAAAGTCAAAGTCAGCGGTTCTGGAAGGCGTTTGTTGTGGTGGTCAAAAATCGAGGAACCCAAGCGAGGTGATCACGGGTAAGCTATTTATAAATTCTTGCGAAGTTTATACCTTACTTGATCTGGTCTGCTACCCATTCATTTATCTCTCTCTGCTTGTGCTCAGCGTTTAAACTTGACTCAGGAGAAATTAGACTTTGACCTATCTGTGGAAACTCAGTTAGGAGAAACTTTCATCACATCCTTTGTTTATAAATCTTGTTTGATTCAAGTTGGCACCATCACCTTACTGTTGACCTTATCTCTTTAAAGATACTTGCTTTTGATGTGATTTTAGGGATTGATTGGTTAACTACTCATCATGCCAAAATTGATTGTTTTTCGTAAGGTTGTTAGTTTTCATATTTCTAACTTGACTTTGTTATGCGAATTCAACAACTAAACCATTAAAATCAATCAACTTTGTCATATCTAATCATAAAGCTATTCGTTTATTGAAAAAGCGGATGTCAAGCTTTCTTAGCCCATGTTATGGATTTGAATAAAGACACGTCAAATTTGAATAATATTCTGTTGTTATTGACTTTCTGGCGTATTTCTGAAGAACTTTCGGTCTACCCCGAGCGTGAAGTTGAATTCTTTATTGATCTTGAACTGGTACAAAGCCCATTTCTAAAACCCCATATCGAATGGCTCTATTGAACTTGGGAGTTAAAGGTCAACTACTGAGGAATTGTTGGACATCGGTTTCATTCGTCTAGTACATCTCCTTGGGGTGCTCTGTTTTATTCGTAAAGAAGAAAAGGCGGGAGTATGCGACTTTTTATTATTGACTATCGGGAATTGAACCATGTCACCATCAAGAATAGGTATCCTCTACCTCGTATTGATGACTTGTTTGACCCGTTCTGAAGGCACAATTTTTTCAAAGATCGATCTTAGATTACGGATATCATCGGTGAAGATTAGGCGAGGATATTCAAAAGCGCTTTAGAACTCGATGCGGGCATTATGAATTCTTAGTCATGTCTTTCGGATTGACTAATGCTCCTACTGACTTTCATGGATATGATGAGCCAAGTATTGAGGAATATTTGGATCGATTCGTTGTTGTCTTTATTGATGACATCCTCATATATTCAAAAGTCGTGAAGATCATGAGCACCATTTGAAATTTGGTACTCCAAAGGCCGTGAAAACAAGCTTTATGCCAAGTTGAAGAAATGCGAGTTACGGCTTGAGGAAGTAGCATTCCTTGGGAGCGCGTGGTGTCGAAACATGGAGTATCTGTTGATCCGTGAAGATTGAAGCAATCTACAAAGTTGGGAACAGCAGAAAGTCGGTGGTGAAATCACGTAGTTTTTGGGCTTAATTTGGTTATTATCGGAGATTCGTGGAAGGTTTTCTCGAATCGCTACTCCATTAACTTGACTAACTTTCGGAAGGATACAAAATTCGTTTGGAGCGAAGAATGCGAGAAGAGTTTCAAGAGCTTAAGAGGAGACTTATTTATTTTGTTCTAACAATACCATACGGTTCGGATGGATTTGTTATCTCTGATGATGCTTGAGGAAAAGGGTTAGGATGTGTTCTCATGCAGCGTGGGAAAGTCATAGCCTATGCCTCGCGACAACTTAAAGAATATGAGAGGAATTATCCTACTCGTGATCTAGAGTTAGCGCCCGATCGTTTCAGCGCTAAAGATATGGAGGCACTATCTATATGGGGAGAAAGTGGAGATATATTCGGACCATAAAAGCCTTAAATATTTCTTCACTCAAAAAGAACTCGACATCTTGGCGGCGTGACGTTGGCTCGAGCTATTGAAGACTACGACCACATTATTGATACCATCACGGAAAAGCGAGCGTGGTAGGTGACGCGTTGAGTAGAAGATCATATGCGAGGAATGAGTGCGATGATGTCAAGTATCGCGCGTAGAGCCGACTTTAATAGAAAAAGTTAAGGTTCTTTCAAGCCTGGCAGGGGATGATGCGTATGAAGAAAGAAACAAGAAGGTGCTATTCGAAGCGAGAATTGATGAAGAAGGAATACTTGAGTCCACTCTAGACTTTTGTGTCCTAACGACTCGATTTGAAGTACAAGATTATGATGGAGGCACACGATACACCATTTGCAATCCATCTGGAAGTACCAAAATGTATCGTGATCTTGACATACATTTTGGTGGAACAATATGAAGAGAGAGATTGCAAAGTTTATCTCGATGTGTTTAACTTGTCGGCGTGTAAAGGCGGAGCATCTAGTACCTAAGGGGTCGTTGCAACCACTTGAGATTCGAAATGGAAGTGAGGAACACATTACCATGGATTCGTTTTACGGGTCTTCCTACGGTTTCTCAAGGCATCAATGCTATTTGGGTTATTGTTGATAGATTAACAAAGTACGCTCATTTTTCTTGCCGTCGGGGAGACTTATTCCCTTGAGCGTCTTGCTAGTATATATGTAAATGAGATTGTGAGGTTGCATGGCATGCCGGTATCCATAGTTTGGATCGTGACCCAAGATTCACTTCAAGATTTTGGGTTAGCTTGCAAAAAGCTATGAGCGCAGTTTACGATTGATTCGGCATACCATCCTCAAGCAGACGGACAATCGAGAGAGGACTATTCAAACTCTTGAAGATCTATTAAGACTCTGTGTCCTAGACTTCAAAGGCGGTTGGGATAAGTATTTACCATTGGTGGAATTCTCTACAACAACAGTTATCGAGAGCAAGTATAGGTGTGGCTCCATTGAAGCATTATATGGACGAAAATGTCGCTCTCTCGATATGTTGGGATGAGGTGGGTGAAGCAACATTATTTGGGACTTGGGAGTTAATGCGTATGACTACGGAAAAGATCAAATGATTCGACAGCGTATACAAGCGGCACAAGATCGACAAAAGAGTTATGCGGATCTTCATCGAAAGGGCGTGGAATTTAGTATAGGGGATCATGTATTGTTGCGAGTTGCTCCATGGAAGGGAGTTACAAGATTTGGGGAGAGAGGAAAGCTCGATCCACGATTTATTGGTCCATTTCAAATTCTTGGTAGAGTAGTAGAAATGTAGCCTATAGACTCGCGTTACCTCAAAGTATGTCTCGTGTTCATAATGTGTTTCACATATCGTACTTAAGTAAATATGTGAAAGACCCGAACCACGTTATAGAGTTAGAAGCCGGACGAGATAATAGAAGACTTAGCGTATGAGGAGGTACTGTCAAGATCTTGGATAGGAAGGAGCATATCCTACTGCATGAAAAGGTCATACCACAAGTTAAAGTTTTGTGGAGGAATCATCTTTATAGAGGAAATGACACGGGAATTGGAAGCGGAAATGAAAGCGAGGTATCCTCACCTTTTGAAAAACACAGTCGTCGTCGTCGATTTCGAGGGACGAAATTTCATAAGGAGGGAGGTTGTAAGACCCCAACTTGTTATTAATGAAATTTAATTTTCTCTATTTATTATTTTGAAATAGTAAGGGTTGATTTGATTAATGTGGATAGTTATGGGTAAAATCATAAATATTTCAAAATAAGCAAGTGGTTATAAAATATTCATTGTTGTTGGGGAATATTAGTTTGGTCGTGGAATATTAAATCTTTGTCGGGGAATATTAAATGCTGATGCAGTACTTGACCATGTATGGGCCCCATGCGGAAAGCGATTGGATGAAGAAAAGCGACAAATATAAGTTGTTTAAAAATAGCGGCGTAGTTATTACAGATTATCTTGTTAAAATACTAAATTGGTTAAAACACGATAGCATTTGCGGTATTGCACCAATTATTGATTCTTACGTGAAGGCACTACTCGATAATGGTTACGATAATTCTTTCATTCGATATTTTATTTTATTGATTTAATAATTCTTTGCGTTGATATTTTATATTCTTTGTTGTTTTGATAATTGTCATTTACGGTATTTTCATTATCGAAGCAATAATTCATATTATACGAATAATATTATTAGATAACATTATTTGGCGATGTCTAGAAAGTTACATCTAAGGAGAGGTTTGGTCACCTAATTGCGCTTGATAAGGAGAAATTCTTATTGGAAAGCCCCCTCTTTCACAGGAGGCGCTTTGGTTGTCGATATTGTGATTACGTAATATTATTTGTGAATAATTAATTATTGATTCATATGATGAGGAAAATATTGATTTTATGTGGATATAGATGGAGAAAATTTTTAATGTGACAATTGTTGAAAATTGAAATTTTATCTTTTACGATAAAATAATTCATTTAAATATATTATTATATTTTAATAATATAATAATGATGATATTTTTACGATGAATGTGGGATATATGAGTATATGTGGAGGAGAGTATTTTTGTTACCAAAAATATTTAAAGCATATTTTTATGTATTTGGTGGACCCCATTTCTTGATTGAAATTTGATTATAGCTTTTGTAAAATCGCTTGGTTTGTGGATTTTGGTCAATTTTATTTTGGATTTGGAAAAACTTTCTTACGTAAAGTTGTAGAGAATTGAATTTTCTATAAAAATAAGTGAGTTTGAATTTTACGACAAAAGGGCTATTTATTGTGAATTATTGAAGTTAGAAGCTCAAAATAATTGATTTTGGAAGTTTAAATTATTTTAAATTAGAAAAACGTTTTTTCTTACTTTTTCTAGAAGGTGGCATGTGCTTATTGAATTTTGAAATCAGATTTCAAAGGTAGGAATAGGAATATTATATATATATATATTTATATTTTATTAAATTTTTTGCTTTGGTGTTCTAAGCATTTTCTATAAATAGGGTCTTAGGTTAGAATTGAAAATTACACAATTACAAGCTGAAGTTTTCTCTCTCTATATTATCGGCGTATTCTTGTGAGTATTTTGAGTATATTTTGAGTATTGCTTTATACGGTCTGAGTTCAAGTCATAGCTTTATATCCGGTGTTTTATTTAGAAATCTTGATCTTTCGAGGTAAGGGATATTTTTTTTTAAATGATATTATTTCTTCAATATCATTATTGAAGTATTGATCTAAACTTTTAATTAAATTTGGACTTTTTGTGTGGGAGTTCTTATTCACGTATCGACCTTTATTCACGATATCTGATTATTATTCACGAATCTGACCTTTATTCACGAAAAAATTAAATTTTTTTTTTTTCGTCAAAATATCTATTATGGATACTAGCTTTGATTGTATCCATGTTTTGATCATTCTTGAATTTTACACCACTATGATTATTTTTGAGGTATTTTTGGACATGGATAAAAAACAAATACGAATCCTTAATCCTTAATCCTTGTCATTTTGTTTTCCTTTGGATTCGTTTCTTTAAAAATATTTTTCATCATCCTCGGTCTTAAATGATGATATTATTGAATATCTTTGGCTTGTAGTGCAAAGATGAATGATTTTCGATAAATATCTTTGGCGTAGTGCAAAGATGAGCAGTGTTTAGATGAACATGACCAAGTGATGAATATCTTTGGCTGTAGTGCGAAGATGAATATTTGATTCGGATATATATTGATTGATGTTACGGGGATAAAAGATGAGGCGATGAACTTTTAAATTCATACATAGAAGATAGTAGTTTGCATTTCTCTACTTAACTCTTCTAATGAATTATTATTTCATTGCGAATATTGATTTAAAACTTGTTGTCTATTGTATTCTATTAGATTTTTCCTGTTGAAGACTAACGATAATTTGTTGTATATTATCTTAGTCATAATATTCTTTCTTGGGCTAGTTGAGCTCACCCTTTTCCTTTTTGTTCCATTTTTCTTCTCGGGAGGCGAGAATATAGCGATGCTGAGTCGGGGTATGGAATGAAGGTTCTAGAGAGAGTTGTTTAGTAGTCCTCACCATTTTGTAAAATAATGTATCAATAAATGTGATGAGGATTTATTTGAGTATAGATATTATCAGAAGATAATATTTGTATTCAAACTCGCGAGTTTCTTGTTGTAATAATAAAGTTGTAGTTGTTTACATACCATGTATTGACAACTTTCGGAATGGGTGATGTATACCTATTTTGGGGGCGTCACGGTTAGTATCGAGCTTAGGGATATGATCTCTGGCGGAGATCGGGGAATAGAACTAGGAGGGAGAGGCGAGTAAATCCTTCGCTAGTGTGTCCTACCTAAGCTTATTTGTTAGTTGGTGATATATAGGGATATTATATGATATATTGATTTCCTTAATTAACCCTTGTTTTATGGCGGTATTTGAGAATGTCGTGAGAATATTATGATGGAAATGAGGCCAGTGGAGACGCTTTGTACTCACCAACGAGGGAGAGCGTGCAGCAGCAGTGGCAATGTTCTCTCCTGTGAACAACACCTTTGAGCGAGATGATGAGCGAGGGGATGTTTAGAAGCTTTTTGAAGTTCATGCAAAATCGAGACGAGGAGACTCGTGTTCAAAATCTGAGGAGGAAACGGGTTGTCACTGACCAAGTAGTTCAAAGAGTTGGGACCACGAATTTAAGGGAAGAGCCGGATCCGATCATGGCGGAAACATGGGTCAAGTAAATTACCAAGATATTTGATGTCTTGGGATGCTTGCGGAGAGCAGAAGGTTCCATTCGCCACCTTTATATTACGTGGCGGCGGACTCTTGGTGGGAATGCGTGAAGCGTACATATCGGGCCTTTTCGGCATGTCTTGGGAGGCGTTTGAAACTATTTAATGACAAATACTTTCCTAAAAGTGTTCGTCATATGAAGGAAGTGGAGTTCATCAGATTAGAACAAAACAACATGGCGGTGTCTCGAAGACGAGGCAAAGTTTGCGAGTTATCGAGTTTGCACCTCATTTGGTGGAGAATGAGGAGCGTATGACGCGGATGTTTACGAGAGGTTTGAAACCGGCATCTGACAATATCTCATTTCTCATAAATTTTCTCTCTATTAGGATGTTGTAAACATGGCTCAATTATTAGGCGAGATAACGAGATACAGTCCAGCGAGGGACCACAATCGAGGATCATCTAGGAGATAGCGATCAACAAAACAACGATAACCCGGCGGAGAAAGAAAAAGACAGACAAAAATGGTAACCACTACTGGTGGTAATCATAGCCATGAAAATAGAAGAAGCGAGTCGGGGAGGAGATTTTAAAAGAGGAGATTTAACAACGACCATGTGAAGCAGCAGTCTTGTGACAACTAGTTCTAAGGGAGGAGAAGCGACCACCGGTCATATCTTTATAAATGCGGGAAAGAGGACATATTAGTCAAAGCGCCCACAACAGTTCAACGTATGTTATAATTGTGGAAAGGAAGGACATATCGCGCTCGAGATTATGCGATAGCGAAACCTAGTTCGTGCGGGGACGGTGACTCAAAAAGTATCCCGAGAAAATTCAAAGTCAGCGGTTCTGGAAGGCGTTTGTTGTATTTGGTCAAAATCGAGGAACCCAAGCGAGGTGATCACGGGTAAGCTATTTATAAATTCTTGCGAAGTTTATACCTTACTTGATCCGGTCTTTACCCATTCATTTATCTCTCTCTGCTTGTGCTCAGCGTTTAAACTTGACTCAGGAGAAATTAGACTTTAACCTATCTGTGGAAACTCAGTTAGGGAGAAACTTTCATCACATCCACCGTTTATAAATCTTGTTTGATTCAAGTTGGCACCATCACCTTACACATGTTGACCTTATCTCTTTAAAGATACTTGCTTTTGATGTGATTTTAGGGATTGATTAGTTAACTACTCATCATTCCAAAATTGATTATTTTTGTAAGGTTGTTAGTTTTCATATTCTAAACCAACATTTTTGTATGAATTCAAACAACTAAGCCATTAAAATCAATCTTTGTTATATCAAATCTAAAAGCTATTTGTTTATTAAAAAGCGGATGTCAAGCTTTCTTAGCCCATGTTATGGATTTGAATAAAGACACGTCATATTTGAATAATATTCTGTTGTTATTGACTTTCACGACGTATTTCTGAAGAACTTCCGATTCTACCCCGAGCGTGAAGTTGAATTCTTTATTGATCTTGAACACGGTACAAAGCCCATTTCTAAAACCCCATATCGAATGGCTCTATTGAACTTGAGAGTTAAAGGTCCAACTCTAGGAATTGTTGGACATCGGTTTCATTCTACCTAGTACATCTCCTTGGGGTGCTCTGTTTTATTCGTAAAGAAGAAAGAGCGGGAGTATGCGACTTTTGTATTGACTATCGGGAATTGAACCATGTCACCATCAAGAATAGGTATCCTCTACCTCGTATTGATGACTTATTTGACCGATTGCAAGGGCACAATTTTTTTCAAAGATCGATCTTCGATTCGGATATCATCGGTGAAGATTAGGCGAGGATATTCAAAGCGCCTTTAGAACTTCGATGCGGGCATTATGAATTCTTAGTCATATCTTTCGGATTGACTAATGCTCCTGCGGCTTTCATGGATATGATAAACCAAGTATTCAAGGAATATTTGGATCGGTTCATTGTTGTCTTTATTAATGACATCCTCATATATTCCAAAAGTCGTGAAGATCATGAGCACCATTTGAAAATTTGGTACTCAAAGGCTTCGTGAAAACAAGCTTTATGCCAAGTTGAAGAAATGCGAGTTACGGCGAGGAAGTAGCATTCCTTGGGCGCGTGGTGTCGAAACATGGAGTATCTGTTGATCCGTGAAGATTGAAGCAATACAAAGTTTAGAACAACCGAAGTCGGTGGATGAAGTACGTAGTTTTTGGGCTTATTTGGTTATTATCGGAGATTCGTGGAAGGGTTTTCTCGAATCGCTACTCCATTAACCCAAACTAACTCGGAAGGATACAAAATTCGTTTGGAGCGAAGAATGCGAGAAGAGTTTCAAGAGCTTAGAGGAGACTTATTTGGGACTGTTCTAACAATACCATCTGGTTCGGATGGATTTGTTATCTACAAACAATGCTTGGGGAAAAGGGTTAGGATGTGTTCTCATGTACAGCGTGGGAAAGTCATAGCCTATGCCTCATGACAACTTAAAGAATATGAGAGGAATTATCCTACTCATGATCTAGAGTTAGCGGCCCGATCGTTTTCATGTTAAAGATATGGAGCACTATCTATATGGGGAGAAAGTGGAGATATATTCATACCATAAAAGCCTTAAATATTTCTTCACTCAAAAAGAACTCAACATCTTGGCGTGACGTTGGCTCGAGCTATTGAAAGACTACGACCACATTATTCAATATCATCCCGGAAAAGCGAACGTAGGTGGTGACGCGTTGAGTAGAAGATCATATGCGAGGAATGAGTGCGATGATGTCTAGTATATCGCGTAGAGCCAACTTTAATAGAAAAAGTTAAGGTTGTTCAAGCCAGCAGGCGGAGGTGATGCGTATGAAAAAGAAAGTACAAGAAGGTGCTATTCGAGCGAGAATTGATGAAGAAGGAATACTTGAGTCTACTCCGAACTTTGTGTCCCTAACGACTACGATTTGAAGTACAAGATTATGATGGAGGCACACAATACACCATTTGCAATTCATCTGGAAGTACCAAAATGTATTGTGATCTTGACATACATTTTGGTGGAACAATATGAAGAGAGAGATTGCAAAGTTTATCTCGATGTGTTTAACTTGTCAGCGTATAAAGGCGGAGCATCTAGTACCTAAGGGTCCGTTGCAACCACTTTAGATTCGAAATGGAAGTGGGAACACATTACCATGGATGTTATTTACGGGTCTTCCTACGGTTTCTCAAGGCATCAATGCTATTTGGGTTATTGTTGATAGATTAACCAAGTCCGCTCATTTCTTTGCGATCTGGAGACTTATTAGTTGAGCGTCTTGCTTTAGTATATATGTAAATGAGATTGTGAGGTTGCATGGCATGCCAGTATCCATAGTTTTGGATCGTGACCCAAGATTCACTTCAAGATTTTGGGTTAGCTTGCAAAAAGCTATGAGCGCGGATTTACGATTGATTCGGCATACCATCCTCAAAGCGGACGGACAATCGGAGAGGACTATTCAAACTCTTGAAGATCTATTAAGACTACGTGTCCTAGACTTCAAGGGCGGTTAGGATAAGTATTTACCATTGGTGGAATTCTCCTACAACAACAGTTATCAGGCAAGTATAGGTGTGGCTCCATTCGAAGCATTATATGGACGAAAATGTAACTCTCTAGTATATTGGGACGAGGTGGGTGAAGCAACATTGTTGGGACCCGAGTTGGTATGTATGACTACGGAAAAGATCCAAATGATTCGACAACGTATACAAACGGCACAAGATCGACAAAAGAGTTATGCGGATCTTCATCGAAAGGACGTAGAATTTAGTATAGGGGATCATGTATTGTTGCGAGTTGCTCCATGGAAGGGAGTTACAAGATTTGGGAAGAGAGGAAAGCTCAATCCACGATTTATTGGTCCATTTCAAATTCTTGACCGAGTAGGAAATGTAGCCTATAGACTCGCGTTACCTCCGAGTATGTCTCGTGTTCATAATGTGTTTCACATATCTGTACTTCGTAAATATGTGAAAGACCCGAACCACGTTATAGAGTTAGAACCGGACGAGATAATAGAAGACTTAACGTATGAGGAGGTACTGTCAAGATCTTAGATAGGAAGGAGCATATCCTACTGCATGAAAGGTCATACCACAAGTTAAAGTTTTGTGGAGGAATCATGCTATAGAAGAAATGACTTGGGAATTGGAAGCGGAAATGAAAGCGAGGTATCCTTACCTTTTGAAACACACGAATACGTACGTCAATTTCGAGGATGAAATTTCATAAGGAGGGAGGTTGTAAGACCCCAACTTGTTATTAATGAAATTTAATTTTCTCTATTTATTATTTTGAAATAGTAAAGGTTGATTTGATTAATGTGGATAGTTATGGGTAAAAAATCATAAATATTTCAAAATAAGCAAGTGGTTATAAAATATTTCATTGTTGTGGGGAATATTCAGTATGGTCGTGGAATATTAAATCTTTGTCGGGGAATATTAAATGCGACGGTATGTGACCATGTATGGGCCATATAACGGAAAGCGATTGGATGAAGAAAGCGACAAATATAAGTTGTTTAAAAATAGCAGGCGTAGTTATTCACAGATTATCTTTGTTAAAATACCGATTGGTTAACACACAAGATGGTAGCACGGTATTGCACCAATTATTGATTCTTACGTGAAGGCACTACTCGATAATGGTTACGATAATTCTTATTCAATATTTTATTTTATTGATTTAATAATTGTTGCGTTGATATTTTATATTCTTTGTTGTTTGATAATTGTCATTACATAGTATTTTTCATTATCGAAGCAATAATTTATATTATCTGAATAATAGTATTAAATAACATTATTGGCGATGTCTAGAAAGTTACATACAGGAGAGGTTTGGTCACCTAATTTGCGCCATGATGAGGAGAAATTCTTATTGGAAAGCCCCCTTTTTCTGAGGAGGCTGCTTGGTTGTCAATATTGTGATTACGTAATATTATTTGTGAATAATTAATTATTGATTCATATGATGAGGAAAATATTGATTTTATGTGGATATAGATGGAGAAAATTTTTAATGTGACAATTGTTGAAAATTTAAATTTTATCTTTTTACGATAAAATAATTCATTTAAATATTTTATTATATTTTAATAATATAATAATGATGATGTTTTTATGATGAATGTGGGATATATGAGTATATGTGGAGGAGTATTTTTGTTACCAAAAATATTTTAAGCATGTTTTTATATGTAAATTGGACCCCATTTCTTGGTGAAATTTGATTATAGCTTTGTAAAATGCTTGTTTGTGATTTTTGGTCAATTTTTGTTTGGAATTTGGAAAAACTTTCTTACGTAAAGTTGTAGAGAATTGAATTTTCTATAAAAAGTTATGAGTTTGAATTTTTCGACAAAAAGGCTATTTATTGTGAATTATTGAAGTTAGAAGCTCAAAATAATTGATTTTGGAAGTTTAAATTATTTTAAATTAGAAAAACGTTTTTTCTTACTTTTTCTAGAAGGTGGCATGTGCTTATTGATTTGAAATCAGATTTCAAGAGTGGCGTAGGAATTTTATATATATATATATTTATATTTTATTAAATTTTTACGCTTTGGTGTTCTAAGCATTTTCCTATAAATAGGGTGCTTAGGTTAGAATTGAAAATTACACGAAGCGAAGTTTTCTCTCTCTATATTATCAAGCGTATTCTTGTGAGTATTTTGAGTATATTTTGAGTATTCTTTATACTGATTGCAAGTTCAAGTCATAACATATATATCAGGTGTTTAATTTAGAAATCTTGATCTTTCGAGGTAAGGAATATTTTTTTTTTAAAATGATATTAATTCTTCCAATATCATTATCTTGAAGTATTGATCTAAAATTTTAATTAAATTTGGAACTTTTTGTGTTGGGAGTTTCTTATTCACGTATACGGCTTTATTCACGATATCTGGCACTATTCACGAATCTGAAGACTATTCACGGAAAATTAAATTTTTTTTCGTCCAAAATATCTATTATGGATACTAGCTTTGATTGTATCCATGTTTTGATCATTCTTGAATTTTACACCACTATGATTATTTTTGAGGTATTTTTGGACATGGATAAAACAAAGTACGAATCCTTAATCCTTAATCCTTGTCATTTTGTTTTCTTTGGATTCGTTTCTTTAAAAAATATTTTTCATCATCCTCGATCTTAAATGATGATATTATTGAATATCTTTGGCACGTAGTGCAAAGATGAATGATTTCGATAAATATCTTTGGCGTAGTAGTGCAAAAGATGAGCAGTGTTTAGATGAATATGACCTAGTGATGAATATCTTTGGCTTTGTAGTGCAAAGATGAATATTTGATTCGGATATATATTGATTGATGTTACAGGGATAAAAGATAGACGATGAACTTTTAAATTCATACATAGAAGATAGTAGTTTGCATTCTCTACTTAACTCTTCTAATGAATTATTATTTTCGCTGCGAATATTGATTTAAAACTTGTTGTCTATTGTATTCTATTAGATATTTCCCTGTTGAAGACTAACGATAATTTGTTGTATATTATCTTAGTCATAATATTCTTTACTGGGCTAGTTGAGCTCACCATTTTCCTTTTTGTTCCATTTTTCTTCTCAGGAGGCGAGAATATAGCGAGTACGAGTCGGGGTATGGAATGAAGGTTCTAGAGAGAGTTGTTTAGTAGTCCTCACCATTTTTGTAAAATAATGTATCAATAAATATGATGAGGATTTATTTGAGTATAGATATTGTCTAGAAGATAATATTTGTATTCAAACTCACAGTTTTACTATTGTAATAATAAAGTTATAGTTGTTTCTGTACCATGTATTTACAACTCAGAATGGGTGATGTATACCTATTTTGGGGGTGTCACAGAGATGGTGACTCCAAAGGCTGTCCCAGACAAGTCAAAGTCGGTGGTTCCAGGAAGGGCGTTTGTCGTGACTGTCCAAAATACGAGGAACCCAAACGAGGTGATCACGGGTAAGCTAATCATAAACTCTTGCGAAGTTTATACCTTATTAAATACGGGTTCTACCCATTCTTTTATTTCTCACCTTGTGCTCAACGTTTAAACTTTACTCTAGGAGAAGTTAGACCTTGACTTATCTGTTGAGACTCAGATTAGAGAAACTTTCATTACATCTACATCGTTTATAAATCTTGCTTGATTCAAGTTGGTACCATCACATTACCTACCGATCTTATTTCGTTTAAAATTCTTGCATTTGATGTGATTTTAGGGATTGATTGGTTAACCATTCATCATGCTAAAATTGATTGTTTTCGTAAAGTTGTCAGTTTTCATATTCCTAACCAACCTGTTATACGAATTCAAACAACCAAACCACTAAAATCAATCACTGTCATATCAAGCAATAAAGCTATTCGTTTATTGAAAAATGGATGTCAAGCTTTCTTAGCCCATGTCACGGACTTGAACAAAAACACGTCAGATTTGAATAATATTTCTGTTGTTAGTGAATTTCCTGACGTATTTTCTGAAGAACTTCTCGGTCTACCCCCAGAACGTGAAGTTGAATTCTTTATTGACCTTGAACCCGGTACAAAGCCCATTTCTAAAACCCCATATCGAATGGCTCCTATTGAACTTCAGGAGTTAAAGGTCCAACTGCATGAGTTGTTGGACATCGATTTTATTCATCCTAGTACATCTCCTTGGGGTGCTCCTGTGTTATTTGTAAAGAAGAAAGACGGGAGTATGCGACTTTGTATTGACTACCGAGAATTGAACCATGTCACTATCAAGAATAGGTATCCACTACCTCACATTGATGACTTGTTCGACCAGTTGCAAAGAGCACAATTCTTTTCAAAGATCGATCTTGGTTCTGGATATCATCAGCTGAAGATTAAAACTGAGGATATTTCAAAGCGCCTTGAGAACTCCTGCAGACGGACATTATGAATTCTTAGTCATGTCTTTTGGATTGACTAATGCTCCTGTTGTTTTCATGGATATGATGAACCGTGTATTCAAAGAATATTTGGATCAGTTCATTGTTGTCTTTATTGATGACATCATCATCTATTCCAAAATCCGTGAAGATCATGGCGCCATTTGAAAGTCGGTAATCGCAAAGGCTTCGTGATAACAAGCTATATGTCGTGAAGAAATGCGAGTTCGCTTGAGGAAGTAGCATTCCTTGGGGACGTGGTGTCAAAACATGGAGTATCCGTCGACCCGTGAAGATTGAAGCCATACAAAGTTGGGAGCAGCAAAAGTCGGCGATGTAAATCGTAACTTTGTGGGATTAGCTAGTTACTATCGGAGATTCGTGGAAGGATTTTCTCGAATCGCTACTCCGTTAACTCAGCTGACTCGTAAAGATACAAAATTCAGTTGGAGCGAGGATTGTGAGAAGAGTTTTCAAGAACTCAAGAGAAGACTCATTTCAGCACCTGTTCTACTAATACCATCTGGTTTGGATGGATTTGTTATCTACAGCGATGCTTCAGGCAAAGGGTTAGGATGTGTTCTCATGCAACATGGGAAAATCATAGCCTATGCATCGCGACAACTCAAAGAATATGAGAGGAATTATCCTACTCATGATTTGGAGTTGGCAGCAGTCGTTTTCGCATTAAAGATCTGGAGACACTACCTGTATGGGGAGAAAGTGGAGATCTATACAGATCATAAAAGCCTTAAATATTTCTTCACCCAAAAAGAACTCAACATGCAAGAATGACGTTGGCTCGAATTTGTTGAAAGATTACGATCACACCATCCAATATCATCCTGGAAAAGCAAACGTGGTAGCTGACGCATTGAGTAGAAGATCATATGCGGGTACGAGTGCAATGTTGTTAACACAAAGGTCCATTTTGTATGACTTGCAAAGGGTGGAAATAGAGGTAAAGGCTCCAAGTACCCACGTGATGATATCAAACATACGAGTAGAACCAACTTTAATCGATAAAGTTAAAGCTGCTCAAGCTACGGACATGGAACTAATGCGTATGAAGAAGAAAGTGCAAGAAGGTGCTATTCTAGAAGCAAGAATTGATGAAGAAGGAATACTTCGAGTCAACTCTAGACTTTGTGTTCCTAACGATTCTGACTTGAAGCATAGAATCATGATGGAGGCACACAACACACCGTTTGCAATCCATCCTGGGAGTACCAAAATGTATCATGATCTTCGACATACATTTTAGTGGAGCAATATGAAAAGAGAGATCACGGAGTTTATCTCGAGGTGTTTAACTTGTCAATGTGTAAAGGCGGAGTATCAAGTGCCAAAGGGTCCATTGCAACCACTTGAGATTTCGAAATGGAAGTGGGAACATATTACTATAAATTTCGTTACGGGTCTTCCCAAGGTTTCTCAAGGCATAGATGCGATTTGGGTTATTGTTGATAGATTAACCAAGTCTGTCCATTTCTTGCCTATACGAAAGATTTATTCCCTTGAACGTCTTGCTAGTATGTACGTGAATGAGATTATAAGATTGCACGGCATGCCAGTATCCATAGTTTCGGATCATGACCCAAGATTTACTTCACGATTTTGGGTTAGCTTGCAGAAAGCTATGGGCACGGATTTACGATTCAGTTCGGCATACCATCCTCAAACGGACGGGCAATCAGAGAGGGCTATTCAAACTCTTGAAGATCTATTAAGACTTTGTGTCCTAGATTTCAAAGGGAGTTGGAAAAAGTACCTACCATTGGTAGAATTCTTCTACAACAACAGTTATCAGGCAAGTATAGGTGTGGCTCCATTTGAAGCATTGTATGGACGAAAATGTCGCTCTCCAGTATGTTGGGACGAGGTGGGGGAAGCAACGTTGTTGGGACCAGAATTGGTACGCATAACTACAGAGAAGATCAAAATGATCCGACACCGTATACAAACGGCACAGGATCGACAAAAGAGTTATGTGGATCTTCATCGAAAGGACGTGGAATTTAATATTGGGGATCATGTATTGTTACGTGTTGCACCATGGAAGGGAGTTGCTAGATCTGGGAAGAGAGGAAAGCTCAATCCACGATTTGTTGGCCCATTTGAGATTCTTGACCGAATAGGAAATGAGACCTATAGACTCGCATTACCTCCAAGCATGTCTCGCGTTCATAATGTTTTTCATATATCTATGCTTCGTAAATATGTGAAAGACCCGAACCACATTATTGAGTTAAAACCGGACGAGATAGCTGAAGATTTAACGTATGAGGAGGTACTTGTTAAGATCTTGGATAGGAAAGAGCATGTTCTACACACGAAGGTTATACCACAAGTTAAAGTTTTGTGGAGGAACCATGCAATTGAAGAAATGACCTGGGAGTTGGAATCAGAAATGAAAGCGAGGTATCCTCACCTTTTCGAAATACTAGGTACGTACGTCAATTTTGAGGACGAAATTTCATAAGGAGGGGAGGTTGTAAGACCCCAACTTATTATAAATAAAATCGAATTTCCTCTAATTATTATTGTGAATAATAAGGTGTTAATTTGTTATAATGCTTTGGTTATGGGTGAAATGTACAAATTTTACAAAATAAGCAAGTGGTTATAAAATATTCATTGTTGTCGGAGAATATTCGTTTGGTCATGGAATATTCTTTCTATCGGGGAATATTCATACGTCGGCGCAACCATTTGTGGGCCCCATAACGGATAACGGTCGGATGAAGAAAATGACAAATTTGAGTTTTTACAAATAACGGCGTAGTTATTACTGAATTAACACCTTTGTTGGAATACTAAATTGGTTAAAATACTGATGTCTGCGCGTGGTGCACAAAGATGCTTACGCGGTTTTGCACAAGTATTTTTGAATTATTGATTCTTACGTGAAGAAGGCACTACTCAATAATTTTTACAGTAATTACTATTCAATATTTTATTTTATTGGTTCAATAATTGCTGCGTTGATATTTTATATTATTGTTGTTTCAATAATTGTCACTGCACAGTATTTCCCATTATCGGATCAATAATTCATATTATTTGAATAATATTATGAGATAGCATTATTGGCAATGTCTAGAAAGTTACATCAATGAGAGGTTTGGTCACCTAATTCTTGGCGCCAAGAAGGAGAAATCCTTATCGGAAAGCTCCTCTTTCCAGGAGCTACTTGGTTGTCATAATTGTGATTCTGTAATATTATTTGTGAATAATTAATTATTGATTTATATGATAAGGAAATATTTATTTTATGTGGATATAATTGATGGATAAATTTATTTTATGTGGATATAATTGAAGGAATTAATGTTGAGGTGTTTTTGTCGGAATGGATGTATTAAAAATTAAATCATTGTACTTGAGATATATTGCGTGAGTTATAATTTTTAATCTGACCGTTGGATCGTTGTGATTTTTGGATATGTTATACATATATAAGTTGAGTATATGTCCACAAATTTTCAACCGTTAAAAATGAACGTATAATTTGCTATGAATTTTAAGAGGTGACTGATACGGAAATTAGGTTTATAAATGATTTTGGTGGAAAATTCTAGAATTGAGTAGGCCCTACTTGTGGTTGGTGAAGAAATGTGCTGAATTTTATTTCAAATGTGGTGGGTGGCAATAGTAGAGAGTAAAGCCATCGTGTAGAGTTGGTCAAGTCTGCCTTCTGCGTCTTAACATTTTTCTATAAATAGAGGCTAAGTTAGAATTGAAAATCACACCGTAAACATAAGCTTTCTCTTTCTCTCTATATTATCGAGCGTATTTTGTGAGTATTTAGATACTTTATGAGTTTCTATTTATCGCTGCAAGTTTCCTTGATTTTATACCGATATTCCGATCGTAAATCTTGTTATTTTGAGGTAAGGGATGTTATTTTCTTCAGTAAATGATATTATTTCTTTCGATATCATTATACCAAAATATCGTCCGAACTTTTTATCAAATTTGGAACTTGTTGTGTGGGGTTACTATTCACGATACGACATTATTCACGAATCCCCGACACTATTCACCAAAAATGAATTTTTTTCTTTTTGTCCAAGATGTCTATCAGGGTTACTATCTTTGATTGTATCCATGTTTTGATCTTTATTCTTGAATTTTGCTTCAAAATTGGTTATTATGGAGTATTATTGATCTTGGATAAACTATAATACGAATCTCTAATATTTGTTATTTTGTTTCACTGGATTCGTTCCTTTAAAATATTTTTCATCATCCTCACCCTAAATGATGATATTCTTGAATATCTTTGGCACCGTAGTGCAAAGATGAATGATTACCTAATGAATATCTTTGGCCCGTAGTGCAAAGATGAGCAGTGTTGAGATGAACATGAATTAACCTGGTGATCAAATGAATATCTTTGGCTCAGTAGTGCAAAGATAAATATTTGATTCAAGATGTATATTGATTGATGTTATAGGGATAAAATATTGATGATGGACTTTTAAATCTTAGAAGATAGTGGAATTCTTTCTACTCGACTTCTTCTAATGGATTGTTGTTTCATTGCAGTTGTTGATCTAAAACTTGTTGTCTCATTATATTTTATCGATTTTTCCTCGTTGAAGACTAATGATAAATTGTCGTATATTAGCTTAGTCATAATATTCTTTCTTTGGGCTAGTTGAGCTCACCCTTTTCCTTTTTGTTCCATTTTTCTTCTCTGAGGAGGTGAGAACATGCATAGAACTAGTCGGGTAATGGAGTGATGGTTCGGGGATAGTTGTATTAGTAGTCCTCACTATTTTGTAAAATAGTGTACCAATAATTGTAATGAGGACTCTTTTTGAGTTTGTATACTCTCTATTAGACAATCGTTGTATTTAAACTCACAGTATATGTGTTGTCGTATTTTGCACGACAATTGTATTACTGAAGTTGTATTTGTTTATGTACCATGTATTTGGCGACTCAGAATGGGTGATGTATACCTATTTTGGGGGCGTCACAAACTAATTCACATCCACACCTGCAGTTTTTTCATAGTGCAGTTGGTAGCCAAACCTTCAGACCAAGGTAACCAATTCAATTTTATTAAGTTAACAATTTCGTTTGAATGTTATGCAGTTGGTAGCCAACCATTCATACAAAGGTAACCATTTTATTATTTATGAGTAACAAAATAGTTATAAAAAAAATTCAGAACATTAAAAGTTACATATATTTATTTTTAAATTTTTTGTAGGGCGAATCTTCTTCTTATTCTCATTGGTGTTTTGGACAACGGAGATTCGCGGCGGTGTAGCGGCGGAGTATGTGAGGTGTTGCGGCGGTGTAACGGCGGACTATTATTTCAAAGTGTATGTGAGGGAGATGAAGATTTGAATTTGAATTTGAATTTGTTTTTGTTGTTAGATCCAAATATTTGAATTTGAATTATTAATTATGGCAGTTATTTGTCCTTGATTTTAGGTTTTCTTATTAATGTGAATTGTACTATTTTTTGTAATATGGGTCCTAATTACACTCTTTTTATAATTATTTGGTTGATGCATTTTTTTTGTAATTATTTTTTATTTGTTGTATACTTATATAAAGAACCCTAAATTTAACTTGTTGAATTGATGAATTACAAGACTCCAGCTCCCAAAAATGCTTTTAAAATTTAAATAAAGTATTCTAGTTGAATTGATGAATTACAAGTTTGGATTGACTTGCCTCCACTTTTGTTTGATTAAGTCATAGGATTTGTTTGTTTTAGTGAGTTTCAATGACTTTTAAACCTTAAATATATGTTATTAAAAATAATGAGATGAGTTTAGAACTTAAATACTGTGTTTGTAAATTTAAAAAAATTATGTTTTTAAGTTAAAACAGAACGTTTTCAAATGCTTATATAGACGAACATGAAACTTTAAAAACCACAAAAAAACTCCAAAAGTCCCAAAAACAAACGTGCATTATAAATTATAATCCTTGTTTAGCAAGTGACAAGGTTTCGAATCTCATTATTGTCGGAGAAGTGGTTAGTATAAAGTTAATTTTGGTCAATTGACTAATACAGTGTCAATAAGCAAGTTGTGAGGTGATTTCTCTTTCTGTATGTCAGCACTGTATTAATAAATTGACCAACTTACTATGAAGTTAAATTCATAATAACCGAATTCCGAAGTTGAAATGTGCCCGATCAAGATCCATGGTGCGAAAATAGATCAAAAAAATTATCTCAATAATTGTTTACATTTAGTATGAGAACCCTTTTATAGCGCATATTTATTGTCAAAATAATCATCATCTCCCTCTCGCCCAAATTTAAAGGCAAGGGAGGCTTACTTTTCCAAATGATGAGCCATCCTACCCTAATTTAACTATGTTAATGGAATAAGAAAAATTCTCAAATGATATAGACCCCAAAGAGATGAGTATAGAAGTGTAAATGAGTTAAATTTAAGTGAACACTTTCTTACTTGCATTCA
Organism: Panax quinquefolius; assembly: GCA_020205615.1. Classification (NCBI taxonomy): domain Eukaryota; kingdom Viridiplantae; phylum Streptophyta; class Magnoliopsida; order Apiales; family Araliaceae; genus Panax; species Panax quinquefolius. Next base: position 123,696,187 of record CM035167.1, read on the forward strand.
GCTCGATTTAAAAAAATTAAGCTCGAACTCGACTCAACTTCAATAAGAAATTTCTAATTTTATACCAGATTCGACCCAAAATATTACTTTAAATTTCTTTCATTGCATTTTCATTTAGCAAAACGTTCATTTATGAAATTCTTCAAAACAAGTTTCTAATATAAATTGTCCCACCATATATTCAACTTATTACTAAACTAATATAAGAACATTGACATTTCCTAACACTAAGGACAAAATTCTAATCCTTCTTGGGAGATTTGGGGGTCTTTTCTCCATCGGTAGTTTTAGAATGTTTAGGCAACAAAATAGGATTTATATTTGGAAGAACACCTCCACTTGCAATGGTCACTCCCAGTAAGAGCTTTCCCAATTCATCATCATTCCTCACCGCCAATTGCAAATGCCTTGGGTTGATCCTCGTCTTCTTGTTGTCCATTGCAGCATTTCCGGCCAATTCCAACACCTATCATTCATTTCTCAAACCCAAAATTAGAAGGAAAAAAACAACCAGCCAACATTTTTAATCTCACAAAACATCACTGATTCCCAAAAGAATGAAACCTAATATTCAATTATTAGAACCCAAATAAAAAAACAAAAACAGAAAAGCTACACACAGATAAAAAAATTGTAAAACTGAACAAATTAAGTATGACAAACAAACATAAATATACGATTGTCTCTTCCAACATGGATGGATAATAATGTATACACACAAATTAAAACGCATTTACAAAACAGAAAATTTCTGATCTGAATGAAGAACAGAGATATAAATATGTAGACATAATTACACAGACCCATACCTCAGCTGCCAGATATTCGAGTACCGCAGCGAGATAGATCGGAGCACCAGTACCGGTACGTTGAGCGTAGCGACCTTTCTTCAAATACCGACCGATACGAGCCACCGGAAACTGAAGCCCCGCCTTGACAGACTTGGCCACCGCCTTCATCCTCTCTCCACCTTTCCTTCCTCCTGCTCCTTTGGTGATCTTCCCTGACTCAACCTCCATTTGATTATCCAGATTCTAAAAAACCAAGAAAAAAAATCGAACGCAGAACGGGATTGAATTTGGAATTAAGGAGAATGGGATTGATGGGTATTTATAGCGCTCGGGTTGGTTTTGGATCTATTTGTGATGGGATCTGACGGTTTTGAGTTTCTACACGATGGCGGTCCGTGTCTTGTTTCCTGGACCAATTAGATTGGACGGTCATATATTATGATCCAACGGATGGGATAGATGACACGCTGTTTGATTAATCTTTTTCACCGGGTCTGGCGGTTACTGTGCCGAGGTTTTCGAAAATGAAGCATTCCGGCGAGCGGGAAGTCGAATTTTTTTTTAGGAAATTATTAAATTCACAACCCTTTTTATTATTTCCATAATAAAAACGTCACCGTAGATGTATAGCGACGGTAAAAATCGTTGTTATAGAATCTATAGCAACACTTTTATAGTGAAAATAACAAAAAATATTGTGAATTTAATAATTTCTTTTTTTTTTCTCTATTGAGTTTGGCAGTAGGAGAAATAGAAAAAAAAAATTAATATTTTTCTACGTATATTTTTAATATTTTTATATAATTATTTCTCACGTGAAAAAAAAGTAAGTCTCATCTTAATGTGAGAAGAAATTATATTAAAATATTAAAAGCTAAATGAAAATAGTGTTCATAAAAAATGCAATACTATGAAAATTCAATTGAAAGAGTAATTTAAAAATAGAAACGAATAATTTTAATTGTGTAATGAATAAAAAGTAAAATAATTTTAGAATGAATGGATTACTATTTAATTTATCATGCTTTTAACAAATTCTTATGGTTTAGAACTTGTCATGGGGATGGAATTAGGTGTAGGCAACATATTATAACAAATTAAAAGAAATTAACATGATGTAAGAAACTAAAATTTAGTATGTATGTATATATTCATATATAATTGAAAATAAATTGAATAAATTTTTAGATAAATAACATTGTATGTGAATCTTTGCTCAGTTCTTCTTTAACTTTTAAAATAACTTGGAAGATTTTTTCCTTATAATCTGCTTAAATTACGATATGTTTATCTTATCTAAAAGTCGTGACGCATATTTGTGTGTGTAATTTAAGAATTGGGATGAGAAAAAAAATGGTGCAAAAATTAAAAAAAGAGGAAATGTTATGAAAAACTAGTTACTTGGCACACACAATTATGTGTGTCAACTTTTGAAATGGCCTTGGAATAAATTTTTTTATATATAAAGCTTGAACGACATTTCAAATGGCTTTGAAATAAAAAAAAAATTTAAGTTGAAAGTTATTTCAAATGGCTTTGGAACAATATTTTTATTTTTTTAAAAGTGGATTGTCAACTCGGCTTTAGACCCAAATTTTTGATTTTTTTTTATAAAACAAATGAACGCCATTTTAAATGGCTTTGGAACAATTTTATTTTTTACAAAACAATTTTGGATGTCATTTGAAATGGCGCTCGAACATTTTTTTTTCTTTCTTACAAAGCAATTTTGAAATACATGACTACTTGAACGAACAAATTTTTTTCACTAAAGAAAAATGCGAAACAAATGTACTTGAACGCCACTTGAAGGGGCATTGTAACTTATTTTTTTTAATTTAATTGAACGCAACTTGAAGTGGTGTTGGAATCTTGAAACCATTTTTAAGTGATTTTTTTTAGTTAATTGATTGTCATTCTAATTTGTAACCTTTTCTTAAATCAAATTTGAAACAAATACTAAAGTCATTTGACGCCAATTTAGAAATTTATTTATTTATTTAATAAAACTAAATGCAAAATAAATGTACTTAAACACATTTTCAATCCCAGCCCGGGGGTTCAACCCTTGCGCTCGTCCCTCCAGAGTTTCGGGATAGACTCAAGGGGATCAATCCAATCCCCCGGCTCTCAACCCTTCCGTTCATCCCTCTCACCTCCTTGAGGGTATTTTAAAGTGCAGCCCTACCCTATAGTAGAGTATCTTTTCCATATCTAAGCTATATCAACATAGCCCACTAAAAAACTCATTCGCTTATCCATTCTTGGTGTAATACTCACTCGTAAATGATTGGTGTTCCTTCGGGGCGGACTCCATGGGATCACCCCCCCCCCCTCCCAACACGGGGGGTTCAACCCTTTCGCTCGCCCCTCCGGAGTTCCGGGATGGACTCTAGAGGATCGATCCAGTTTGTAGAATAATAAATCAACAAGAACAATATATACTTCAAATCCTGTGATATGAATATTTAAAAAAAAAAAACTTGGTGTTATTATTATTATTATTATTTCAAATTTGATGTGTGTTTTTTAAACTGTCACTCCTTCAACGTACACTTGGGAGTCTGATTCACTATTAAACTGCATGTCACCATATCACAAACTTTATATAAAATTTAAATACTAAATATAACCCAATAAGATAGGCATAAGAAAATCTAAACTTATCAATCGATGCACTCGATCATGTGTACCACATGGCCTCCCTCTCTCTCTAGCCTCTCTCGGAGGTCCTCTACGTGGTTTTCGAATGTGTGTAGGTGGAGGTGTAGGTGTTGATGACTGGAAATGTGAAAATTGAGGCATTGAAGGGAACACTTGATATGAAGATGGAACTCCGCCACATGATGGAAGTGGACTATGGAATGGCTGTGTAAATACTAAATGATGCAGAGTACAAAATTGAGATGGATCATAGTCCATATCATGATCTCTCTCTACATCATCTTGCACCGTTCGAGATGAAGACGGGATGTCCTCACGGCCTCTAATATCGCCTCGTACGTGTTCAGTGTAAAATGGTGTTGAGGATGTATCCATATGTCGCTTACCACGACCATGTGGGTGGGGTTCCCTAAATTGTGTGACAAGATCGGTGGGTTGTTGGTCTAACAAGTGTGACTAACATGTGGTGTAACGCCCCCAAAATAGGTCCATTCCATCCAACCCATTCTGAGTCGCCAAATATATGGTACGAAAAACAACTACAACTTTATTACAACAATTGTCGTGCAACATACAACAACACATATGCTGTGAGTTTGGATACAAATATATACCAACTGAAGCACGTCACAATGACACCTTACATAAAGGTATAGTCAAAAACTATTTTAGAAATTAGAATCTTTGGGAAGTGCTCAAGGAAACCTTTCATACATGGGAGGCCATGCTTTTAGGTTATGGTAGATATCATATGGCCACGTAATTATCCTTGGTTGATCTAATAGACCCCAAAGAAAAAAACGAGAAGATTACTATCATATTCTTCCCAATGGTGAGTCTTCTCTTGACATATCATTATCTCCACTGTCTCTAATTGGGTATTATACTCCAAACAAACACCAAGATTATATAGGTAGTGCTTGTAAATATACTCAGCAAGTGGATGAGCACAACCATGTCTTATGATAACACGAGTTTGTATGTCATTAGACATCTTGTATGATAATGACAAAACACCCTTCCAAAGTTGGGTTCGCCTCACCTTATTTAATTCACCAAAAATAACTATTAAATGATGTATAAAATACAACACACTAAAGTCCTCAATAAAATTATTTCCATACTCTTTAGGGAGAACCTCAACAACTATAGACCACCATTTCTATTCCTTGTTATCCCGCTCAACCCAAACTACACTTTTATTACACGAAAGGAATTGTGAAACAAAAGGGTGAGCACAACTAGCTCAAGAAAAGAATATTATAACTAAAGATACATAAATTATCAATAGTCTTCATCAATAATAAATCGTAGATTTAGAACATATGGTAGATGATAAAACTTTTCAACCATAGTTGCGGTGAACGAGCAATCCATTAAAAGAGTCAAATAGACTATAAAGTCTATTGTCTTCTCGTTAAAAGTCCACCAACAATGTTTTATCCTCGTAACATCAATCAACAGTTTCTTTCCACAATCATATGAATAACTCATAATCATAATTGTGATTCTAATTTCTCTTCTCATCCAGACGAAGATAATTTTCATCACTGTCTTTTACCGAAACATCAAATATCACGGTTATACCAAATCACAGTTCTGCTCATAATCATACTAATAAATTCATCTTTGCACCACGGGCCAAAGATATTCATCAACGATTCATCTTTACACTACAAAGCTAAAGATATTCACAACAACAGTCATCTTTGCATTACGAGCCAAAGATATTCATCAATAATTCATCTTTTGCACTATAAAGCTAAAGATATTCAACAACAGTCATCTTTGCATTACGAGCAAAAGATATTCATCAATAATTAATCTTTGCACTACAGGCTAAGATATTCATCAACAAGTCATCTTTGCACTACGAGCCAAAGATATTCATATATCAAAGAAATACATAATCATTTCAGAAATTATATAACAATAATTATAACCATGTTGATCAATTCACCTTTGCACTTAAGCTAAAAAATTTCAATTGTAAATTCAATGGTCATGATCATACCAGTCAACAATTCAACTTTTGCACTACTGGCCAAGAGAACCTATAGTCACGATCATACCAATAATCTACCCATCTTTACACTCAAGTCAAAGAGAAATATTATCATTAGGGTTATAAGAATGTTATATAAAAACAATATAATCAAAACATGGTTTTAATTTCAAGAGTAAGATTCATAAATCAACGATAATTTGGTGGAGAGAAGAAACCAATTTGTCGTGAATAGTACTCGTATTAAATACGTAAAGTACGTAGTATCGTGTGAAATGGTAACCTCGACACGAAAAGATAAAGTTTCATAATAAAATTCATATTCATATTTATAACACCTTAATCCAAATGTTATAAATCACTTAGAAATCTCATAATCTAATATTATTAATATTACAATAATATTTTAATCATTTCTAAAACTTATAAACAATTTAATTAAATTGTTTACACTTTACTAATTAATGCATTTAATCATCATAAAATGCCAAACTCATAAGATTTCATCACCAATAACCAAAACCCTCATCAAAATCATATATACCTCATATATGATTCTCAAGCCATAAAATCATATTTTCCAATTTTCTTACTTCACATAACATATTTAATTCATTTACTCATAACTAGAATATTTTCATGAAAAATACTAAATCAGTTCCAAAAATATTTCTTTTCTGGGATTTATCATAACATAGTCCCATATTGAACATATATTTTTTCTCAAAATTTTAAAAATTCATTTACTATTTTTCATATGGCCAAAACTACCGAATATTTAAACATTTATCATAAATTATACTTTTATCCAACAATTCTGAAATTTACACGGTATACTGATATTATATAGATGTACTCCCAATAAAAATTTCATCAATTTTGGAGTTAATCACAAGGAGTTATAAGCGGTTACTTTTTAAAATAGTCTTTTCTCATAAAATTCATAACTCTCAATCTATACATCCAAAAATCGCCATTTTTGGACACAATATATAAAACTCATCAAATTATCATTTCAAATTTTTCCAGAATTTTGAAGGTTCAAAAAATTTTGAAACTAAAAACATAATAACCCTTAAAATCCCTTTACTATCCCTTACCTCAAAAGAGAGTACTTACATTTGGAATAACGTTGAACGAACTTGCAATCAGAGTAGCAATACTCAAAGTATACTCAAAATACTCACAAGAATACGCTCGATAATAGAGAGAGAAAACTTCGATTTCGGTGTGATTTTCAATTCTAACTTAAGCACCCTATTTATAGGAAAATACTTAGAACACCAAAAAGTAAAATTTAATAAAATATTAATATATATTATTTTTATTCCAAAGCACACTTATTTTGCTTCAAAACCTCAGCCACCAAATAGCCCACCTCACAAGACTTGCACAAAAAAACATTTTTGTTATTTAAATTATTTTAAACTTCCAAAAATCAATTTTTTCAGAGCTTCAGAACTTCAATAATTCATAATAAATAGCCTTTTTATCAAAAAATTCGAATCTCGCGATTTTTTATAGGAAATTCAATTCTCTACAACTTTGCAGAAGAAAGTTTTTTCAAATTCCAAACAAAAATTGACCGAAATTCACAAACAGACGATTTTTGTGCTATAATCAAATTTTGATTCGATAATTGTGTCCACCAACACACAAAATATGTGTTAAACATTTATTACCACAAAATACTCTTCCTCCTCATATACTCATATATCCCACATTCATTATAAAAATATCACCGTTAATATATTATTAAAATAATATATTTAAATAAATTATTTTATCGAGAAAAAGATAAAATATTAATTTTCAACAATTGTCACTTTAAAAATTTTCTCCATCTATATCCACATAAAATAAATATTTTTCTCATCATAAAATCAATAATTAATTATTCACAAATAATATTACATAATCACAATATTAACAACCGTGCGGTTCAGGAAAGGGGCTTTCAATAAGAATTTCTCTTCTTTCTGGCATGCAATTAGGTGACCAAACCTCTCCTTAAGACAGAACTTTCTAGGCATTGCCAATAATGTTATTCAATAATATTATTAGGATAATATGAATTATTATCAGATAATGAAAAATCTTCGTGTAGTGACAATTATTGAAACAACAATAATATAAAATATCAACGTAGCAATTATTGAATCAATAAAATAATATATTGATAAAGATAATTACGTAACAATTATTGAGTAATGCCTTCTACTAAAAAAAAATTATCATGCTTCATGAATAGTACTCGTGAATAGTAACTCGTGAATAGTAACTCGTGAATAGTAACTCATAAATAGTAACTCGTGAATAGTAACTCGTGAATAGTAACTCATGAATAGTAACTCATGAATAGTAATTAAAAAAAAATTGAATACTTTTATTTCATAAAATTCGGGGTTTTACATGTGGCGCCCCCAAATTCAGGTACTTGAAACCCGAACTCAGTGCTTCACGATACCATTTTTATGAGCGGAATAATACTAATAATAATAACAATAATACATATTATCAAATTTAATTTATATATTATCAGAGTTTTCAATCCCAAGTACGAAACCTTTAAACATTCGTTACTTTTAATGATAATTAATATATATCATCATTATCCTAATAAAGTCTAGTTATTACAAAAGATAACATTATCATTCATTCAACGACCTTCCCTTTCCCTTTGTTCTTGGCAGAGCCTTCAGGTTGTTCATACTTAGCTAAAAACATTTAAATTAAGCAAGGATGAGCATTTGAGTGCTCAGCAAGTAATAGCAATACTAACATTTAGTTGAATGAATTAAATGTTTTCTTTGAACGATACTTCTACAACGAATCAACAGTTGTGAAGTAAGCTGAACCAATAATAAACAACATATCATTTCGATTTCAAATTTTTGAAACTACGTATTGACTACAAATGAGGATCATTTGACAGACTATGAACATTATTTTCTATTTTTGAAAAGGTTAAACAGAACTTCATCTCAGAAATGCATGACTTTACTACGCGCACGGGGTGATCACCAGTTATGCCTCAGATTGATCAATACTACATTAATGGACGATATTTTTGTCCAGCATTTCTGCCTTAGGCGCATAAAGTTTCCCATATTGGGAAATGTTCATACCAGTCTAGAATCCGAATCAAAACAATTCAGTTGGATAACAATAAAGTTCTTATCTTGTTCAACAACCATTTTAAGTTTGTGTCTAGCCAGGTCAAATAACTTAGACGACTTTTAATTCAACTTGTATATACCGGACACCGATAAGTATGTATCAACATGTGATAAAATATAATGATTATCCAAGTGAGGACACTTGTATAACCAAGTTTAGAAATTAACGAACAGAATATATTTCTTGATATAAAATAACAGAATTAAGGAACTTGTATAATAAATTATCATTTAATAACTTACTTATACAAAATCATTGCATAAGTACATACAAATGTTGAAATATTTGAACAATTGAAAAGAATAGTTCAGATATTATCTTACGCATGTCCATTGCATAAAGTAAATGCAAAGGGTTAGATACTTGCCTTGTTTGCTGCTTACACAACTTAGATTTATCTTTTATATCAAGCTCTATCATTAAATAGATCATTCGTTCTATTAGAATAACATATGATATAATATTGTACTTGTGAGACCCCAGATTTTATCAATAAAGATTTAAATTTTGTCGAAATAATTTTTAATATTATAGTGTGAATTTGAGATAATATTATAGTTGTGGGTAGTATTTATAAATTTTGCAAAGTATGCAAGTGGTTATATTATATTCGATTGGCCGGGGAATATTTGGTTTAGCGAGGAATATTAAATGCATAACTACTCAATCATTGGTGGACCCATAATGTAATTATTGTCGGATTGAGAAAGCGACAAAAATATTTTATTGAAATAACGGCGGAAGTTTTACTGGTTGATCTTTGTTGAACTACTTTCGGTAGTAAAAAAATACGATGTACGTGTGGTTGCATAGTATTACCGCGGTGATTATTATGATGCTTATGTGAGAAGTCACTCGGTTTGATTCCATTATTGTCGATTAATAATATGAATTATTATAGCGATAATGACGTTTTGTTTTATTCAGTATTATTAACGTAATAAAAAGCGAAACATCTTTTTATATAAAATGTAGAATACTTTATTAAAGTTATTCTATAAATAGAATATATTATATTTTATTATGCATAGTGTTGCATAGTGTTTTGCATAGTGTTGCGTAGTGTTTGCATAGTAAAATGTTTTTATATAAATAGAATATATGATATTTTATTTAAAAGATTTTGCTTTAAATATGGACCGTCAGATTAAAGTAAATCAATCTGGACCGTTCATGGATTAATTACTATGCATTCTATTTTCTTATAAATGAAGCTCATTCCTTCATTATTTTCTTTACAATTCTTTGAAACTCTAGAGAGAAATTATAGAGAGAGAAGCTATAGAGAAAATCTATAGAGAGAAAGAAGAAGAGTATTCGGTACTTCATTACTTTGATATCCGGTGTCTTTTACGGTAAGGGATATTATTTGTTGTATTCGTAAAGGGTGTTATTCTTTCTTATTCATGAAGAGAACTTCATTATTCCATTCATTATTATTACATTGGAATAACTTGTAAAAGTGGCATACCCTATACATAACTCTGTGACACGCTAGATACCCTATACTTGGTGAAATCCTTATATTATTCCATTCTTATTTATTCATTGGAATAACTTGTATCACGCTGAATCCCCTATACTTGGTGATCTTCTTCGTTATTTCATTCTTTATTATTACATTGGAATATCACATGCGTGTGTTTTACAGGACTGGTTCCATTGTTTATTATTCGCATTTATTATTACGTTGGAATATCCATGTCGTGTGTTTTACAGGACTGGTTCCATTGTTTATTATTCAAAGCATTTATTATTTTGTTGGATCATCCTCGTTTGTGTGAATTTCACGACCTGGTTAGATTATTATTATTCTGTTGGAATAACTTTTATCATCGGCAATCTGCATTTATGGTGATTTCTTTTGTTATTCCATTCTTTATTATACCCAAATAAGTTAAAACTTTGACTTTTATACTCCATGAAATTAGTGGAATATCCTTGATATTTGCGCTTCATCCAAGTATCTTTTCATGGAAATATTCTTCCGATCATTCTTGAATTTTACTCTACAAAAACAAGATCTTGTTGACAATTTGGACGTTAATAATTCCTAGATAAATTAATTCTTGAACTTGTTTTATTGAATTATTATGTCATTGTCATCATCCTCATGTTATATTATGTTATCTTTGGCTTACGCATGCATAGATGAACTTAGTATGATTATGACCTGGGATCATTCGGTATAATCATGGCTTGTTATAAATGATGTGATAAAAGTCCTCGATTGGTCCGTAATGCGGTGATGGATAGTTTTTGGTATGATTATGACCGAGGGGTGATTCTAGTATAGTCATGACCATTGATAATTTGATGAAAATCCTTGACCGTGGTGCGGGGATGATTAGATGTGGTGGTTTATTTATTGTCGTGAGTCTCGGCGATAAAAAATTGATGAAAACCTTTAAAACCTAAAAGACAAGTAGACTTTATTTTCTACTTGACTCTTTTAATGGATTGCATATTCAGCCTATGATTAAACCGGGTTGTCTATTGTATTTTATCGGTTTAACTTTGTTGAAGGCTAATGATAATTTATTCTGCATTATCTTAGTCATAATATTTCTTACTGGGCTAGTTGAGCTCACCCTTTCTTTCACTGTTCTCTTCAGGAAATGAGAACATGAAAGTAGTATGCACACAAGCCAATCATGTTTGATGATAAAGCATATACTTTGTAACAATCTTATTCATTTATTAATAAAAAGTATTAATTTATTAAAGGCTTTTAATTATCTACATGATGTTGTTTTTTTATAATATGTGATAAACCCATAGTTTTAAGCAATGCTTTTAGAATAATGATGATGATCATTCTAATGAGATCTAAATTCTTAGAAAGCTTAAAACTAAAATAGTTCCCAATCATTGGATTACTAAATTGGGGATTAGTGAATCCGGATAGATTGGTACATACGTTAACTTACTCATTGGATGAGGATGATTGATCTCATGATCATTTGTGTGGAGACACTAAAAGCAAGTATGTAGGTGCTTATTAGAGAATAAGTTCCTTTGAAGCGTGGCTCGCTAAGGAATACCTAATGGAGTTTTATTTGCTGTCGATAGGAATTCTGTAGTGATAGTAGTACAAGTAATCCTTGGACTTGAGATCATCATAGTATCTTGTGTATGATGAGTTATACTTTGACTTATTCCTTAAGACCCTTAGGGTATATCAAAGGGTATGCTTGGGTATAATAAGTTATACATGGAGATAATGTATGATCAATAAAGAATCTACCACTTCTAATAAAAAAAGAAATGTCTATGTGATTCGATAAATGACAACCCAAAGAGTCCTTGGTTAAAGCGAGAATGAAATTAGAAAGGAGTTTCTAATTTGCATTATTTGAGTTGTGCATTTAAGAGTCGAAATACATATAATTAAATAAAATAAGACTTGACAAAGTAATTCCATGTCTTATATTTAATTGGAACATTGTATGGTGGAAGGATTGAATTATGCAGTAACTATTTACTCAAAGGTTCTTTAATGATTAATGTTGAAATCTATATTATATCGGAAAGTCGTTGATGATGATTTGGGAGGCTTATCGCTATTGTAGAATAAATATTATTTATTTAAATAAATTAATTATTTAATTTATTTATTTAAATAAGATTAGAATTGTTCTAATTGATTTATTCACAATGGGTTTAATATGGAGAACCTAAAGGGTCACACCATAAAAGGAAGAATAATTATTTAAGAAGTAAATGGCATAATCGTAATAATATGTTATGTATATTTAATTTAATCTATGGTGATAGAATAAATTAAATAGCTTAATATTTATTATTTAATATTTTAGAAATATTAAATATAAATTAATAAGAGAGTCTTATTAATATTATTACAATTATTATTATTTTAATTTCTAAAGAGTTTAGGAATTAATTTAATATAAGTACTCTCATTTATTCCTAATTGGATTAGGAAGGAAAATTAGTTAAAGGAGTTTAATTAATTATCCCTAATAAGATTAGGGAGCTTAATTAATTAAAAGAATTAATTAATTAAAACCCAATTCTTTAATTATTAAGGTGGGTTGCCCACATCTATAAATAAGAGGAGTCTTATTATGGGTGGTATGGGTTGTTGACTTTAACAACTACGTAATAATTCCAAGTTGTTGGGAGTACATATTTTCTATAGAGATAGAAAAACTAGGGTTTAGCCAACCACCCATCTTCTTGAATTTTCTTCTTCCTTGGTGGATCACCTCTAGGCCAAACACATGGGTGGCTAACGTTGATCAAAGGAAGGAACCAAACCCGGTGGATTCAAGATTGAACGCGAAAGGATTTGGAGGTGAACTTGTACCTGAGGAAGCTCGATCTTCAAGGGTATGATTTTATTCTTTATCTTTTCGTTTAATTAATAATTGTGCATAAAGGGTGATCCGGGTATATGGTTTGTAAATTTTTAAACTCTGATTTTTACCACGCTTCCGCACTTTTATGCAATTTGATTGCGTTATGAATATTACAAACCTAACAGTGGCATCAGAGCCAAACCTTTATGCAAATTATTAATTATTCAGATTTGATATGTATATTGATATGTGTTTAGAACAATTTAATTGGACATAATTTTATTATATAAAATTTATTTAAAAAAAAAAAAAAAAAAAAAAATGGCCCAGCGTGTTTCCTGCTAACCACTTCAAATCCGTGACTCTTAAAAATCTAAGGGACGCAGGAGTCATTTTTTAAAAAGAACGCAAGCAACAGGAAATCATTAAGGGGCACGGTTTTCAATGGCAGGATTTCATGGATATCAATTGTTTTTGTGTAAGGCAGTGCACGGTTTTTGATTGAAAAAATAAAGGAGGACGGATTGTAATATATATATATATATACTAATTCATGTAGCTAAAAGCTTCTGCCGAATATATAAAAGCTTTTGATATATTATATTATATATATAATATATATATATATATATTACCGTAATATATATATATATAATATTCTTAATTATTTTATAATTAAAATAATAAGTTTATTTTAATCTTAAAATAAAAAGTTTATTTTAATATTAAAATAAAAGATTTATTTTAATTTTAAAATTAGAATTTCATGCTAACTAATTAGAGTTGGAATTGGATTCCATATAACTAATTAGAGTTGAAATTTATTCCATCTTTCCTTAAATAAATGAGTTTATTTAGATATGAAATTAGATTTCATATTATTCAAAATAAAGGAGTTTATTTGTGAATAGAAAGAGAATCCTAATTTCCTTAAATAAAAGAGTTTATTTAAATATGAAATAAGATTTCATATTATTCAAAATAAAGGAGTTTATTTGTGAATAGGAAAAATAATCAAGTGTTTCCTTTAATATTTTTTTTTTATACATAGAATTGGATTCTATAATTAATTAAAATAAAAGAGTTTATTTTAATTAAAGATTTTTTTATATGGAATTGGATTCCATAATTAATTAAAATAAAGGAGTTTATTTTGATTAAAGCTTTTGATTAAAATAAAATAGTTTATTTTATTCAAAATTGGATAAATTAAAATAAAATAGTTTTATTTTGATTTAAATTTGGATTAAAATAAAGGAGTTTATTTTGATTCAAAAATAGATTTTATACTAACTAAATTTGCCCATTAAATGATATCAATATATATATTAAATGTTTATTATTCATGAGATGAATGTTATTTATTGATGCATATGGTGATGTGTATGATAATAAATGGGATTGATTATGGACTATTGACCAATGCGATTGGATTTTATTTTAGTTGGATGCATGAATGTATGGGTTTTATTAAATGGGGTCTCTGCGTACCTCGTCTTCTCTAATTTTTTCTTAATGTAAATTCTATCTCCTCTATGTACTTCCCCTCGCTCACGATCAAGGTTTCTATTTATTTTAAATAGTTTTGTAATAGGAATAGTTAGAATTAATTTTGAAGAATTAGAGATCAAGGAACAAGGGCGCTTGAAGACCCATTTGTAATGGAGCAGGGTTTAAATGTAATAGTTATATTTAAATATTATTTCTTGCACCCCTAGGGTTTGACCTTTTGGTTCACTTGGTGGCTCTAGTGAACCAAACTAGAATAAAAGTCCATAATCAATCCGGATAGAATATAGTATTCTATATGTGCATGCTATATACTATATATATATTATATATTATGCAAACATGCTTCGCATGTTCATTAATACGACGCGTATTTTATATATATATGTGCAATGCTTACTAAACAAGATGAGACAAATTAATAACAAACCCCTCAATTTTTATATTAAGTCCTAAGCGTTCAAAGATATTTGGAATATCGAACGTCGCCTTCTAGCATGATAAAATTAATAGAGTATTAAATATTTAATATGAGTTTGTTGTGTCACCACAAGGCAAGTATTAAGTATTTAAGATGTTAATTTATCACATTTGATGCTTATAAAGAAAATTGAACAATATTGTTTTGTTGTGTCACCACAAGGATGATATTTTCTTTTTGAATATATGGAGTGCTAGGTCGGACTTAACTTGGAAAATTTTGATTCGGATGTGCCACCACTTGATCAAAATAATCTGAGAGGCAAAATACAAGGAGTTGCATAGTTGATGTAATTGACAAAAGTTGTCTACCTATTTATTTATATATAGTTTGTTGTGTCACCACAAGGCTATATACATTTGAAATGGGATCCTTATTCTCACTAGCAAATCTTTAATTAGATTTTATTAAGAACTATATAAGTGAGGGTAATATAGTTTGAAGAAAATAGTGGGAGATACCAATTTAAAACAAGACCTAATTTATTTTGGTAATTAATAAAAGAATGTATGTTAAAGCTGTTGTTAATTACAAATTCATTTACAAAATTTTACAATGTCTAAAATTACTATCATTGCGAAGCATATTAGATGCTAAATTAACGAAGCCATCAATTAAATGGATTGGTTAAGGAATTTGAGAATAGTTCTCATATTTGAAAAGCTATCTTTATGTCCATAATCGCCTATCCTCGCAATGGTTGCGCACAATGCCTCGAGGAAGAGATTGCTACTTTTAGAAAGTGGCAAGATGATGCCTGCGATTAGCTCGATGCATCATGCTTTCGCATCCACGAGTAACGAGCTTCAGCGTCGACATGAAACTATGGATGCTCTCTACTATACTCCGCACATCAAGTAGTTGATGGTGAGGAAAGTAGGGACCGATAGATAGATCAGATATCTAAGGAGCTCTTCCGATCTAGAATAATGGCACTATAAATGCAGAAAAGGTTCTTAACATCAATTTGATTGATCAATTAGGACAACGAGTTTAATCTAGAATGGCCGATGGAGGATGGATGCCAAGATTTGCATAAAAGGTTCTAACATAATCTAAGGACTTTGATTGATCAATTGACAACGAAGTTTTCGTGGATGGAGATGTAAGCTAAGATTTGATTTTTGAAATAAAAGGAATTTCCTTTTATTATTTTGAAATAGTTTTCATTTGATTAATGTAAGACCCCCAAGTTTTTTTAAATAAAAAGGAATTTCAAATTTATTATTTTGAAATATAAAGGGTTGATTTGATTAATGTGGGGAATAAGGGTTAAATCGTAAATATTTCAAAATAAGCAAGTGGTTATAAAATATTCATTATCGTCGGGGAATATTCGTTGGTCGGGAATATGTGATTGTCGAGCGATTTGGATGAATGAATGTGTGGGCCCCATGTGAGCGATTGGATGAAGAAAGCGACAAAGTTGTTTTTTAAATACTTGGCGTAGTTATTCTGCAGATTATCTTTGTTGGAATACCCGGTGGTTAAAATACACTAATCTGGCGTTGTTGAAAGCGATTGCTGCGGTATTGCACCAATTATTGATTCTTACGTGAAGGCACTACTCTTTCGATAATGATTCTGATAATTCTTTATTCGATATTTTATTGAGTTAATAATTGCTGCGTTGATATTTTATATTCATTGTTTTTGATAATTGTCATTACGATATTTTTTTTATTATCGAAGCAATAATTCATATTATTTGAATAATATTATTAGATAACATTATTGACAATGTCTAGAAAGTTACATCTAAGGAGAGGTTTGGTCACCTAAATTGCGGCGCATGATGAAGAGAATTCTTATTGGAAGCCCCCTCTTCACAGGAGGCGCACGGTTGTCGATATTGTGATTCGTAATATTATTTGTGAATAATTAATTATTGATTTATATGATGAGGAAAATATTGATTTTATGTGGATATAGATGGAGAAAATTTTAAAATGACAATTGTTGAAAATTAATATTTTATCTTTTTACGATAAAATAATTCATTTAAATATATTATTTTAATAATATATTAGCGGTGATATTTTACAACGAATGTGGGATATATGAGTATCTGAGGAGGAAGAGTATTTTGTTACAATAAATGTTTAAAACATGTTAAACATGTCGGTGGACCCCATTTATTGGTGAAATTTGATTATAGCTTTGTAAAATCGCTTGGTTTGTGATTTCGGTCAATTTCTATTTGGAATTTGAAAAAACTTTCTTCTGCAAAGTTGTAGAGAATTGAAATTCCTATAAAAACTCATGAGATTCGAATTTTCTGATGAAAGGGCTATTTATTATGAATTATTGAAGTTCGAAAGCTCAAAATAATTGATTTTTGGGAGTTTAAATTATTTTTGTTAAGAAAAACGTTTTTGTATTTTTTTTGGACATCATTAACATGTGTGGCTGGTGTTTTGACCAAAAAGGTGGGCTAAGGAAAATTTGTATAATTATATTAATATTATATTAAATTTTACGCTTTGGTGTTCTAAGCATTTTCTATAAATAGGGTCTTTAGGTTAGAATTGAAAATCACACGTAAAGCTGAAGTTTTCTCTCTATTTCTCTCTCGATATTTTTGGCGTATTCTTGTGAGTATTTTGAGTATACTTTGAGTATTGATATACGGTGCAAGTTCATTCGGCGTTATTCGATTCGGAAATCTCTTGATCTTTTGAGGTAAGGGATATTATTTTTTTTCGTAATGATATTATTTCTTGATATCATTATCTTTGAAATATTGATCTGAAGTTTTTATCAAATTTGGAACTTTTTCATGTCGGGGTTACTATTCATGGGTTCTTATTCATGAGTTACTATTCATGAGTTACTATTCATGATTCTTATTATTCTTATTCAGATTCTTATTCACGAAGTACTATTAATGAAGCGTGAAGATGTTTTTTGTGGAATTTCTATCTTTTGGTGTCGGAGTTACTATTCACGATATCGGCCTATTCACGTATCTGACACTATTCACGTATCTGGTCTTATTCATAGAAATATAAAATTTCTTCTTTTCGTCCAAAACATCTATTACGGATACTAACTCGATTGTATCCATGTTTTGATCATTCTTGAATTTTACACCACTATGATTATTTTTGAGGTATTTTTGGGCGTGGATAAAACCAAGTACGAATCCTTAATCCTTGATCCTTGTCATTTTGTTTCCTTTGGATTCGTTTCTTTAAAAAAAAAAAAATATTTTTCATCATCCTCGGTCTTAAATGATGATATTATGGAATATCTTTGGCTGTAGTGCAAAGATGAATGATTTCTTAAGAATATCTTTGGCACATGTAGTGCAAAGATGAATGATTCTGAAGAATATCTTTGGCGTAGTGCAAAGATGAGCAGTGTTTAAATGAACATGAATTAACTAATGAATATCTTTGGCTGTAGTGCAAAGATGAATATTTGATTCAGATGTATATTGATTGATGTTACTGAGGGGATGAAAGATGAGGCGATGAACTTTTAAATTCATACATAGAAGATAGTAGTTTGCATTCTCTACTTAACTCTTCTAATGAATTATTATTTCATTTGCGAATATTGATTTAAAATTTGTTGTCTATTGTATTCTATTATATTTTTCCTGTTGAAGACTAACGATAATTTGTTGTATATTATCTTAGTCATAATATTCTTTTTCTTGAGCTAGTTGAGCTCACCCTTTTCCTTTTGTTCCATTTTTCTCGGGAGGCGAGAATATAAGCGAGTGCGAGTCTGGGTATGGAATGAAGGTTTTAGAAAGGATTGTTTAGTAGTCCTCACCATTTTGTAAATTAATGTATCAATAAATGTGATGAGGATTTATTTGAGTATAGATATTGTCAGAAGATAATATTTGTATTCAAACTCACGAGTTTCTTGTTGTAATAATAAAGTTGTAGTTGTTTACGTACCATGTATTGACAACTCGGAATAGGTGATGTATACCTATTTTGGGGGCGTCACGGTTGGTATCGAGCTTAGGGATATGATCTCTGGCGGAGAGATGGGGAATAGAACTAGGAGGGAGAGGCGAGTAAATCCTTCGCTAGTGTGTCCTACTAAGCTTATTTGTTAGTTAGTCGGTATATAGGGATATTATGTGATATATTGATTTCCTTAATTAACCCTTGTTTTATGGCGGTATTTGAGAATGTCGTGAGAATATTAACAATGGAAATGAGACCGTGGAGATGCTGTACTCACCAGCGAGGAGAAGCGTGCAACAGGTGGCAATGTTCCTCTGTGAACAACACCATTGAAGCGAGATGATGAGCGAGGGGATGTTTAGAAGTTTTTGCGATTCATGCAAAATCGAGACGAGGAGACTCGTGTTCAAAATCTGAGGAGAAATGATAGCAATTCACGGGTTGTCACGACCAAGCAGTTCGAAAAGTTGGGACCACGAATTTAAAGGAAAGCGGATCCGATCACGGCGGAAACATGGATCAAACAAATTACCAAGATATTCGATGTCTTGGGATGCGCGGAGAACAGAAGGTTCCATTCCACCACCTTTATGTTAAGTGGCGGCGGCGGACTCTTGGTGGGAGAATGCGTGAAGCGTACCCATCCACCGCTTTTCGGCATGTCTTGGGAAGCGTTTTGAAACTATTTAATGACAAATACTTTCACGAAAGTGTTCGTCGTATGAAGGAAGTGGAGTTCATCAGATTAGAGCAAAACAACATGGCGGTGTCTCGATGCGAGGCAAAGTTTGCGAGTTATCGGTTTGCACCTCATTTGGTGGAGAATGAGGAGCGTATGGCGGATGTTTCTTAGAGGTTTGAAACCGGCATCGTCGATATCTCATTTCTCATAAATTTTCTCTTTATTCGGATGTTGTAAGCAGGGCTCAATTATTAGGCGAGATACTTGTATACGGTCATTGAGGACCACAACGAGGATCGTATCGAGAGATAGCGATCAGCAGAATAATGATAACTGCGGAGAAAGCGAGCGCGGACGAAATGGTAACCACTCTGGTGGTAATCATAGCCGTGAAAATAGAAGAAGCGAGTCGGGAGGAGATTTTAAAAGAGGAGATTTAACAACGACCATGTGAAGGCAGCGGTCTTGGTGACAAGCTGGTTTAAGGGAGGAGAAGCGACCACCGGTCAAATCTTTACAAATGCGGAAAAAGAGGACATATCGGTCAAGCGCCCTGACAGTTCAAGGTATGCTATAATTGTGGAAAGGAAGGACATATCGCTCGAGATTATGCGATGGCGAAACCTAGTTCAATGGGACGGTGACTCAAAAAATATCCGAGAAAAGTCAAAGTCAGCGATTAGGGAAGGCGTTTGTTGTGGTGGTCATAATCGAGGAACCCAAGCGAGGTGATCACGGGTAAGCTATTTATAAATTCTTGCGAAGTTTATACCTTACTTGATCTGGGTGCTACCCATTCATTTATCTCTCTGCGTGTGCTCAGCGTTTAAACTTGACTCAGGAGAAATTAGACTTTGACCTATCTGTGGAAACTCAGTTAGGAGAAACTTTCATCACATCCTTTGTTTATAAATCTTGTTTGATTCAAGTTGGCAGATTACCTTACATTGACCTTATCTCTTTAAAGATACTTGCTTTTGATGTGATTTTAGGGATTGATTGGTTAACTACTCATCATGCCAAAATTGATTGTTTTCGTAAGGTTGTTAGTTTTCATATTCTAACTAACTTGACTTTGTTATGCAATTCAAACAACTAAACCATTAAAATCAATCAACATCATATCTAATCATAAAGCTATTCGTTTATTAAAAAGCGGATGTCGAGCTTTCTAGCCCATGTTATGGATTTGAATAAAGACCGTCAAATTTGAATAATATTCTGTTGTTATTGACTTTCACGGCGTATTTCAGAAGAACTTCCGGTCTACCCCGAGCGTGAAGTTGAATTCTTTATTGATCTTGAACACAGTACAAAGCCCATTTCTAAAACCCATATCGAATGGCTCTATTGAACTTCGGGGAGTTAAAGGTCCAACTACGAGGAATTGTTGGACATCGGTTTCATTCGTCTAGTACATCTCCTTGGGGTGCTCTGTTTTATTTGTAAAGAAGAAAGGCGGGAGTATGCGACTTTGTATTGACTATCGGGAATTGAACCATGTCACCATCAAGAATAGGTATCCTCTACCTCGTATTGATGACTTGTTTGACCGATTGCAAGGGCACAATTCTTTTCAAAATCGATCTTAGATTACGGATATCATCGGTGAAGATTAGGCGAGGATATTCAAAGGCGCCTTGAGAACTTCGGTATGGGCATTATGAATTCTTAGTCATGTCTTTCGGACTAACTAATGCTCCTATGACTTTCATGGATATGATGAACCAAGTATTCAAGGAATATTTGGATCGGTTTGTTGTTGTCTTTATTGATGACATCCTTATATATTCCAAAAGTCGTGAAGATCATGAGCACCATTTGAAATTTGGTACTCGAAGGCCGTGAAAACCAACTATATGCCAAATTGAAGAAATGCGAGTTACGGCTCGAGGAAGTAGCATTCCTTGGGCGCGTGGTGTCGAAACATGGAGTATCTGTTGATCCGTGAAGATTGAAGCAATCTGAAGTTGGGAACAGCCGAAAGTCGGTGGTGAAATCACGTAGCTTTTTGGGCTTGTTGGTTATTATCGGAGATTCGTGGAAGGGTTTTCTCGAATCGCTACTCCATTAACTTCGGCTAACTCGGAAGGATACAAAATTCGTTTGGGCGAAGAATGCGAGAAAAGTTTCCAAGAGCTTAAGAGGAGACTTATTTCTAATTTTGTTCTAACAATACCATCTGGTTCGGATGGATTTGTTATCTCTGACGATGCTTTGAGCAAAGGGTTAGGATGTGTTCTCATGCAACGCGTGGGAAAGTCATAGCCTATGCCTCATGACAACTTAAAGAGTATGAGAGGAATTATCTACTACTCATGATCTAGAGTTAGCGGCGATCGTTTTCAGCGCTAAAAATATGGAGGCACTATCTATATGGGGAGAAAGTGGAGATATATTCGGACCATAAAAGCCTTAAATATTTCTTCACTCAAAAAGAACTCACACATGGCGGCGTGACGTTGGCTCGAGCTATTGAAGACTACGACCACACTATTCAATACCATCTGGTAAAGCGAGCGTGGTAGGTGGCGCATTGAGTAGAAGATCATATCACGGGAGCGAGTGCGATGATGTCAAGTATATCGCGTAGAGCCGACTTTAATAGAAAAAGTTAAGGTTGCTCGAGCCCCAGGCCGGAGGCGATGCGTATGAAGAAGAAAGTACAAGAAGGAGCTATTAGGGCGAGAATTGATGAAGAAGGAATACTTGAGTCCACTCTAGACTTTGTGTTCTAACGACTACGATTTGAAGTACAAGATTATGATGGAGGCACATAATCGCCATTTGCAATCCATCTGGAAGTACTAAAATGTATCGTGATCTTGACATACATTTTGGTGGAACAATATGAAGAGAGAGATTGCAAAGTTTATCTCGATGTGTTTAACTTGCCAGCGTGTAAAGGCGGAGCATCTTGTACCTAAGGGTCCGTTGCAACCACTTGAGATTAGGAATGGAAGTGGGAACACATTACTATGGATTTCGATTACGGGTCTTCCTACGGTTTCTCAAGGCATCAATGCTATTTGGGTTATTGTTGATAGATTAACCAAGTCTGCTCATTTCTTG
Organism: Panax quinquefolius; assembly: GCA_020205615.1. Taxonomy (NCBI): domain Eukaryota; kingdom Viridiplantae; phylum Streptophyta; class Magnoliopsida; order Apiales; family Araliaceae; genus Panax; species Panax quinquefolius. The sequence continues at coordinate 123,718,822 of CM035167.1, forward strand.
CCGTCATCGGAGACTTATTCCTTGAGCGTCTTGCTAGTATATACGTGAATGAGATTGTGAGGTTGCATGGCATGCTGTATCCATAGTTTGGATCGTGACCCAAGATTCACTTCAAGATTTTGGGTTAGCTTGCAAAAAGCTATGGAGCGCAGTTTGCGATTTAGTTGGCATACCATCCCCAAGCAGACGGACGATCGATCGAGAGGACTATTCAAACTCTTGAAGATTTATTAAGACTACGTGTCCTAGACTTCAAAGGCGGTTGGGATAAGTATTTACCATTGGTGGAATTCTCCTACAACAACGGTTATCGAGCAAGTATAGGTGTGGCTCCATTTGAAGCATTATATGGGCCGAAAATGTCGTTCTCGATATGTTGGGATGAGGTGGGTGAAGCAACATTGTTGGGACCCGAGTTGAAATGCGTATGACTACTTGAAAAGATCCAAATGATTCGACAGCGTATACAAAGCGGCACAAGATCGACAAAAGAGTTATGCGGATCTTCATCGAAAAGGGCGTGGAATTTAATGTAGGGGATCATGTATTGTTGCGAGTTGCTCCATGGAAGGAGTTACAAGATTTGGGAAGAGAGAGAAAGCTCGATCCACGATTTATTGGTCCATTTCAAATTCTTGACCGAGTAGGAAATGTAGCCTATAGACTTGCGTTACCTCAAAGTATGTCTCGTGTTCATAATGTGTTTCACATGCTCGTACTTAAGTAAATATGTGAAAGACCGAACCACGTTATTGAGTTAGAAGCAGGACGAGATAGTAGAAGACTTAACGTATGAGGAGGTACTGTCAAGATCTTGGATAGGAAGGAGCATGTCCTACAGCATGAAAGGTCATACCACAAGTTAAAGTTTTGTGGAGGAATCATCTTTATAGAGGAAATGACACAGGAATTGGAAGCGGAAATGAAAGCGAGGTATCCTCACCTTTTGAAACACCAGTCGTCGTCGATTTAGAGGACGAAATTTCATAAGGAGGGAGGTTGTAAGACCTCAAAATTTTTTAAATAAAAAGGAATTTCCTTTATTTATTATTTTGAAATAGTAAGGTTGATTTGATTAATGTGGATAGTTAAGGGTTAAATCATAAATATTTCAAAATAAGCAAGTGGTTATAAAATATTCATTATCGTCGGGGAATATTCGTTTGGTCGTGGAATATTAAATGCTTTCGGGGAATATTAAATGCGACGGTATGACCATGTGTGTGAGCCCATGTGAAAGCGATTGGATGAAGAAAGCGACAAATATAAGTTGTTTTTAAATAACTTGGCGTAGTTATTTGCAGATTATCTTGTTGGAATACCCGGTGGTTAAAATACACTAATCTGGCGTTGTTGAGCGGTTACTGCAGTATTGCACAATTATTGATTCTTACGTGAAAGGCACTACTCGATAATGATTACGATAATTCTTTATTCGATATTTTATTGAGTTAATAATTCTTTGCGTTGATATTTTATATTCTTTGTTGTTTCAATAATTGTCATTTACGGTATATTTTTTCATTATCGAAGCAATAATTCATATTATCTGAATAATATTATTAGATAACATTATTGACAATGTCTAGAAAGTTACACATCTAAGGAGAGGTTTGGTCACCTAATTGCGGCGCGATAAGAAGAAATTCTTATTGGAAAGCCCCCTCACTCACAGGAGGCGCACGGTTGTCAATATTGTGATTCTGTAATATTATTTGTGAATAATTAATTATTAATTTATATGATGAGGAAAATATTGATTTTATGTGGATATAGATGGAGAAAATTTTTAAAATGACAATTGTTGAAAATTAATATTTTATCTTTTTACGATAAAATAATTCATTTAAATATATTATTTTAATAATATATTAACTGGTGATATTTTACAACGAATGTGGGATATATGAGTATCTGAGGAGGAAGAGTATTTTTTGTTGCAATAAATGTTTTAAAACATGTTAAACATGTCGGTGGACCCCATTTATTATTTGAAATTTGATTATAGCTTTGTAAAATCGCTTGGTTTGTGGATTTCGGTCAATTTCTATTTGGAATTTGAAAAACTTTCTTCTGCAAAGTTGTAGAGAATTGAAATTCCTATAAAAACTCGCGAGATTCGAATTTTCTGATGAAAGGGCTATTTATTATGAATTATTGAAGTTAGAAGCTCAAAATAATTGATTTTGGGAGTTTAAATTATTTTTGTTAAGAAAAACGTTTTTGTATTTTTTGGACATCATTAACATGTGTGGCTGGTGTTTTGACCAAAAGGTGGGCTAAGGAAAATTTGTATAATTATATTAATATTATATTAAATTTTACGCTTTTGGTTATTCAAGCATTTTCTATAAATAGGGTCTTGGGTTAGAATTGAAAATCACACGAAGCTGAAGTTTTCTCTATTTCTCTCTCGATATTTTGGCGTATTCTTGTGAGTATTTTGAGTATACTTTGAGTATTGATATACGGTGCAAGTTCATTCAAATGCGTTATTATTGGTCGAATCTTTTCTCTTTGAGGTAAGGGATATTATTTTTTTTTCGTAATGATATTATTTCTTCAATATCATTATCTTTAAAATATTGATCTGAAGTTTTTATCAAATTTGGAACTTTTTCGTATGTCGGGGTTACTATTCATGGTTCTTATTCATGAGTTCTTATTCATGAGTTCTTATTCACGAGTTCTTATTCACGATTCTTATTCAAAGTACTATTAAATGAAGCGTGAAGATGTTTTTGTGGAATTTCTATCTTTTGGTGTAGAGTTACTATTCACGATATCGGCCTTTATTCACTATTATCTGACACTATTCACGTATCTGGTACTATTCATAGAAAAATAAAATTTCTTCTTTTTCGTCAAAACATCTATTACGGATACTAACTACGATTGTATCCATGTTTTGATCATTCTTGAATTTTACACCACTATGATTATTTTTTGAGGTATTTTGGGCGTGGATAAAACCAAGTCGAATCCTTAATCCTTGATCCTTGTCATTTTGTTTCCTTTGGATTCGTTTCTTTAAAAAAAAAAATATTTTTCATCATCCTCGGTCTTAAATGATGATATTATGGAATATCTTTGGCTTTTGTAGTGCAAAGATGAATGATTTCTTAAGAATATCTTTGGCTGTAGTGCAAAGATGAATGATTTCTGAAGAATATCTTTGGCCGTAGTGCAAAGATGAGCAGTGTTTAAATGAACATGACTGAAGTAATGAATATCTTTGGCACTGTAGTGCAAAGATGAATATTTGATTCGAGATGTATATTGATTGATGTTACTGAGGGGATGAAAGATGAGCGATGAACTTTTAAATTCATACATAGAAGATAGTAGTTTGCATTCTCTACTTAACTCTTCTAATGAATTATTATTTCATTGCGAATATTGATTTAAAATTTGTTGTCTATTGTATTCTATTATATTTTTCCTGTTGAAGACTAACGATAATTTGTTGTATATTATCTTAGTCATAATATTCTTTTCTTGAGCTAGTTGAGCTCACCCTTTTCCTTTTGTTCATTTTTTTCTCGGGGAGGCGAGAATATAGCGAGAGATGCAAGTAGTGGGGGTATGGAATGAAGGTTTTAGAAAGGATTGTTTAGTAGTCCTCACCATTTTTGTAAATTAATGTAAATAAATGTGATGAGGATTTATTTGATATAGATATTATACAGAAGATAATATTTATTCAAACTCACGCTTTAGATTGTTGTAATAATAATAAGAAGATAATATTTGTATTCAAACTCAGTGATGTATTCTTTTTTAATAATAATAACAAGTTGATATCGGCCTCATTGATTTGCTTAACATATTGAAAAATGTTGAGAGTCACTTTCCAACCAAGAAAGATGAAGTCTTCTTGGTAGAGGCCAAAGGATCTTTTGAAAAGAAGAAGCGATTCAAAGAAGGTAAATAGAAAGGCATAAACAAAGGATAATAAGAACAAAAGCGATATGGATAGCAAAGGAGTTTGCTTCCTTTGCAATGAGCTGGACACTTTGGAAAGAAAGCTGCGAGAAGTATCTTGCAGAGGCTAACCAAAGAAGCTTAGTGAAGTTTTGGTTATAAATACAAATTTGTTCATGATTTAAAATAAAATTTTCTTTAAGTCGAGGTTCTACTTGGGTATTGGATACCGACTTTGGTTATCATAAATATAGATTTATGAAGGACCAAGCAAGAAGTAGAAAGCTAAACAAATATAAGTAATCCTATGTGTGGAAAATGAAGCAAAGGTTGCAACATTAGCCATGAAACTTATAGTTTAGCAATGCCTACGGCAAATCTATTAAGTAAATAAGTTGTTATTGTATTTCAGTTCTTGTAAGAAATATTATTTCCATTTTATTGTTGGACAATAAAATTTTTGGTATTATAATTAAGAACAATTGTTGTTCTATTTATAATAATAATGTTTTGTATAGAACTGGAATATTACTTAATGGATTTTGTATACTTGACTTACGTGAAAATATATTTTGCAAATTGAACAAACCAGTATAAGAAAATGAGATGATCATTCAAAGAGTTGAATGTGTGTATTTTCTGAAATACAAGTATGAATTATTTGAAAGGTTCAAAGAATTCAGAAGAGAAACAAATTGGCAAAGTATTAAGATTTTTTGATTAGATCAAGGGATAAATACTTGTGCAATAAGTTTTTAGATCATCTCAAATGGTTTTCTCACAATGGACGCCTCCTGATATACAATAGTTGATTGATGTATCTGAAAGGAAAAATCGTACCTTGTTGGACATGGTGCGGTCCATAATGATTTTACCGACATTCCAGTATCCTTCTAGGGTCATGTCCTAGAAATGACTGCATATCTACGAAAATGGTAACCTCTAAATCCGGCCCCAAGACTCCATAAAAGTTATGGACAGGGAGGATTCCTAATCTTAAGTATGTTAAGATAAGGGTTGTCCAACTTATGTGAAAAGGTTTCAAAAGGATAAGCTTGGGACAAGATTTGACAAGTACAGATTTGTGGGACATCCTAAAGTAAGTTTAGGCTATATGTTCTATAATCCTACTTAGCAAAAGGTGTTTGTTACGAAACACGCTTCCTTCTAAGATAAAGGTGTTTATCATTGAAGGACTAGTGGGAGGATAATAGATCTTGAAGAGTTCAAGAACCACAAAAACACTATAAGTCAAATAAGAGGAACCTATAGATAGACCTATTGTACCACAACCGAATCGTAAATCGGAATAGAATAAGAAGATACCTAGGAGGTATGGATTCATCATGGATGATGATGATGAGGTACGCATCATAGAAGATGATGATCGAGTTACATACGATGAGGTAAGAGTTCTAGTGTGTACAAAGGGTCATTCGGGAGCGTCTTGAAATTTCTAGTATTATATGTTGATATACTACGGATAAGGAATGACATACCAATGCTACAATCAGTAAAGATAAAGTTGTCTAAACATTCCTCCATGAATGATTTGGAAGAGTATCTTAATTGGGGATATAAATCTATATAGATAGATTTAAAAAGGATGCTCGACTTAACCCAAGAAACGTATATTCATTTGATGCTAAAGTCGTTTAGCATGGCAAACTCCAAGAGATGTCTCATGTTGATGAGCCATGGAGTGTATCTCTCTGAATAGTCCCCATAGACTCAAAAGAAGAGAGATCGCATGAGTGACAATCATGTATGCAATGAAATATACGAGACACGATGTTGATCGGTCATAATTCGGAGAAGATCTTTGTAAAGACAGTGAAAAACATCTTAAAGTTCTTAACCAAGCACTAAGGATGTGAACATACATGGTGGGTCTGAATTAAAACTAGAGGGCTTTACAGACTCAAGTTTTTCAGACAGACCAAGACGACCGAAAATCCACTTTAAGGTAAAGTGTTACCTTGAATAGTGGTGCGTTGAATTGGAAAGGTTCCAAAACGAAGAAAGAGTTCTTTGGTTTAGTGATAAAGACAAAGTATATAGCTATAAATGAAGCTGCAAGTTGATTGTTTGGATTAAAAGTTCATTACAGAACTAGGAATAGTTCCTAAGTCTCATCTTGGATCTAAACATGTGTTGTGGCACTTTTATTTGATTATTAGAATCATTGAAAGATGGGAAATCACTATAGAGATAGTGGACTCTCAAGAACAACATTACATATCCATTAACTAAAGCTTATCCTACAGCAGGATAATCGTCACTTAGAGAAGAAGAGTATAAGATACCATGACGATTGGCTTTAGTGCAAGTGGGAGATTGAAAGTAGTATGCACACAAGCCAATCATGTTTGATGATAAAGCATATACTTTGTAACAATCTTATTCATTTATTAATAAAAAGTATTAATTTATTAAAGGCTTTTAATTATCTACATGATCTTTGTTTTATAATATGTGATAAACCCATAGTTTTAAGCAATGCTTTTAGAATAATGATGATGATCATTCTAATGAGATCTAAATTCTTAGAAAGCTTAAAACTAAAATAGTTCCCAATCATTGGATTACTAAATTGGGGATTAGTGAATCCGGATAGATTGGTACATACGTTGCTTGCTCATTGGATGAGGATGATTGATCTCATGATCATTTGTGTGGAGACACTAAAGCAAGTATGTAGGTGCTTATTAGAGAATAAGTTCATTTGAGCATTGGCTCGCTAAGGAATACCTAATGGAGTTTTATTTGCTGTCAATAGGAATTTCTGTAGTGATAGTAGTCTGAGTAATCCTTGGACTTGAGATCATCATAGTATCTTGTGTATGATGAGTTATACTTTGACTTATTCCTTAAGACCCTTAGGGTATATCAAAGGGTATGCTTGGGTATAATAAGTTGTACATGGAGATAATGTATGATCAATAAAGAATCTACCACTTCTAATAAAAGAAGAGAAATGTCTATGTGATTCGATAAATGACAACCCAAGTAGTCCTTGGCGAGCGAGAATGAAATTAGAAAGGAGTTTCTAATTTGCATTATTTGAGTTGTGCATTTAAGAGTCGAAATACATATAATTAAATAAAATAAGACTTGTGATAATTCCATGTCTTATATTTAATTGGGACATTGTATGGTGGAAGGATTGAATCATGCGGTAACTATTTACTCAAAGGTTCTTTAATGATTAATGTTGAAATCTATATTATCCGGAAAGTCGTTGATCGCTAGGGAGGCTTATCGCTATTGTAGAATAAATATTATTTATTTAAATAAATTAATTATTTAATTTATTTATTTAAATAAGATTAGAATTGTTCTAATTGATTTATTCACAACTAGGGTTTAATATGGAGAACCTAAAGGGTCACACCATAAAAGGAAGAATAATTATTTAAGAAGTAAATGGCATAATCGTAATAATATGTTATGTATATTTAATTTAATCTATGGTGATAGAATAAATTAAATAGCTTAATATTATTATTTAATATTTTAGAAATATTAAATATAAATTAATAAGAGAGTCTTATTAATATTATTACAATTATTATTATTTTAATTTCTAAAAGAGTTTAGGAATTAATTTAATATAAAATACTCTCATTTATTCCTAATTGGATTAGGAAGGAAAATTAGTTAAAGGAGTTTAATTAATTATCCCTAATAAGATTAGGGAGCTTAATTAATTAAAAGAATTAATTAATTAAAACCCAATTCTTTAATTATTAAGGTGGGTTGCCCACATCTATAAATAAGAGGAGTCTTATTATGGGTGGTATGGGTTGTTGACTTTAACAACTACGTAATAATTCCAAGTTGTTGGGAGTACACATTTTCTATAGAGATAGAAAAACTAGGGTTTAGCCAACCACCCATCTTCTTGAATTTTCTTCTTCCTTGGTGGATCACCTCTAGAGGCCAAACACATGGGTGGCTAACGTTGATCAAAGGAAGGAACCAAACCCGGTGGATTCAAGATTGAACGCGAAAGGATTTGGAGGTGAACTTGTACCCGAGGAAGCTCGATCTTGAGGGTATGATTTTATTCTTTATCTTTTCGTTTAATTAATAATTGTGCATAAAGGGTGATCCGGGTATATGGTTTGTAAATTTTAAACTCTAATTTTACCACGCTTAGCACTTTTATGCAATTTGATTCGTTTATGAATATTACAAACCTAACGTAACATAGGGGACGAGTCGGGGAACGGAGTAATGGTCCAGAGGATATAATAGTAGTCCTCACTATTACGTGAAATAGTGTGATAATAGTTGTAATGAGAACTCCTTTTGAGTTTGTATAATATCTAGTAAACAATATTTGTATTCAAACTCACGCTTTTATGTCAGATTGCATACACGACAGTTATATTAGTAAGTTGTATTTGAATTTATGTACCATGTAAGTGGCGACCCAAGATGGGTGACGTTTACCTAATTTTGGGGGCGTCACAGTTGGTATCAGAGCTTAGGGATATGATCCCTGGCTAAGATGTGAGATAAGAACTAGGAGGGGAGAGACGGGGAATTCCTTAGTTAGTATGACCTACCTAAGTTTATTTGTTATTTAATTGGTCGGTCAGAGTATGGGAATAATATTTGATATATTAATTAACCCTTTTGCTTCACAATTCCTTTTAGGTAATAAGAGTGTAGCTAGGTCGAGCGGGGGTAAACAGTGGAATAGAACGGTGGTCATCATTTAGTAGTTATATTTGGTGAATCAACTAGGGTGAGGCGAACCCAACGTTGGAAGAGTGTTTTGCCACTATCATACAAGATGTCTAATGACATACAACCTCGTGTCATCATAAGGCGGGGTTGTGCTCATCCACTTCTTGAGTATATTTACTGAGCACTACCTATATGATCTTGGTGTTTGTTTGAAGTATAATTCTCAATTTGAGACAAGTGGAGATAATGATAAATCAAGAGAAGACTCACCATTGGGAAGAATATGATAGTAATCTTCTCATTTTTCTTTGGGGTCTATTGGGTAAACCAAGGATAATTACGTGGCCATATGATATCTATCATAACCTAGAAGCATGGCCTCCCATGTACGAAAGGTTTCTTGAGCACTTCCCAAAGATTCTAATTTCTAAAACAGTTTTTGACTATACATTTATGTAAGGTGTCATTGTGTGACGTCTTTATCCAAAGTTGGGATGAAAGTCATAGTTGGTATTAATGTGACGTCTTATCCAAGTCTTGGGCGAGAGTATGATTTTGAATGATATTTCTATCATTAATAAATTTCTTGGCGTATTCTTGAAGACTTCCTAGCCTACCCTAGAACGTGAAATCGAATTTTGTATTGACCCCAGTACAAAAACTCATTTCTTAAACCCTCAAATATTTCTTCAACTAAAAGGATCTGTTTACGAGGATTATGATAAAAGTCATAATAAAAGCATTGGACTAATGAAAATCATGGGTATATGAAGTATTAGTAAGTGTTATGATGAGTTATGTTGGTTATTATGTGAAAACATGAAAGTTTTTAGAAATCACAAAGAGTTGAAAATCAGATTTTGGTGAAAAACGTAACATGAAATTCAATTGACCAAATCTCTTATTATATTTTGAATTTTTGAGTGTGGTCAAGTCCTAGAGTTAGATCTATGAGTTACCTAACTAATCCAAGTGGAATTACTGGAAAAGGTGTTGTAGATTTTGTGTGGACTGATTTTAGCAAAGGAGTGCAAAGCGCAAAAAACTAAAAAGTCTGCTGCCATGATTTTAGAGGGGCTGTTTCGGCCACTTAAATTATGAGAAAAATTTTGGCCTTTTGGGATATGAAGGTATATGGTATAAAGTACCTCCTGTCCAAAAATGAGCTCATTCGACTTAAAATGAGCAAGTTATGACTATTTCAATATTTAGGTTTTCCAACTAAAAAACGCTTATAATAGGAGTTCTATAACTCGATGACCATGAAATTTAAACTAGAAGCTCACGTTAACATGTGTAAGGTCCTGCCAAGATTTGGGAATTTTGGAGTTAAACTTGAGGTAGCTAATTTCTTAAGGAATTAATTAGAAATTAATTTTTGAAAAATAGTAATTGAATTTTAAAATTAGAGAAAAATATATTTTCATTATGGGACTATATTATGCAAAATCTCAGAAAAGAAATATTTTTGGGAATAATTTGGTATTTTTATGAAAATAGTTTGAATTCTGAACATATGAGTTAAATATGTTATGTGAAGTAACAAAGTTGAAAATAGGATTTTATGGCTAAAGAATCCTATATAGAGTATATGCATATTTTTTGATGAGGGATTTGATAATTGGTGATGATATCTTATGAGTATGGCATTTTTGAATGATTAAATGCATTATATGGTAAAAGCGTAAACAATTGAGATAAATTGTTTATAAATTTAAGAAGTGATTAAAATATTGTTATAATATTAATGATATTAGATTATGAGATTATTAAGTGATTGATAACATGAGGATATTCTTGAATCCTGGATAAATTATATTATAAATGTTTAATATTTATCCTTTATCTCATTTGATTGATTCTTTATATCATTATCCTCATGTTTATATTATGTTGAAAGTCATCTGTGGCCTGTAGTGCATAGATGAACTTGGTATGATTATGACCAGAGATTGTTCAGTATAATCATAACCGTAATTGAATACACGATTATCTTTGGCCTGTAGTGCAAAGATGAATTGTTAATGAATATCTTTGGCCGGATTGCAAAGATGAACTTAATGTTTTCAACGATAAAGGTATTCAAGGTATCCTCACCTCTTTATCATACCAGTGCACGTACCACTAATTTCGAGGGCAAAATTCTATAAGGAGGGAGATTGTGAGACCCCAGATTTTATCAATAAAAATTTAAATTTTGTCGAAATAATTTTTTTAATATTATAGTGTGAATTTGAGATAATATTATAGTTGTGGGTAGTATTTATAAATTTTGCAAAGTATGCAAGTGGTTATATTATATTCGATTGGTGGGGAATATTCGGTTTAGCGAGGAATATTCGTATAACTAGCTCAATCATTGGTGGACTTAATAATGTAATTATTGTCGGATTGAAAACGACAAAAATATTTTATTGAAATAACGGCGGAAGTTTTACCGTTGATCTTTGTTGAACTACTCGGTAGTAAAAAAATGCGAATACGTTGTGGTTGCATAGTAGCTGCGGTATTGATTATTGATGCTTATGTGAGAAGTCACTCGGTTTGATTCCATTATTGTTGATTAATAATATGAATTATTATAGCGATAATGACGTTTTGTTTTATTCGTATTATTAACGTAATAAAGCGTAAACATCTTTTTATATAAAATGTAATACTTTATTAAAGTTATTCTATAAATAGAATATATTATATTTTATTATGCATAGTGTTGCATAGTGTTTTGCATAGTGTTGCATAAGTATTTGCATAGTAAAATGTTTTTATATAAATAGAATATATGATATTTTATTTAAAAGATTTTGCTTTAAATATGGACCGTCACGATTAAAGTAAATCAATCTGACCTGATTCATGGATTAATTACTATGCATTCTATTTTCCTATAAATAGAAGCTCATTCCTTCATTATTTTCTTACTTAATTCAATTTGAAACTCTAGAGAGAGAAATTATAGAGAGAAGCTATAGAGAGAAAATCTATAGAGAGAAAGAAGAAGAGTATTACGGTACTTCATTACTTTGATATCCCGGTGTCTTTTACGGTAGGGATATTATTTGTTGTATTCGTAAAGGGTGTTATTCTTTCTTATTCATGAAGAGAACTTGTTATTCCATTCATTATTATTTCTGTTGGAATAACTTTGTAAAAGTGGCATACCCTATACATAACTCAGATATCATGGCGATACCCTATACTTGGTGAAATCCTTATATTATTCCATTCTTATTTATTCATTGGAATAACTCAGTATACTGTGGAATCCCCTATACTTGGTGATCTTCTTCTCGTTATTTCATTCTTTATTATTACGTTGGAATATCCTGCATGTGTGTTTTACACAGGACTGGTTCCATTGTTTATTATTCAAGCATTTATTATTTTGTTGGATCATCTTGTTGATTGTGAATTTCACCGACTGGTTCCGTTATTATTATTCTCGTTGGAATAACTCGCATACATGCAATCATGCATGCATGGTGATTTCTTTTGTTATTCCATTCTTTATTATACCCAAATTAGTTAAAACTTTGACTTCTATACTCCATGAAATTAGTGGAATATCCTTGATATTTCAGCGCTTCATCCAGTATCTTTTCATAGAAATATTCTTCTGATCATTCTTGAATTTTACTCTACAAAACAGTATCTTGTTGACAATTTGGACGTTAATAATTTCTAGATAAATTAATTCTTGAACTTGTTTTATTGAATTATTATGTCATTGTCATCATCCTCATGTTATATTATGTTATCTTTGGCTTACGTGCATAGATGAACTTAGTATGATTATGACCGAGGATCATTCGGTATAATCGTGGCTTGTTATAAATGATGTGATAAAAGTCCTCGATGGCGTGTAATGCGTTGATGGATAGTTTTTGGTATGATTATGACTGGGGTGATTCGGTATAGTCATGACCATTGATAATTTGATGAAAATCCTTGGTAGTGGTGCTGAGGATGATTAGATGTGGTGGTTTATTTATTGTTGAGTCTCAATGATAAAAAATTGATGAAAACCTTTTAAAACCTAAAAGACAAGTGAGACTTTATTTTCTACTTGACTCTTTTAATGGATTGCATATTCAGCTGCAGATTAAACTGGTTGTCTATTGTATTTTATCGGTTTAACATTGTTGAAGGCTAATGATAATTTATTCGCATTATCTTAGTCATAATATTTCTTCTTGGGCTAGTTGAGCTCACCCTTTCTTTCACTTTGTTCTCTTCGGAAATGAGAACATATTTGAGACTAGTCGAGGAGCGAAGTAATGGTCCGAGGAGGATAGCAATAGTAGTCCTCACTATTCGCGTGAAATAGTGTGATAATAGTTGTAATGAGGACTCCTTTTGAGTTTGTATAATATCTAGTAGACAATATTTGTATTCAAACTCACGAGTTTATGTCGTATTGCATACAGCGATTATATTAGTAAGTTGTATTTGAATTTATGTACCATGTAAGTGGCGACCCAAGATGGGTGACGTATACCTAATTTGGGGGCGCCACAAGATCTTTATTTACAAATCGTAACATAACCTAATCACATTGTCATATAAGTTTAACAACCATTGAATCACAAATAAACATTTATCAAGTCAACTATCTAAGTCCGGATCGATTTTCGAAATATGTCGAGTAATCTTTGAGAACTTTATTGGGTATTTATCGAGTCTAAGACTCTATACGATGAGTTCAATATCCATTTAAATAACTTATATATCGGTCATATTATTTTAAATGACTTATAATAATTTTTAAATATTTATTATAATTTATCATGAATTTTCAAACATCGAATCATTATTAAATAATTTAAATATTAAACAATTCTATTATCATTAATATTTAATTAATATTTAACCATTAATGAAACCCTTGCCAAAATTTTAAAGTTATTTATAATAACTTCAAATATTTTAAAGTATTAATATTACCCTTAAATGATGTTTAAAATATTTAAAATCATTTTTAAATAATTATAATTAATATTAAAATATTAATGTATTATTTATCAAAATATTAAAAGTCATTAAGTATAACTTAATAATATTTTTAATTCATTTATATCCTTTTTAAATGATTTTTAAATTAATAAAACCATTTTTAAACTATTTATTTAATATAATTATTAAATAAATTTAATATTATTAATAATAAATTAATAACCATTAATATTAAATTATTAATGAAATTATCCTTTAAATATTAAAAGTTATATTTTATAACTTAAAATATTTTTAAACTATTTATTTTCATTTAATATAATTTTTCTAATTATAAAATAATTTTAATTAATTTATTTAATATAATTACTAATTATATCTAATAGCATTAATATTAAATAATTAATGAAATTTATCTTAAAATATTAAAAGTTATATTTTATAACTTTAAAATATTATCAAATACCTTTTTATCATTTAAAATATTTTTTAACATAATAAAATCATTTTTAATCAATTTATTTAATGCATTTATTAAATAAATAAAATATGAATAATATCCAAATAATTATTAATATTTATGAAAAATATGTCAAATTATTAAAAGTTAATTTTTATAACTTAAAATAATTTTTAAAACTATTTTTGGAATTTTTAATAATAAATTTCTATTTATAAATGATTTTTGAAAAATAAATTAAATAAAATTATTAAATCCGTCGCTATAGCCTTAAGCGACAGAAAGCGTCGCCTTAGGTGTTCTTGAGCCCTCAAGAACATTCATAGCACAGTTTTGGGTGACCTACTTTGACCAAGCATTAAACACTAATCTTATTGTTTTCGGGCAAGCTAATGATTAGAGGTTGTTATACTAATGTCTGACTACACGATCCAACAACAAACATGGCCAACAAGCATAAAACCAGAGAGATCTAGGCCCGCAAAGTAGCTGTCAGAGCTGTTCTTCATTTTCTGGGTTACCCAGAAATGAAGAATAGTTCGACCAGCCACTTTTGGGCTTCCACAACTTGTTAATCTTGTGATCGTTTTGTGATCTAAGAGTTGAAGTGACTAGCCAACATGTCAAGGAAGAGATCCATCACAAAACATAAACAAAACATCAACAGAATCACAAGATCCATCTTTGGTCGAACCTCGCCGAGATCACGTTCTCGAAGTTTTTACGGGTTACCCGAAACTCGATTCGTGATCATCATCGCCTACTGACCAAACCAGCGACTTCCATTAATTTGATGTTTAGGAGATTTTAAGGCATAAACGTGTAGTAAAAATATCCAACTATAGACTAGATACAACAACAAACATAAATCAACCAACACAAGAAAAATCCGGGAGCTTGAATCTGTTGTCAAACCCCTTTGCAGGGGGTTTAAGGTTACCCGAAATGCCCATCACGGTTGGCCAACGTGGTTTGACCACAATTATCTAACATCCTAAGCATGATCTGGTCCTGATACAAGTTCTAGATCACAGAACTCATAGCACACTACATGTTCAAATATTAAAAACACAAAAATCATTAACATCCAAAGATCTACAGGGCCTGACATTCGGTTGTCAGTCAACATAAAATTTTTCCCCAAATTTTTAAAAACACCAAATCCGAGCCTATAGATGTTATGGATCTAATATCTATCAACCCAGATCATCATTATACACTACATACAACATATTTAACACAAAAAAACTAACATCTAACATAGGATCAAAAGTCAGATTTCATTTTAGGGTTTATACCTTCTATGAGCAATCTTTGATTTTTGGCCACTGATTTGGTTATGGAATTTGTGGGGCTTGATTTGGGGACTAGTCTAGCACTTGAAATTCGTGGGTTTAGAGAGAGATGGTCTTGGTGAAGTGTATGAGCACAAAAGAGTAAATATGTGCACTTTTCTAAAATATAATTTATAATGATCATTAATTCTAAAATAAAATTACTTGTAAATATTCATGTATTAAATATATTTTTATTTACCACATAAATACATATACACATTATCTTGTACAAATCCTCATCCTTAAAAATAAAAAAAATTTATACGCAAAATTTCTGTTTTATTTATATAGAAAATATCGGGTTATTACATTCACCATCCCTTATAAAGATTCTGTCCCCAGAATCACCGTTTTAAAACTTACACCTATAAGAGTACATAGCATACATAGTCATTTCAAGTAGACCTCGACCATAATTGCTCGAACTGATCTTTAACTTTTTACATAAAGCTTGTCTTTCTGATTAAACGGAAGTTTGATTTCATAAAAGAACTCAAATTCCTCCTTCAAAATTTCTTTATAAAATAATTTATTATTTATAGGAAAATCATGTATAAGAGAATAAAAGTTATACGAATAATACCTGGAGTTCTATTGCCAGCTGCCGCCGTATCCTAGACTGTCATGTTGAAGACCCTTGCAGTAGATTTTGTCGGCTTGCTAGATGATGTTGGTCCTGTGATCGCCAAAGTTCCGCCGCTTTTCCCCATGTTCACGTTTTCTGCCTCCGTCCTCCTTTTCGAACAGTCCTTAACCTTATGTTCCTTTTATCCGCACAGAAAACACCCATTAATAGTTCTAGGATTGAGGCAGTTGGGAGAGATATGGCCCTCCTGCCCACACTTAAAACATACAAATTTACCTTTCAGACATTCCTCCAAATGGTTCTTTCCACAGTTCCCACATTGTACCAGCTGCTTCTTCTTTGTACCTTCCTGCTTCACCTGCATACCCCCAAAGTTGTTTCCCTTCCTCTTTTCACTCCTATTTCCCCTGTTTGTTTCCTCCTTCCCAGTTCCCTCAACCTTACCCTTGTTCCTTCTTTCCTTATTGTAGAGACTCATGGCCTTACTCCCCTCCTCAGCTATAATCGCTTTCTCCATGAGTGCTGCAAATGTAGGGATTTGCAACACTGCCACCTTGTTGTAGAGCCAGGGTTTTAATCCCAGCTCAAACCTTCTAGCTTTTCTAGCCTCCGTATCAACTTGATGCGGAGCAAACCTAGCCAACTCATTAAACTTAGCGGCGTATTCTGACACCGTCATATTCTCCTGTTTTAATTCCAAAAATTTTACCTCTATCCTAGCCTGCATACTAGATGAAAAATAGTTTTTTAAAAAATAGAGTTTTAAACCCTTCCCAAGCAACTACACCTGCTCCTGCCCTCGCCTGATTCGCTTCCCACCAAAAATTTGTCTCACCCTTCATCATGTAGGTGGCAAAAGCGGTCTTTTGCCCCTCAGCTACCCTAGATATAACGAATGCCTTTTCGATTTCCTTAACCCAAATTTGGGCTTCTATAGGGTCAATTGTACCTCTAAATTCGGGCGGTCTTGCAGCCTTAAAGTCCTTGAAGTTTGCCAAGCGGTTGTCCGGTTGGTTCCCTGCGACTGGTATTCCTTGTTGCATAGCCTGAGCTACCATGTTTGCAAAGTGCTGCATTGGATCTGGTTGTTGTCCCCCAGCGTTGTTGACAGATTCTTTTGCCCTTCGATTTCTAGTTTGACGTCTTGGCGGCATTATCTGATTAGATAAAACATAATTTAACTTACATTCTAAACCTTATTACATAAGTTTAATATATTAAACTTGTTTCATTACTCAAACATAGATTCATATTCATTCAACGATTTCAAAATACTTTATATATCGCAACACATACTGCATTAAACATTAGCTATCCCTTTGTGACTACAAAAGTCGGGATTTACAAACTTGATCATTACAAAAGTTGAGAACATAACCTTACAAAGACATACTAAGCACATATTACATTAAACACACCTACACAACAGAACCTATACTACATATTTATTACACCTTTTCTTTGGACAACTTTTCGCCTGATGACCTCCTATTCCACAATTAAAACAGACACATTTCGTTGGATTGGGACAATGAGGAGAGAAATGTCCCTTCTGTCTGCAATTTTAGCAAACATATTCCCCTTTTCTGTATACACCTTCATGTTTCTTGTCACAATTTGCACATCTTTCTATTCGATTAATTTTTCCTTGGTTGTTATCAGGATTTCTTATATCACGGTCTTTCATCTTTCTTTTCCCCTTCTTGCTCGGAGCTGCGCATACTTTGTTGCTTTTAGCTCCAATTAGGTCAATTTGGATTTTAAGCTTATCTTGTTCTTCTATTATTTCTATTAATGCTTTCTGTAGTTGGCTATTTAGTAGTTTTTCTATTTTCCACAACTTTTCCAAAGAGAAACACTGGTCCGTAGATTACGTACTTGGTTGATGCTTGATCGGCTCAACTTGATGTCCAGAATCCTTATCTCTGTCAATTCCACCATTTCGGATGCGGTATTACGTTTTCCACAATAACCACCTCATCGAGGTTGCTTTCACTTTGAGCCTCTATTTAAATTTATTGGCTTTGATATTGGCTTCTTCTTTACGATCCGAGGGTATCTTAATCCTTTTTCACCTGACATCTACACAAATAAATTATCCTGATTAGCATGTAATATATACACATACAAACAATAATTTTGTATAGGTTATCTTTTATTTGGTTTGACGACGAATTTATCTGATTCATCTCTTTCTAAACTCTATATGAGTTGTTTATATTTTCAACGTTTCTATCTGTTCTAAGGTTATAGATTAAGGTCTATCCCACCTAAGGTTTCTAACCTATAGCTACGATACCATCTTTGTGGCGCCCAAATTCGGTACTTGAAACCCGAACTTCGGTGCTTCACGATACCATTTTTATGAAGCGGAATAATACTAATAATAATAACAATAATACATATTATCAAATTTAATTTATATATTATCGAGTTTTCAATCCCAATCTGAAACCTTTAAACATTAGATTTACTTTACATGATAATTAATATATATCATCATTATCCTAATAAAGTCTAGTTATTACAAAAGATAACATTATCATTCATTCAGCGACCTTCCCTTTCCCTTTGTTCTTGGCAGAGCCTTCAGGTTGTTTATACTTAGCTAAAAACATTTAAATTAAGCAAGGATGAGCATTTGAGCCCTCAGCAAGTAATATCAAGAATAACATTTAGTTGAATGAATTAAATGTTTTCTTTGAACGATACTTCTACAACGAATCAACAGTTGTGAAGTAAACTGAACCAATAATAAACAACATATCATTTCGATTTTAAATTTTTAAAACTACGTATGGACTACAAATGATGATCATTTGACAAACTATGAACATTGTTTTCTATTTTTGAAAAGGTTAAACAGAACTTCATCTGTAAACCGTCATGACTTACGGGCACGGGGGGTGATCAGCCCGTTATGCCCTGTATTGATCAATACTACATTAATGGACGATATTTTTGTCCAGCATTTCCGCCTTAGGCGCATAAAGTTTCCCATATTGGGAAATGTTCATACCAGTCTAGAATCCGAACCAAAACAATTCAGTTGGATAACAATAAAGTTCTTATCTTGTTTAACAACCATTTTAAATTTGTGTCTAGCCAGATCAAATAGCTTAGACGACTTTTAATTCAACTTGTATATACCGGACACCGATAAGTATGTATCAACATGTGATAAAATATAATGATTATCCAAGTGAGGACACTTGTATAACCAAGTTTAGAAATTAACTAAGTAATATATTTCTTGATATAAAATAAAAGGAATTAAGGAACTTGTATAATAAATTATCATTTAATAACTTACTTATCTGAGAATCATTGCATAAGTACATACAAATGTTGAAATATTTGAACAATTGAAAAGAATAGTTCGGATATTATCTTTATTTATGTCCATTGCATAAAGTAAATGCAAAGGGTTAGATACTTGCCTTGTCTGTCTTGCTTACACAACTTAGATTTATCTTTTATATCAAGCCCTATCATTAAATAGATCATTCGTTCGATTAGAATAACATATGTTATCATATTGTACTGTTATTTACAGTCAGAACATAACCTAATCACATTGTCATATAAGTTTAATAACCGTTGAATCACAAATAAACATTTATCAAGTCGACTATCTAAGTCAGGATCGATTTCGAAATATGTCGATTGTCTTGACAACTTTATTCGGTATTTATCGAGTCTAAGACTCTATACTGATGAGTTCAATATCCATTTAAATAACTTATATATCAGTCGTATTATTTTAAATGACTTATAATAATTTTTAAATATTTATTATAATTTATCATGAATTTTCAAACATCGGAATCATTATTAAATAATTTAAATATTAAACAATTCTATTATCATTAATATTTAATTAATATTAAACCATTAATGAAACCTTTGCCAAAATATTAAAGTTATTTATAATAACTTAAAATATTTTAAAGTATTAATATTACCCTTAAATGATGATTTTAAAATATTTAAAATCATTTTAAATAATTATAATTAATATTAAAATATTAATGTATTATTTATCAAAATATTAAAAGTCATTAAGTATAACTTAATAATATTTTTAATTCATTTATATCCTTTTTAAATAATTTTAAATTAATAAAACCATTTTAAACTATTTATTTAATATAATTATTAAATAAATTTAATATTATTAATAATAAATTAATAACCATTAATATTAAATTATTAATTAAATTATCCTTTAAATATTAAAAGTTATATTTTATAACTTAAAATATTTTTAAACTATTTATTTTCATTTAAAATGATTTTTCTAATTATAAAATCATTTTTAATTAATTTATTTAATATAATTACTAATTAAATCTAATAGCATTAATATTAAATAATTAATGAAATTTATCTTAAAATATTAAAAGTTATATTTTATAACTTTAAAATATTATTAAATACCTTTTATCATTTAAAATAATTTTTAACATAATAAAATCATTTTTAATCAATTTATTTAATGCATTTATTAAATAAATAAAATATGAATAATATCCAAATAATTATTAATATTTATGAAAAATATGTCAAATTATTAAAAGTTAATTTTTATAATTTAAAATAATTTTTAAAACAATTTTTGGAATTTTTTAATAATAAATTTCTATTTATAAATGATTTTTGGAAAATAAATTAAATAAAATTATTAAATCCGTCGCCATAGCCTTTAGCGACAGAAAGCGTTGCCTTAGGTGTTCTTGAGCCCTCAAGAACATTCATATACGATTCGGGTAACTATTTTGACGAGCGTTGAACAACGATCTTATTGTTTTAAGGCAAGTTAATGATTAGAGGTTGTAGTACTAATAATAGGACTACGACCCAACAACAAACATGGCCAACAAGCATAAAACCCGAGAGATCTAGGGCCTGAAAGTAGTTGTCGGAAATTTGTTCTTCATTTTTGGGTTACCCAGAAATGAAGAACAGTTCGACCATCCACTTTTGGGCTTCCACAACTTGTTAATCTTGTGATCGTTTTGTGATCTAAGAGTTGAAGTGACTAGCCAACATGTCAAGGAAGAGATCTATCACAAAACATAAATAAAACATCAACAGAATCACAAGATCCATGCTGGTCAAACCCTGTCAGAGATCACGTTCTTGAGTTTTCTGGGTTACCCAGAAACTCAGTTCGTGATCATTAATTTGATGTTTAGGAGATTTTAAGGCATAAACGTGTAGTAAAAATATCCAACTATAGACTAGATACAACAATTAAACATAATTCAACCAACACAAGAAAAATCCGGGAGCTTGAATCTGTTGTTAGACCCTTTCTGGGTTACCCAGAAATGCCCAGTCATGGCCGGTCAACGTGGTTTGACCACGATTATCTAACATCCTAAGCATGATCTGGTCCTGATACAAGTTCTAGATCACAGAACTCATAGCACACTACATGTTCAAATATTTAAAACACAAAAATCATTAACATCCAAAGATCTACAGGGCCTGACATTCGGTTGTCAGTCAACATAAAATTTTTCCCCAGATTTTTAAAAACACCAAATCCGAGCCTATAGATGTTATGGATATAACATCTATTAACCCAGATCATCATTATACACTACATACAACATATTTAACACAAAAAAACTAACATCTAACATAGGATCAAAAGTCAGATTTCATTTTAGGGTTTATACCTTCTATGAGCAATCTTTGATTCTTGGCCACTGATTTGGTTATGGAATTCGTGGGGCTTGATTTGGGGACTGGTCTAGCACTTGAAAATCGTGGGTTTAGAGAGAGATGGTCTTGGTGAAGTGTATGAGCACAAATGAGCAAATATGTGCACTTTTCTCTCTCCTAACCTATTTATAATTCTTAGATGCAATGAATCTAACTTGCAAGGTGTCAAAGAGGATAAGATTGGAGAAGTTTTAGGCATGTGCTATAAATCTAGAGTGATGACTTGCAATCTAGCTTATTAAATAAATACCAAAAAGGCTATTTTAGTAAACTAACAAAGTATTTTAAGGGTATTTTTGTCCATGATGCTTGAATCTAGGTTAAAATCAATAGATCTTAGACCTTAAGGTTTCCCAAATAATTTCTTGGGTTTAAAAATTTAAGTTTAAAGTTTAATTAAATTTTAATTAGACCACACTAATTAAAATTAGGGGTTTTAAAATAATTAGGGGTTTTTAATATAATTAGGGTTTCTTAATATTATTAGGGTTCCTATATTATGAATTAGGGTTTTCTAATTAACATTATAATTTACTAAAATACTAATTAAGGTTACCATTTTAGTAATTAGGGTTTCAAATTGGAAATTAGGGTTTCTAATTTATAATTAGAGTTTCTAGACAATAATTAGGGTTTACCTAATTAGCACAATATAATAATTGTCATTAATCCCGTACCACTATTTCTTACAAATCGAAAACTCCGGTTTGAGTTTCAATTTAGGGTTTAATGAATTAATGCTACGATTTTGACATGCCACAACATAATTGACCAACCATTATCGGTCCACGTATACAGTACATATTTATAGCACTGAAAAATCAAAAATATAATTAATATTATATTATTATCATTCCTTATTCCAAAACTATAATTAGGGTTTGGATTCCATATCTGATTTACCTTGCATAAATGACTTTATTAATTAAGTTAAAATATTTAACTTAATAATCCAAGCTAAAATTCATATAAATAAATAATAATTATAATAACTACAATAACCATTCCTTATATTATTTAAATAATATAATATCATATTTTCTTTGAAAAATAAATAATAAAAACATTTCTACAATAAAATTAATTATTAAAAAATATAATTTATAATGATCATTAATTCTAAAATAAAATTACTTGTAAATATTCATGTATTAAATATATTTTATTTACCACATAAATACATATACACATTATCTTGTACAAATCCTCATCCTTAAAATAAAAAAAAATTTATACGCAAAATTTCTGTTTTATTTATATAGAAAATATCGGGTTATTACATAACATACATCAGTAAGGGTCTTAGTACATAGTGCCATAGCTTCAGTAGTATGATGAATTGCGTAATCATCTATGTTTATGCATCTATATCCCTTTGCCAATGTATGGTATATGCTTGTAAGATTTTACCGATCTGTTGAACTGTTCAATCTGAAACGGACGAAATCTTTGAAAAAATCAATGATGGAAACAAGTTTTGCATTAAGTCTAGAAAGAAGTTTGAAATAATTATGCAGAAGGCAACGACTCACGTGGTGAATTCATACAATGTACTAACTGGTATATTTGATGTCAAAACTACACGAGTTCGACGCGGTAACAACTGGAAGGGAGGCAATATACAAGTTGTGCGATTGAACGAATGGTCTTGTTCATGCAGAAAGTGGAAAGCAGAACAATGCCCGTATTCTCATGTTGTTGCAGCATGTATGAAGATAAAAAAAGATTGACATCAGTACATTGCAGATCATCACAAGAATTAATGTACAATATGCAAAAATGTGGGAACCTAACTTCCAGCCACTTATGAACCAAGATTATTGAACCTTCCCGCTACCAATTAATTGGGAAGCTTTTGGGATTTTAATACCTAATGCAAATTTGAAAAGGACAAAGAAAAAAGATGGACAAAGAGGTGGCATTACAAGAATCCACATAGAGATGGACATGTCCAATAGAGTTGTCCATTGTAGTGTGTGGACATGAAGGACACACAAAGCGTAGTAAAAATTGTAGTAAAGTACCAAAACCTCGACGTCATTAATGCTATATGTAATGGAATTTTATATGCGAACGAATGTAGTTGTGTACTATTTTTATCAATCGATACTGTGTTGTACTTATCTTCACTATTTCCTTTATTTCTAACGAATACGTGTTCGTTATATAACTATTTTCCTAATTTGAATGTCTTTTATATTTCAATGTTTTTTATGTTGTTGTAATATCTTTATTTGATCTTCTGAACTTTTTGACAGACAGCAATATTTTTTTATGTCCACTCTCTATCATTGGCGTTGAAAATGAAGGAGTATACAAGACTTAAGTAGTTGAAGTCAAGTCTTTTAAAATTTGCTTTATAAAAAAATAAATTTACAACGCCAGTCAAAATAATTCAATATCAATGGAGAACAAAAATATTGTCCGGCGTGAGAGTGTCTGAGCGAGAGAGATAGAATAAAATTCTAATGAATAAAAATGTACGTATTACTTACCTCTTATGTGATCTTAGCCCCATGCATGTTCCATTTATCCAGGTTTTAGTGCCACCCACCACCCGACACCTTTTTCCACTTACTTGGGTTACTTGGTAGAAAAGTAAGCGATCTACTTTCATCCCTTCTATTCTTTGTTTATTCTGTGGGTCGTTTGAGTCCCATCCTCATTAATACCATGCGACAAAGTGGCGGAACACAATAGTCAAACGTCATTTGGCATAATGATTCTTGGTGGCGGGATTAAGTGATAATTTATATAATGGGCGATATAATGACTAAGCCCGAATAATAAGAATGACCCAGTGACGAGATCGACCATGATTTGGCATAACATGATCGAGGAGGGCCCGATGATTTGACCCGATAAAGAAAAGGATTATGGCTGACATTACCCCCCAGTCTTATATTAAGCGAGGTGTTTAATGAAAGACTATAAAATTATAGGCCGAGGATGTAACCATCGTAAAAAATCATAAGAGATCGAGTGAAACTTGTCAAAGCCCAAATTGTCATCAGTACAAAAGTAGAAACCCGATAGATCTGAGCCCACGAAAGTGAAGATATTTAGGTTTAAAGCAGATGAAACCCTTCCCATTTCATCATCATTGCGATTGAATTAAATGTGCGCCCTTAATTCTGGTGCAATTTGTCGATTATAAAAGGTAAACTTTACCAATTTAAGCGGTTTTACTGCTAATTCAAAATTTGAACCTTAGAGCTTTCTTCTTCTTTGCAAATTTCTTTCTCGCTTCACAAAATCGAAACAATGGTATTTGAAACTTACGAAGCGAGAACTCCCTTTGCGTGCTGACTCCCATCGACATCGTTTCTCCCGATCAAACCCTAATCGAGAGGGTTGAGCTCTAACCCTCGATCATCTACTATGGGAGGAAACCCTTCTTTGACTTCTTTACTTGATTTCTTCAAAGGCGGGGAACAATTTCCTAATGCCGACATTCGTTCCTCTGTCATTTGAATCGGAAATATGCATGCTCGAGAATCGTCGTTCAGATTCACGACATGTATCTGATAAGAGCTCCCTGCTCTGAAGAAGCGTATGTACCCGGTGACAGACGGTTGGAGTCGCCGTCTGGATTACTCTTACGGAGAAGGGGTTCGACTACCTCTTCGTGTCTTCATCATTACCCTTTTAGGGTTTATAGGAGTAAACCGCGTGACTAGGCCCAACTCTACATCCACATCACGGCATTCATTGCCTTACGCCGTGAACTTGGGATTACTCCTCTGTTGACATCTTCTTCACCCTCTTCTCTGCTTTGGTAGGTCCAGAAAGGGGCTTCAAAGTATTGAGTAAGCAATCTCCTCGACCCAACACTAGGTTCGAGAGGAGACCTTTGATGAACACTCCTTCCAAGTGATAAAGGTTGGCACGAAGTGGTTTTTCATCACGGGGCTGAGATTTCTTCCCTTCGAGAATGGACCACCTCGACCAAGTCTCTGTGACTTTGGTGATATATCAGAAGAAGCGGGTGAGGGAGATGGCGGACTTCTTGAGGAAAATTCCTCAAAGGAATGGAGTTTACACTTACGACCAAACAAGCTTGGTTATATAATCACAAATGTAAGTTTGGATTAATTACGCAATATAATTTTTGAGTTTGTATAGGTGATACATATTACGATGTGTGGTTTTTGCGGTATCTACGATTAAGCCGAGCTCCTACAGAGGTGAGAGATACGGAAGATTTTTTGGCGGGGAAAATCTTTGATGCAAGTGTAGAGCACCCGGTAGAAGGATCTTCCGAGTTAACCCTTCTATTGTCGATCCTCGACTTCTTCCCTTGGTAGCGAACCTCGAAATAGCGAATCTAATATTCCAGAAGAAAACCTTGACCTCGTCGAAGAAAAAGATCCATGAAACGAACCAAAACCACCTGACGAAGCAAACCACGGCGGTGATCACGAAGCAATCCCGAAGCAACCCCCAAACAACCTCAACTAATCCCGATCCCCTGACCTCGAACCTATCACTGTTAGGAGAAGTCTTCTCGATATTCCTTTGCGCGATCGGGCTAAGGTCCGCCGATGTAAAGAAAATAAGAACTAAAATAACTCCTTTTATTTGTAGAAGAGCTTGAGTCCCTACTTCTTGGTTGTCACTCCTCAATCATATCCACGAAACCCCTGTTCACGATAATGAACCAGCCAAGAACCAACCCACGCGCCTTCCAGAAAAAAAGCGACCATCGGACATTCACCTGGTTCATCTCTCGTGCCCTCGCCTTGACTCACGAGCATACGCTTTGCTCGATCTCTTCTCACGAAACCCGTACCGTAAACCCCTCACCTCTTCTTGAAGAACCTCCACCTTCCCACCAGAGAGAACAAACCCAAAGATTGATCGGGGAAGCCATGGCCTCCCCAACAATGTGGCCCAGGCTCGATGCTCATTTTCCATTCAACTATTCAACACCTTTGTTAAGTGAAAGCAAGCGATCATCGGTTTGGGAATAGTTCGAATGGAGATCTACTTAGTGAAGGCATGAGCTACTTGGCGAAGGTAAATGAGTATCTTCTTTACTTACGAATTTATCGCATGTTTATATATCGAAAACTAATCAAATGATATTGGAAATACAGGCCGGTCACGGTGTTGGACGTCTTCGTCAAGATCTCTCGAAAGTGAAGCGAGAAGAAGAGATCTTGAGGAAGGAAAATGCCATCTTGAAATGCTGCTTTGGCGAAGGAGAAAACTTCAACATGAATGCCTTCTTCATACAAGCGAAGGTCTTCAACGAGAGTTAGCCCAAGCCAAAGGAGATGTGAAGGCCTCGAGGAAGAATTAAAGTCGACGAAAGCTCAACACGCGAAATCGTGAAAATGAGCGTTGACTTGGTTCGGAGGGCGAGATAAGGATGGAAAAGATCGAGGAGCTAAAAGGCGATGCAAAGATCTTGACCAAGACCATCCATAAGTTGGAAGCGAGAAAATCGTCACATGAGTGGCGGCTCAAACTTGAGGAGGAAATCAAGAAACTCGAGGCTCTTGGGACCTTGGGCCTCCGTTAAGCAAGCGACAACCGTAAACAAATATCACGAAAATCAAGGAACTTCGGACGAGATTAATGGAGAAATAATGAAGATATACTCAAGAGTTATGAGCTTTTTAGAAAGTCGTGGCAAGGAGAAATTTGTCTGCTGACCAATCTGGATCCATCCTTACTCGATTCTTCGAGGATGAAGATGGAGTCTGAAGGCGATGTTTTACATTTTATGTCTTTTACATCTTTAATTTACAACATCTGTAAAAATTGTCAATAGTGTAATTAAGTTAAATATTTAATGAAAATGGCTTCATTCCTTATGACTTGGTTTATTATCATCGATACTCGATATTTCATTAAGTGAAAAATGCACTGACCCCGCCATGAAATTTGAACTTTGAGCTGTTAGAGTAACAACTAAACATGCCATATAACGGATGAAGTGTAAGAATGAAGCTTCTGAACTCAACACTTAGAAAATTTTAGGTAATAAAGTAAAGGGATACTTATTAATTCTTAGAAGTGTGAGAGACATATCTGCCCGTTAGGAATTTGTTTACCCCTAAAGGCTAACAAAACCAAAAGATGACATTTACTACCACCGAAGAACTGACAAAGTCGAAGATGACACTTGCCTACCACGAAGGGCTGACAAAGGTCTAAGTGTCGACAATTGCCTACCACGTAGGGGCGACAACGTCTTAAAGATGACTTGCCTACCACGAAGGGGGACAGTCTAAGTGTGAAGTGATTGCCTACTACGTGACCACGTCTTAAAGAGAGACAAGGTCTAAGTGACCCGCCGAAGAATGCGCCATCGAATGGCGTGAGTCCCCGAACCTCCCAACACCAATGGCGTTTGCCTACCACGAAGGGCACGACAAACTCATAAGGACCCACACTAGAAAAATTTGCCATCGAATGGCGGTGAGTCCACCGAACCTCCCAACACCAATGCGTTTTTACTACCACGAAGGGCGACAAACTCATGGGGACCCCTAGAAAAGGCGCCATCGAATGGCCGGTGAGTGAGTCCCGAACCTCCCAACACCAATGGCGTTTGCCTACCACGAAGGGGGCGACAAACTCATAAGGACCACTACGAGAAAAATTTGCCATCGAATGGCCGGTGAGTCACACGAACCTCCCTAACACCAATGGCGTTTGCCTACCACGAAGGGCACGACAAACTCATAAGGACCACTAGAAGAAATTTGCCATCGAATGGCCGGTGAGTCCACCCGAACCTCCCAACCCGATGGTGCGATCGCCAATGAAGACAAAATTTGTTCGAGAAAAAGGGAACTTTTTATTGATGATGACATAAATATTCTGACTTTCCGTATACATACATCATTTTTTCTTGAAAGTACTTTCTAAGCTTTGCCTTGACGTGCAAGTATTCTTAATTCTTGACCCATCTAATGCTTTCAATCGATAAGTTCCGGCTTGACACCGGTTATTTCATACGGTCCTTCCCGGTTTGGCATCGACTTTCCTATGTTACGGGGTGTAGATGCTTGACTTCTACGAGGACAAAATCTCTACTTGAACCTTCGACATTTTACTCCCTTATTATAATGCTTAGCCACTCTTCTTGATGATAAGCGCTTGACCTAATTAAAATTTGTTTCTC
This sequence comes from Panax quinquefolius, assembly GCA_020205615.1. NCBI lineage: Eukaryota > Viridiplantae > Streptophyta > Magnoliopsida > Apiales > Araliaceae > Panax > Panax quinquefolius. The sequence goes on from CM035167.1 coordinate 123,747,651, forward strand.
TTTCTTCTTCAAGTAAATCTAGGTTGGCCTTAAGCCCTTCCTCATTGTAAATTTCTCTGAATTGGGTGACCAGAAAGGCGGGAGATCAATTTCAAGCTGGAACTAAGGCATCGATACCATAAGCCAATCTAAAGGGTGAATCTCTGTTGTAGTCCTTGGAGTAGTTCGATAAGCCCACAACACGCTAAGTAGCTCCTCCGGCCATCGCCGCCTTGGCTTCATTCAATCTGCAACTTGATCCCATTCGTGACGTTACATTGGTCACTTCAACTTGTCCATTTATTTGTGGATGAGCTCACGAGGTCTTTCTATGTTGAATCCCAGTTCTTTCAAGAATGTCTCAAATTCGATCCCAAATTGGCGTCAGTTGTGTCGATACCAACACCTTAGGAATCCGGCGAAACACCATGAGACTCCTTTATAAACTTTAGGCACTCTGTTAGTTATTGGTAGAAGTGGTTTTGCTTCCACCCACTTAGTCGTATAATCAATAGCAACTATATGATGGTGACGACCTTTAGCTTTCGGTAATGGACCCGATATATCAACCCCAGACGGTGAAGGGTATAGGAGATAAGATCGAGTATAGCTCTTCTGGTGGCTGATGTAGGATCGGACTGTTTAGTTGACATTTCTGGCACTTCTTGACATATTCAGTTGCTTCTTTAAAGATAGTAGGCCAATAATATCCCTGACGAAGTACTTTATAGGCTAATGACTTAGCCGCCATATAGTCTACAAATACCTTCATGTCTTCCAGAAAGAGCGTAGTCGACGGATGAGTCAAACATTTCAATAATGGAGATGAGAAAGCTCGTCGGAATAGATCTCCATCAATTAGAACAAAATTAGCACTTTTATACTTAATTTTTTTGGCGAGCATCCGATCCAGAAGGTAAGGCGCCATCTGCCGGATACTCTATATATATGGAGTCGACCCGGTTGGTTGGTTGATCGATGCACATTCTGGATTCATAATATACACTAGGATGTTGCAAAGTTTGTAAATAAACCGACCCATCAAAGGCGTTAACATCCGTAGTGGCTAATTTGGAGAGTCATCGACAATTGAATTGTTATTACGCTCGATTCCTTGAAACTCATAGGATTGGAAATCTTGAAGTTGCTCCTTGATTACATTAGATATTTGATCATTTTGGGCCTCGAGCTTCATATTCCCGAGAAATTTGCTTAACGATTAGGTGAGAATCACTAAAGATAATTATTCTTTGCACTTGAGACTCTTTGCCAAGTAAACTGCAAAGTACCGCTAACCCATTACTAAACCGTTGTTTGTTGCTTTGGCTGAAATCGATGGCTGTTGTACCTTGAATCCCTCCGGACTCGTCGAGAATAATACTGCTCCGCTTTGGCGTCCGTGGTAGAAGACCCATCTGCAAGCGGCGTCCATGAACTTTAGCCTATTTGAAAGAGCGGCAAGCGCTCATTCGATCCTTCATCTTCTGCTTACAACTTCATCGACGGAAAATGAGCATTCGACAACAAAATCAGCCGAGGCTTGCCCTTTGATGGCGATTCGGGGATGATATTCAATGAAAAATTGTGACAACTCCATCGTAAAATGCATTTAATCTCCCGATACCTCGGGTTTACCCATAATCTTCTTTAAAAGGTGATCTGTATATCTATTACCAATCTACCACGGAAGTATTGCCTAAGCTTTCGATTAGCGGTTATTAAAGCGAAAGCAAACTTTTCAATATTGGTACCTTATTTGACATCCGAAGGACATGGCTTACATAATAAAAGGGTCTTGCTTACCCCTGACTTCACGCGCCAAAGCGCTCCTCGCCGATGAACTAGGCTGCTAAGTACAAATATAAAGGTTCGGTGAGGCAGGCTTCACCAACAAAGGTTAGAAGATAAATAGGACTTGATGCTCGAAAAGCGTCCTCACGCTCAGAAGTCCATTGAAGCGTCTTTGCATTCTTGGCCCTTTCGATGTATCGAAAGAACGGTAGACATCTTTCCGCAGACTTGGACATGAACCTCCTTAAAAGGCTGCAATCCTTCGGTCAGACGTTGAACATCTTTAAATGGTGAGGAGTCTTCGTATTCGAGGATCGCTTGAATCTTCTCGAGATTGGCCCGATTCCTCTTTGGTGACAAGATATCCCGAGAAATTTGCGACTCTAGGCCAGAAGGTGCATTTAGTGGGATTTAATCTCAAATTGTGTTGTGAATTGTGAAAACATTCTTCCAAATCATCCATATGTTTATGTACCAACATACTTTTGACAATCATATATCGTCTACATACACCTCCATATTCTACCGGTGATATCACGAAAACATGGTTCATCATTCTACGATATGTGGCTCGGCATTAATGGTAGAAGGCATTTTCTTATAAGCATATACCGAGCGATGCGTAATGAGCAGCGTCTTGGTATATCTTCTTCTACGTGGAAATTTGATGGTAACGGAGAATCGTCCATGAAACTTAATAAAGCATACCCGAAGTGGCATCGATTAGTTGGTCGATGTGGGGTAGAGGGTAGAAATCCTTGGACAAGCCTTATTTAAATCGGTATAGTCGATGCGGACTCGCCATTTACCATTTTCTTACGTACCGACACCACATTCGCCATCCGCTGCGGATAGTCGATCTCGAAGATGAAATCTGCTGCGCTAATTTTTTGCAATCTCTTCATCAATTATTCGTTGGCGTTGGGTGCGAAAATCCTCCTCTTACTGTCGATTTGGCTTCTTGACGGGTCTACCTCGGTAGATGCTCGGCAATATCCCTGCTTTACCCGGCGTATCCACGAGGCTCCCGGTGAAAATATCAACGTAAGCTTTGCAAGAGTTCTATAAGATTAAATAGGAGAGGTTCGGCGAGAGAACGAACCTATTTCCATAGTTTTGTTTGCTTTGCGGGATGAGATCTATCTCCTCCGTTTCTTAATTTGGTATGACCGATGATTGAACTACTTTACGTGAAAGGTTCGATCTCTATTGCCGTAGCATGCTTACGCTTTGATATTCCCACTCCGAAGTGATCACGACATTTCTATAACATCTTACGGCGGATCAAATCCCCTTTACCTCATGACCCCATGGTAGTAGGAAATTTAATTTTAAAATGAGGAATAGAAGTCGCGACTTAAAAGCAATTAAAGCGAGCCTTCCCAAAATAGCATTATAAGCGAGAATCTACATTTACAACATAAAATTTGCAAATAATTTCTACTGTTTGGGGCCTTTCAGAAGATATTTGGCGGTTCAATAGTTCGACCACCTTAGCAGGATCATTACTAAAACCATATAAAGGAGCTTCTGTCCCAACTCCATCTTCGGCCATCTAGGTGCATTCTACGATAAGCGTGGGCATCTGAGAATATCTCTGAAGACCCATTATCCACCATCATCCGTTTCATATCTCACAAGAACCCACCCACATGCGATCAACACCAATGATCCCTAAATGCGGTTCGATAATTTCGAAAGGTAATCTTCATCGATAAAAAGATTACCGAACTTCGGATAAGGTCTGTCGATCTTGAGGAGGTACCCGCCCTTTGTCGTGGCCAGAATCAAATAGCCTGCGTTTCTTTCCAACAAGTTTGCGAAGTACCCCGGTGATGACATCTATCACATGTCTTGCGAAATTTGATTGGGGCGCGGTAACACTTGTTGAAGCCTGGTTGAGCTACGAGGAGCAGGCCCTACTGTCCTGCTTGTTGATTGGTTCTGGCGACCACATCTTGAATCAAAGCTCAAACATACCTTTCTTTCAATAAAGTCTTTCAAACTAGCACAATCGTTTGTATCATGACACGAAGCTTGATGATAATCACAATACTTACGAGAATTCCCTTTTCGGGCTTAATGTTATCTCGAGGTGGCTCGAAAATAGGTTGATTCTTAATTTGATCCAAGATATGATACATACGTATTAAGTGTTGTATGCGTTCTATTCACTTTCGTTGTCTTTGGGCGGACGACGTCCTCCCCCACATCTCCAATTATTAAACTTTTTCGATCCGCCCTCATAGCGGTCTTTATTACCCTCATTCTTTCTCGATCTTTATCATTTACATCCCGTCTGTCTCCTTGGTAGCGTGCAAGCGGGGCGTTTAAAAAACATCCATAGCTTCCTCTACCACGATATAACCTTGACTTTGTCAAAGGCTTGACAAGACTCTTGGTGATGAAACATCAACTTCTTCACTAACTTTTACGATTTGACGGATCTAATCCATTACGAAACAATCCAGCGGCTTGCAAATCATTCAAAATCATCACTGTCCTCTTGCTTCACGGAATCTCTTCACATATTGGCCCAAAGACTCATTCGAAAATTGTCGAACTGAGCGATGAACGATTAGTTTTCCCCTTCTTTTTTCTTTTGCCAAAGCGAGCATGAAATTCTTGCATATGCGCGCCAAGATGAAATTGAATTTGAAGGCAAAGTCCCCATCCACTCGCTTAGGGCATCTTTTCTAAGTGTTGTGACGAAAGTATGACATTTAGCGACATCGCTAAAATCATAATAATCCATCGATCGTTCGAGCCTTTGTTGTGTGTGGTCAGGGATCCGATCCATCATAACTCTCCGTATGGGGCGACTTCTTGGTAGAATTGACTTTTCTCTAAGAATCTCGCGAGAAAAAGGGGATTCCTTCTTTCAAAGTGTCCGCCGTCTTTTCGTGCTTATTATTTGCTTAGAAGTTCTTTTAACTCTTTAACCAAATAATCTATTCTTACGGTTGAGGCGATGCTTCTTTTTCCGATGACTCCTTTCTCTATAGGTAGGCCGGTTTCTTACTATGAGAACCTTGACTTTAGAAGGACTTCTTCGGTGACGAGTATCTACAGGGCGGTGTACCCTCAGTAGACTCTCGGGAGTACAATCTCTAGATATGCTTCGTCTTTGTGCTCGGGCACTAAGGCGAGAATGTGCAACAACAAGGGCTCTCTTTGTGGTTTCAGAATTACGATCCTTGGGCCAGACCTCTTCGTTCCCTCCGATCCTGCTCCTTAGAATCGACAGGGTGATGTACCCTCCTCGATCTTTGAGGAGTAAGGCTTCGGGATCTTCTTCTTTCTCGATTTCGGCCTCGAGACTCTCGTCCTGAATGAACAGGTTCTTTTCCGCTTCGGTGTCCTCGCTCTTGATTTGATTATGGCGAGTTTTCATCTCTCAACTCGACATTCGGGCCATCATTGATTTATATCACTGTCGTTGCTTCACAAGTACTTCCATAGCTCTATCGGCTTCATCGGCCGTCTTGGCTAATCGTGAAACCTTTTCATCAGCTCTTCTCGATTATCGAGTTTAGGCGAAGTGCCTTCACTTTCGTTCGCGGCCCGGGTGGCGAATCTTTATCGATAGGGTAGTAGATTAACTACGTTTAACCTTACCCATCTTCTTGATTGAAAATCTTCAAGAGGATCGCTTGGGCCATTTGTGCTTGCATGAACACTTATTCTTTGGTCCCTGACGATCTTTCGCATGACACTTTCGGGGTGTCGATTCTTTGGCGACCCTCTAAGGCGCCCTTGAGTGTAGGTGTTCTACTCTTCACCATGAATATTGGACGTAGAAACAAACCTGATTTGTGATTGAAAAATATTCGGGACACTAGAACTCGACCCTCCTTCTTGGCGCTTGATATTAGCGCGGGATCTTTCCGCATCCCGATCACCAAGGCGCGTCGATATCTGCCTTGCGATTCAACAAGTCGACACAAAAGCTTGGCGGCTTGGGCCGGTCGAGGATAGCTCGGCGTGAGAGTCGATCTGGCGATCACAAGGTCAACAATGGAGAGAAAAAAATTATTGTCTAGTGTCGAGAGAGATAGAATAAAATTCTAATGAATAAAAATATACGTATTACTTACCCTCTTATGTGATCTTAGCCCCGTGCATGTTCATCGGTTTATCCACACTTTTTTCTTGTGCCACCCACACCTTGACACCTTTTCCCTTACTTGGGTCATCCTCCCGGTAGAAAAGTAAGCGATCTACTTTCATCGGGATTCTATTATATTGTTTAATTCTAAGCCCAAATAATAAGGTCGTTTGAGTCCCATCCTCATTAATACAATAAATAAAATACCAACGGTTTACAAGTGGCGAGACACGATAGTTAAACGTCATTTGGCATAATGATTCTTGGTGAAGCGGGATTAAGTGATAATTTATATAATGGGCGATATAATCATCACGCTTAATTTCTTTCTTCCGAATAATAAAAATTCTTAATGAGTTTATTATTGTTATTTCTTATAGGAATATAGTGAAATTAATAATAATAATAATAATAATAATGATATATATGATATATACATATTTGGAAAATGGTTATTTAAACTATAAATGATTTTTTGTTGGCAATTCTAGATAATCAATTTAATGAAAAAAAGTAATATTAATTAAATGATTCATTGGTAGAAATTGATTTCTTAATATTTTTATTCATTGCATTAAAACTTTATTAGTTATCTCAACTATTCACTCATTTCACTTGAGAATTCATTTACCTAAATAGAATTAAACTAATTCATGTTTAATAATTAGTTATTAAGTTTACTCTTTGCTCTTCGTGGGAACGATAGTCTGTTTGTCACTATATTGCATTAGTGATCACGTATACTTTATAATGTAATTGCTAGTAGTGTTTTAGGCAAATAACGACCGACTTCTGCAAATGATAGGATACTTCGTCGGTAATATAATTAGTGACTGATCATTCGTCACTATTATGTCCACGTTAGATAAAATTTAATCTGGAACCAGCGATCGCGTGTGGTCACAAATGGGGGCCGTTGATGAGCCTTTATAATCCCTAATCTTAGTCGCATCAGATAGAAGAAAATGAAGAAGGAAACAGAGGCAGCTGCGCATGGAGTAAAAAGGAGGAGAGAGGTTGATAGTCACTGCTTCATCATTGTTGCCTCGGCAGAACCAAAAAATAAATTTAATCAATATCAACATATTACAATAGCTAATTTCGTTGCTGACACATGGCGACACGTCAACAAACTGTTGACGTGGATTAGTGACTGATTCGCGTTATTAATATTGGCCGGTGTTAAATTAGTCACTGAAAGCCATCGCTAATACCCTCTCACCGACTATAATAGCTGCCTTGACTTTTAGTGACGGAATTCGGTCGCTGAAACCCATTTAGCGATGGAATTTCATCGCTAAAAGTCGATCGCTAATAAACTTTTTTGTTGTAGTGTATTATATATAAATCTTTTCGTATACTTGTATATATATGTTCTCGTTCTATTACAAGTTCCTTATAAAAATTTTTTCTTACAAAAGTACAATGAGGAAGGGTAATATACAAATGAATTGTTGGCATATATATGATTTTTTTTCCTTGTAAGTTTTATTATTATTAGTATTTTATTTTAAAATTTTATTAAGCAAATATATCTACTTGATAAAACACTATTTAAGACTTTAAAACTTTGTTTAAAGCTTGGTTCAAATTTATTAACTTGACTAAAAATTTGTAATGAGTTAAAAAGGTACAAAATATGTTATATATCAATACCCTATTGGTAGTGAGTCGTTCCCAACCCTGGAACCCTGGGATATCGGGTATTTAGTACCATTACAATTTTTTATCAACCGTTTCAATTTGATTATTTTCAATTTTATCTAACGCTTTTTATGAATGATACAATATCATTTTAGCTCTGCCCAAAAAATTAAGTTTTACTCAAGTTGTTGGACATATTAAGGTTTAATTATTATAACAAATTTAGATATAATTTTCTCTGCAATAATAAATTTAATATTAAAATTTGAATACGATTTAATTTGAAAACTATCAATCAATCAACTAAAAGGCTAAAAGATATAAAACTACAACAAATTTTTGTGCTTGCGTATTTTAGTTCGGGTCATATTCGAGTTTTCGCTTGAGTTGTACATATGGGTTTAGTCTTGAGTCGTACCAATTGGCCATAATTTACTCATTCTGGCACTTGATTTTTACTTCTTTCAGCGCATGATTTCTCCTCTCATCTTTCTGTATTAACTTTTCAAATACTTCTCTTCCTTTCCACAAATCAATACTAATATATAAAGTTTGTAAGGCCGATCCATTCAATTTAAAAAATGGGTGAGTCAACTCACTTAATTTAAAAAACAGGTGCCTTTCAATTTGAAAACCATGTGAGTCAACTCAGTTCATTTGAAAATAGGTGAACAATGTTGATTAAAAGTTAAATTGATTCATCTTCAATTACGCGAGTCAATTTGTTTTCCTTTCTTTAAACTTGTATTTCCTCCATTATCTTTAGCTTCCTTTTTCGATCCTTTGGTTTTTCTTATTCATTCTCATCAGATTACTTCTTCCTTTAGTTCTCTCAAATCTCTTATCCTCCCTCATGTTGATTTTTCTATTTAATCCACCAACTCACTAAGAAAACTTCATGTTAATAATTAAATCAAAATCAGCAATAGAATGTAGTTGATCCAAAAATCAATAAAGCAATAGAATGTAGTCAAGTCCAAATTAGATATGACATACAAATTAATAAAGGCTAAAATGAAGCATGGTCATCCAAGACGCAAATCGTATAGGTTTGTATATAGTGAATCATGCAATCAAGGACAGTACAAAGCGTGATACAGAATGTTCGAATTTTAAGATTAACCACACCAAGTCTTTTTACAATTAATAAAAAAGAGATGATCCACTCAAGGAAGAACACGTATTCAAAAAGATAGGTTCTTTCACGTTCTCCTTAAACCCCAATTTCTATCTCTATAGAAATTATATGTACCATCCCAACTCTTGGAATTGTCAAACCCTAATTTCTAAATCATTATAAGACTTCTCTTATTTATAGATGTAAGACTCTCTTATTTATAGATGTAAGCAACCATCCTAAACCATTTAAGAATATTTTTTTTTAATTAATTAAATTCCTTTAATTAATTATGCTCCTAATCAAATTAGGAATATATGAGAGTATTATTATTAATTAATTCCCAAACTCCTATAGGAATTAAACTAATAATAATAATAATAATAATAATAATAAGATTCTCTTATTAATTTATATTTAATATTTCCAAAATATTAAATAATAATATTAAGCTATTTAATTTATTCTATCACCATAGATTAAATTAAATACATTTAACTTATTATTACGATTATGTCATTTACTTTTTAAATAAATATTTTCTTTTATGTGTGACCCTTTAGGTTCTCTATATTAAATCGATTGTGAATAAATCAATTAGAACAATTCTAATCTTATTTAAATAAATTAAACTGTTTAATTCATTGAAATAAATAAAAGTTATTCTACAATAAGGGTAAACCCCTTAGCGATCAACGACTTTTCAGATAATATAGATTTTAAGATCAATTATAAAAAAACATTTGAGTGAATAGTTACCGTAAAATTCAATTCTTCTACCGTACAATGTCCCAATTAAATATAAGACATGAAATTATTGTCAAATCTTATTTTATTTAATTATATGTATTTCGATTTTCAAGTGCATAACTCCAAATAATGTAAATTAGAAACTCCTTACTAATTTCATTCTACATTGTCAATGATTCTGAGTTATCATTTATCTAATCACATAGAACATTCTCTCCTTTTATTAGAAGCGATAAATTCTTTATTGATCATTCATTATCTTCATGTATAACTTATTACACCCAAGCATACCATTTGATATACCCTAAAGGTTTTAAGGGACATATCAAAGTATAACTCATTATACACAAGATATTATTATGATCTCAAGTCTAAGGATCACTTGTACTTCTTTAACTAGAGGAATTTATATTGATGCACAAGTAAAACTCCATTAGGTATTCTTAGCTAGCTGCGTTTAGTGAACTTATTATCCAATAAGCACCTATATACTTGCTTTAGTGTATCCACACAAATGATTATAAGATCAATCATCCTCTTCCTAAAGAGCAAGCAACGATTTACCAATCTATCCGGATTCACTAATCCCCTTATTAGTAATCTAACGATTGGGAACTATTTTAGTTTTAAGCTTTCCAAGAATTTAGATCTCATCAGCATGATCATCATCATGATTCTAAAAATATTACTTAAAACTATGGGTTTATCACATTTAATATAACAACACTATGTAGATAAAACAAAATGCCTTCAAATAAATAATCTTTTTATTAATAAATGAATAAGATTACAAAGTATATGCTACATCATATCAAATATGATTGACTTGTGTGCATACTACTTTCAAATTCCTCACAATTTCCTGCACCCACAAATCCTCTTTATTGAGTTCAAGATCATCAATCCGTCTCTGAATTGTCCAATACGCGCCTAGGAGTTTGTGGTAAGCTCAAGAAATGAATTAATTTTATATGGATTATTTGACATAGAAACATAATGATGTAGTTGATCTAGATTTTTAAAATTCAAGAATGGTCTTATATTTTCGAGAGGAGTAATTATTAAATGCTATATATGTCATTGTTTTTCTTATTATAATTGCTATTATTATAGAATTTTGAATATTTAATATGTCGTTTGCTTTGTAGTTCATTTGAAACATCAATTAGGAAATTATATGGGGGTTTTCAATTTAATATATTTATTAGTGTTACTTAATTTGACAGAAATTGATTTTGGCATTTCATGTTGTAAAATTGTATTTGATAATTTATCAGAATGAGTTCATAATTACAATCAAGTTGATTGAAATGTAATTGTGTACGCAGTTATGGGAGTTCGCACGCCATGGGTGCCATTAGACCACCAGTGAAATAGACCCTATCATCAAATTTTCATATTCTTTTCTTTCAACAACCACTACTGCAAATGATTTTTTCACCTACAATGAATTGAAAGACAAAACGTTGGGATTACAATAATGTTTAACCGAGGATTCTTACTGATTTCAAATCTCTCTTTCTTTATCTTTTAATTTCTCCAATTTTAGACGGAATTATTTTCCCCTCAAAATGAAATTTCAACAAAATTCAAAAATCACCGCAAACAAATTTGTTGAAAGAGAGGGAGAAAGGCGCTACTAAATTTGCATGTAAAGTTTTTCAATTGATACATTTTTGTGTTCTTCTTCTAACCTTTCATTTTAGTTTAATTTATTTCTTCCGATCAATTGATGAAGAATTTTTGCATAAAAATGCATTTTTTTTTGTCTGAACATTTAGGTTATAGTTCAATGTTCCAGTTTCTTTGTATTAGCTCATAAATCAGATGTACATTTTATGTTTTATACTTATTCTCAAATTCAATGCCAAATTGAAACTTATTACTAATTTGGTATGAGTTGTAAATGGACTATTTGTTGTAAATAGCTTAATTGTGTCACCGCTTTGTACAATTCATGTGTGTATATAGAGAGAAATAATGTGTTATAGATGAAACTGTGAGTATCTATTTTATATATAGATATTTCTTGAGTTTTTAACCCACCAATACATACAAGAAATGATAAATAGAAACTGATTATACAATTTGTATATATCTTATTATGGATTAAAACTGGATTTACTGTGCTAACCTTTCATTTTAGATTGTTTTTGTTTCTTCCAATCAATTGATGACGAAGTTTTACATAGAAATGCATTTTTTTTGGTCTGAACATTTAGGTTATAGTTCAATGTTCCATTTTTTTTTGTATCAACTCATAAATCGAATGTGTCAGGAATAAGCATGTGAATGTTATTCCTATTTACATATGATTTGATTATGATATATATGAATGAATATGCAAGTATGCTTGCATTAAGAAAAGTTGTAAAGTCCTTTGATAGATAATAGAAACATATGTACAAGGACTTAGAATGAATTGATCAAATGTGTTAGGTTGATCCTACATAAGCAAAACATGTGACGCCCCAAAATAGGTATACATCACCTATTACGAGTCGTCAAATATATGGTACAGAATACAAATACAATCTTTAATATACAACAAGAGAGCTATGAGTTTTAATACAAATATTATCTTCTATACAATATCCACTCTCAGAATAAGTCCTCATTACATTTATTGTCACACTATTTAATGTAATAGTGAGGACTACTAATACTATCATCCGGTCCATCACTCCGCTCCCCGACTCGTCCCGCCTATATTCTCATTTCTCAAGAGAACAGTGAAAGAAAGGGTAAGCTCAACTAGCCCAGTAAGAAATATTATGACTAAGATAATGCAGAATAAATTATCATTAGCCTTCAATAATGTTAAACCGATAAAATATAACAAACATAAAGTTTAATCATAATGAACAAACAATCCATTAGAAGAGTCAAGTAGAGAATAAAATCTACTATCTTCTATGATTTAAAAGGTTTTTCATGACTTTTATCATTTGAGACTCAAATTTTAATAAATAATCCACATCATCCCCAAGACTACTACCAAGGATATTCATTAGTATCACAACCACAAATTATCCACGCACTACGCCCAAGGATATTCGTGTATTCATCAATGGTCAAGATCATGCCAACAACTCGTCCATCAATGCACTACGGGTCAACGATGACTTTTTCCACATCATTTGTAATATTACGGCCATGATTACACCGAATAATCCCCGGTCATAATCATACCAAGTCCATTTATGCACTACAAAGCCATAGATGACTTTCAAAAAATATAAACATGAGGATGATGACAATGATATAAGAATTCAATAAAACAAGTTCAAGAATTAATTTATCTAGGAACTAATAACGCCCAAATTGTCAACACGATACTTCTTTATAAAATAAAATTCAAGAATGCTCAAGAATATTTCCATGAAAAGATATGGATGAAGTGCAAATATCAAGGATATTCCACTAATTTCATGGAGTATAGAAGTCAAAGTTTTAACCAACCGAGTATAATAAAGAATGGAATAACAAAAGAAATCACCCAGCATGCGATAGATCGTGCATACGCAAAAGTTATTCCAATGTAATAATAAATAACGGAAGCAGTCCGCCAGAAAACGCATGCATGTGATATTCCAATGTAATAATAAAGAATGGAACCAGTCCCCGTGAAAACGCATGCATGTGTGATATTCCAATGTAATAATAAAGATTTAAACCAGTCCCATGTAAAACGCAACGCATGTGATATTCCAATAGAATAATAAAGACTGGAACTTTGTTCGCGTAAAATGCATGTATACATGATATTTCAATGTAATAATAAAGAATGGAATAATGGAAGAATTTCACCAAGTATAGGGTATCCCGTGATACAAAGTTATTCCAATGTAATAATAAATAATGGAATAATGAAGTTATCTTCATGAATACAAAAGAAATAATATTTCTTACGAAAGTATAACAAATAATATCCCTACCAGTAAAAAGAAACCGAATATAAGAGTAGGGAAGGAGCAGAATAATTTTCTATAGCTTCTCTATAATTTCTCTCTAGAGTTTCAAAGTGAATTCGTAAGAAATAATGAAGGAATGAACTTCTATTTATAGAAAAATGGATACATATAGTAATTAAACTCATGAATCGGCCTAGATTGATTTACATTTTTAATCGACTATCCATATTTAAAGCAAAATCTTTTAAATAAAATATAATATATTCTATTTATAATCTAATAAACCGAATAACTTTATAAAAGTTTTTACTATGCAAATACTTTGCGAGTGCACTATGCAAACACTATGCATAATAAAATATAATATATTCTAATTATTGTCTAATAAAATAGATAACTTTATAAAAGTATTCTGCTTTTATATAAAAGGTTTTACTATTAGCCTAATAAAATGAATAACTTTATAAAAGTATTCATTTTTATATAAAAAGCTTTTCTATTTTATTACATTAATAATACCAATAAAACAAAACCCGAAAGTGACTTATCACATAAGCATCAATAATCAATATCGTGTGCATCGCGTTAACTACGCCAGACATCGCATTTACTTTTAACACCGGTGTTTCAATAAGTAAGCAGTAAAACTTCCGCCGTTATTTTCATAAAGTATTTTTTCTTTTTCTCAATCCGATAATAATTTTGTTGTGGGGTCCACCAATGATTGTGTTGTTGTTATACGAATATTCCCCTGTTAAAACGAATATTCCCCACCAATCGAATATTATATAACAACTTGCGTATTTTGCAAAATTTATAAATATTACCCATAACTATAACATTATATCAAATTCATTCCATAATATTCAAAAATGATATTTATAGAAAATTCATCTTTATTCATAAAAGTTGGGGTCTTACAACCTCCCTTCTTATGAAATTTTCGCCCTCAAATTAGGGTATGTACCGGTATATCGAAGAGGTAAGGATACCTTGATTTTATTTCGATTCGAACTCCCAAGTCATTTCCTCAACATCGTGGTTTCTCCACAAAACTTTGACTTGAGGTATAACCTCGAGCGTAGAATATGTTCCTTCTTATCCAAGATTTGAACAGAACCTCTTCATACGCCAAATCTTCCGCTATTTCGTCCTGTTCTAACTCAATAATGTGGTTCTGGTCTTCCACATATTTACGTAATATGGATATGTGAAAAACGTTATGAACACGAGACATACTTCAAGTAGTAAGTAGTCTATATGTAAGACCCCTAATTTTATGAAATAAAATTATTCAATTTTTCTATTTAGTAAATAGTTAAATTGATAAAAGTTTAAAGTTATGGGTGAAATGTGCAAATTTTTCAAAATACGCAAGTGGTTATAAAATATTCATTGTTGTTGGGGAATATTCGTTTGGTCGTGGAATATTCTTTCTGTCGGGGAATATTCGTACGACGGCGCGGTATTTTGTGGGCCCCATAACGGATAACTGTCGGAAGAAGAAAATGACAAAATTGAATAACGGCGTAGTTATTTACAATTAACATTTGTTGGAATATCTCGGTGGTTAAAATACAACAATACGCTGTGGTTGCATAATAAACACACTGTACGCATAAAGATTGTTAAATTATTGACCCTTACGTAAGAAGGCACTACTCAATAATTGTTACAGTAATTACTGTTCAATATTTTATTTTATTGATTCAATAATTGCTGCGTTGATATTTTATATTATTGTTGTTTCAATAATTGGCACTGCACAGTATTTTCCATTATATATCAGATCAATAATTCATATTATTTGGAATAATATTATTAGATAGCATTATTGGCAATGTCTAGAAAGTTCTGTCAAGGAGAGGTTTGGTCACCTAATTGCGCGCCAGTAAGGAGAAATCCTTATCGGAAAGCCCCCTCTTTCTTGGGAACTACCTGGTTGTCATTATTATCAGGATTACGTAATATTATTTGTGAATAATTAATTATTGATTTATATGACAATGAAATATTTATTTGATGTGGATATAAATGATGGATTTATTTATGTGGTTATAAATGAAGGAATTAATGTTGAGGTATTTTATCAGTATTTTGTCGGATTGGAGGTATTAAAAGATCAAATCAGTGTTCTTACAACTTTATTGTGTGAGTTATAATTTTTAATCTGACCGTTGGATCGTTGGGATTTTTGGATATGTTATACATATATAAGTTGAGTATATGTTCACAAATTTTGAACCGTTAAAAATGAGCGTATAATTAGTTATGAATTTTAAGAGGTGACTGATTCAGAAATTAGGTTATAAATGATTTTGGTGGAAAATTCTAGAATTGGTGGGCCCCACTTTTAGTTGGTGAGAAATGTGCTCAATTGAATTTTCAAATGTGGTGGGTGGGAATAGTAGCAGGTAAAGCCATCAAAGTGTCATGCGAGTTAAGTCTACTTGACGTGCTAACATTTTCCTATAAATAGAGGTTAAGTTAGAATTGAAAATCACACCGTAATTCATAAATTTTTCTCTTTTCTCTCTAGATTATTGAGTGTATTTTGTGAGTATTTAGATACTTGGTGAGTTGATATTCATCGTCTGCAAGTTTCCTTCACGTCATTATATCCGATATCCAATGTAAGGTCTTTGCTCTTTTGAGGTAAGGTATCGTAAGGGATAGTAAGGGATATTAAGGGATGTTATATTCTTCATAATGATGTTATTCTTTCAATATCATTATACTGACATATTGGTATGAATCTTATTATGGAATTTTTACATTTTTGAGTCTGGGGTTACTATTCACGATACTATGGCTATTATGTATATATATGACACTTATTATTTATATATGACATTATGTACGAATTAATACTATTACGATTTTTATGTACGAATACGGAGTACTATTCACGAGTTACTATTCATGAGTTACTATTCATGAGTTACTATTCACGAGTTACTATTCACGAGTTACTATTCACGGGTACTATTCACAAAAAAAATGGTTTCTTTTTCTGACCAAATTATCGTTGATTTATGATTGTTGCTCTTGAAAATAAATACAGTTATTGATCATATTATTTTTATTATCATATATAACATTTTTATAACCTTGATGTTGAATTTCTCTTTCACTTGAGTGTAAAGATGGGTAGATTATTGGTATGATCGTGACTATAGGTTCTCTTTGGCCAGTTGTCCAAAGTTGAATTATTGACTGGTATGATCATGACCATTGAATTTACAATTGAATATCTTTAACTTAGGTGCAAAGGTGAATTGATCAACATGGTTATAATTATTGTTTATATAAATTCTGAAATGATTATATATTTCTTTGAGATATTAATATATTTGGCATGTTGTGCAAATATGAACTGTTGAGGAATATCTTTGGTCTGCAGTGCAAAGATGAATTGTTGATGAATATCTTTGGCCCGTGAGTGCAAAGATGACTGTTGTTGAATATCTTTGGCCAAGAGTGCAAAAGATGAACCTGCTGATTTAATATATTTGGGTCAGTAGTGAAAAGATGAAGTTATTAGTATGATTATGAACATGAATCGTGATTTGGTATAACCATGATCTTTGATATTTCGTGTAAAGACATGTGATGAAAATTATCTTCGTCTTGGATGCGAAGAGGAATTTAGAATTACAATTATGATTATGAAGTTATTCATATAATTGTGGAAAGGAACTGCTGATTGATGTTCTGAGGGAAAAAACATTGTTGGTGGATTTTTAACATGGAGAAGATAATAGATTTTATGGTCTATTTGACTCTTCTAATGGATTGCTCGTTCCGCTGCAACTATGGTTGAAAAGTTTTATCATCTACCATATGTTCTAAATCTCTTATTACTGATGAAGGATTTTGATAATTTATTTATCTTTAGTCATGATATTCTTTACTGAGCTAGTTGTGCTCACCCTTTTGCTTCACAATTCCTTTCAGGTAATAAGAATGTAGTTGGGTTGAGCGAGGGTAACGGGAAAATAGAACAGTGGTCTCTAGCTGTGGAGGTTCTCCCTAAGCAGTATAGAAAAGTGTTGTATACATCATTTAGTAGTTATATTTGGTGAATCAAATAGGGTGAGGCGAACCCAACTTTGGAAGGGTGTTTTGCCACTATCATACAAGATGTCTAATGACATACAACCTCGTGTCATCATAAGACAGGGATGTGCTCATCCACTTGCTGAGTATATCTACGAGCACTACCTATATAATCTTGGTGTTTGGTTGAAGTATAACTCTCAATTAGAGACAGTGGAGATAATGATATGTCAAGAGAAGACTCACCATTGGAAAGAATATGATAGTAGTCTTCTCATTTTTCTTTGGGGTCTATTGGGTCAACCAAGGATAATTCTGTGGCCATATGATATCTATCATAACCTAGACGCATGGCCTCTCATGTACGAAGGTTTCCTTGATCACTTCCCAAAGATTTTAATTTCTAAAACAGTTTTTGACTATACCTTTATGTAAGGTGCCATTGTGACGTGCTATCCAAGGTTGGGATGTGAGTCACAGTTGGTATATATTTGTATCAAAACTCACAGCATATGTGTTGTTGTATTTTGCTTATTTTACGTACCATGTATTTGGCGACTTGAATGGGTTGGATGGAATGTACCTATTTTGGGGTTGTCACAGCTGGTATCGAGCTTAGGATATGATCTCTCCGGAGATCGGGAATAGAACTAGGAGGAGAGATGAGTAAATCCTTCGCTAGTGTGTCCCTGCCTAAGCTTATTTGTTGGTCAGTCATAATATCGAGATATTATGTGATATGTTAATTTGCTCAATTAACCCTTGTTTTGAAGCTGTATTCTAGAATTATATCTGAAATATAGGAGATGAGCAATGGAGAAATCATTATGACAGTGGAAGATGGAATCGAAATGAAAGTAAGGTATTTTCAACTCTTTGAAATACTGAGTACGTAAATTTGTGGGACGAAATTTCATAAGGAGGGAGATTGTAAGACCCCGAATTTTATGAAATAAAATTATTCAATTTTTCTATTTAGTAAATAGTTAAATTGATAAAAGTTTAAAGTTATGGGTTAAATGTGCAAATTTTTCAAAATAACGTAAGTGGTTATAAAATATTTATCATTGTTTGGGAATATTCGTTTGGTCGTGGAATATTCTTTCGTCGGAGAATATTCGTATGACGGTAGCGATCTTTTGTGGGCCCCATAACGGATAAGCCGCGTAGGAAGAAGAAAAAAGACAAAATTGAATAACGACGTAGTTGTTACAATTAACATTGTTGGAATACCCGGTGGTTAAAAATACAACAATCTGGCGTGGGTTGCGATAAGAATAATACCAGATTGCATGAAGATTGTTAAATTATTGACCCTTACGTAAGAAGGCACTACTCAATAATTGTTACGATAATTACTTGCTCAATATTTTATTTTATTGATTCAATAATTGTTGCGTTGATATTTTATATTATTGTTGTTTCAATAATGGCACTTCGCATATATTTTCCATTATATATCGATCAATAATTCATATTATTTGGAATAATATTATTAGATAGAATTATTGGCAATGTCTAGAAAGTTCATCAAGGAGAGGTTTGGTCACCTAATTCATGCCCAAGAAGGAGAAATCCTTATCGAAAAGCCCCCCTCTTTCCAGGAACCGCCCTCGTTTGTCATTATTGTGATTCTATAATATTATTTATGAATAATTAATTATTGATTTATATGACAATGAAATATTTATTTGATGTGGATATAAATGATGGATTTATTTATGTGGTTATAAATGAAAGAATTAATGTTGAGGTATTTTATCGATTATTTTTGTCGGATTGGAGGTATTAAAAGATCAAATCAGTGTTCTTACAGCTTTAATTATGTGAGTTATAATTTTTAATCGACCGTTGGATCGTTGGGATTTTTGGATATGTTATACATATATAAGTTGAGTATATGTTCACAAATTTTGAACCGTTAAAAATGAGCGTATAATTTGTTATGAATTTTAAGAGGTGGTGATTCGTAAATTAGGTTATAAATGATTTTGGTGGAAAATTCTAGAATTGGTGGGCCCCACTTTTGGTTGGTGAGAAATGTGCTCAATTGAATTTTCAAATGTGGTGGGTGGGAATAGTAGCAGGTAAAGCCATCAGGTTGCAGGTTAAGTCTGCTTCGGCGTGCTAACATTTTCCTATAAATAGAGGGTTAAGTTAGAATTGAAAATCACACCAGAATTCATAAATTTTCTCTTTTTCTCTAGATTATTGAGTGTATTTTGTGAGTATTTAGATACTTGGTGAGTTGATATTCATCGTCTGCAAGTTTCCTTCAACGTCATATCCGATATCCAAATGTAAATCTTTTGCTCTTTTTTGAGGTAAGGATAGTAAGGGATATTAAGGGATGTTATATTCTTCATAATGATGTTATTCTTTCAATATCATTATACTGACATATTGGTATGAATCTTATTGTGGAATTTCTATATTTTTGAGTCGGGGTTACTATTCACGATATCAAGACTATTCATGTATATGACACTATTTACGATATATGACATTATATACGAATACTGTATTTACTATATTTGAATTGAGTACTATTCATGAGTTACTATTCACGAGTTACTATTCATGAGTTACTATTCACGAGTTACTATTCATGAGTTACTATTCACGAGTTACTATGCATGAGTTACTATTCACGGGTACTATTCACAAAAAAAAATTGGTTTCTTTTTCTGACCAAATTATCGTTGATTTATGATTGTTACTCTTGAAAATAAATGCGATTATTGATCATATTATTTTTATTATCATATATAACATTTTATAACCACGATGTTGAATTTCTCTTTCACTTGAGTCTAAAGATGGGTAGATTATTGGTATGATCGTGACTATGTGTTCTCTTTGGCGATGAAGTGCAAAGTTGAATTATTATTTGGTATGATCATGATTATTGAATTTACAATTGAATATCTTTAACTTAGGTGCAAAGGTGAATTGATCAACATGGTTATAATTATTGTTTATATAAATTCGAAATGATTATATATTTCTTTGAGATATTAATATATTTGGCATGTTGTGCAAAATATGAGCTGTTGAGGAATATCTTTGGCGAAGAGTGCTGAGATGATGATCGTTGACGAATATATTTGGGTCAGAAGTGCAAAGATGAAGTTATTAGTATGATTATGAACATGAACTGTGATTTGGTATAACCATGATCTTTGATATTTCAGGTAAAGACATGTGATGAAAATTATCTTCGTCCTGGATGCGAAGAGGAATTTAGAATTACAATTATGATTATGAGTTATTCATATAATTGTGGAAATGAACTGTTGATTGATGTTACTGGGAAAAAACATTGTTGGTGGATTTTTAACATGGAGAAGATAATAGATTTAATGGTCTATTTGACTCTTCTAATGGATTGCTCATTCCGCTGCAACTATGGTTGAAAAGTTTTATCATCTACCATATGTTCTAAATCTCTGATTTATTACTGATGAAGGATATTGATAATTTATTTATCTTTAGTCATGATATTCTTTACTGAGCTAGTTGTGCTCACCCTTTTGCTTCACAATTCCTTTCAGGTAATAAGAATGTAGCTGGGTTGAGCGAGGGTAACGGGGAAATAGAATGGTGGTCTCTATCTGTGGAGGTTCTCCCTAACCAGTATAGAAAAGTGTTGTATACATCATTTAGTAGTTATATTTGGTGAATCAAATAGGGTGATGTGAACCCAACGTTGGAAGGGTGTTTTGCCACTATCATACAAGATGTCTAATGACATACAACCTCGTGTCATCATAAGACAGGGATGTGCTCATCCACTTGCTGAGTATATCTACGAGCACTACCTATATAATCTTGGTGTTTGGTTGAAGTATAATTCTCAATTAGAGACAGTGGAGATAATGATATGTCAAGAGAAGACTCACCATTGGAAAGAATATAATAGTAATCTTCTCATTTTTCTTTGGGGTCTATTGGGTCAACTAAGGATAATTCTGTGGCCATATGATATCTATCATAACCTAGACGCATGGCCTTCCATGTATACGAAGGTTTCCTTAAGCACTTCCCAAAGATTTTAATTTCTAAAAGCAGTTTTTGACTATACCTTTATGTAAGTTTCGCCATTGTGACATGCTATCCAAGGTTGGGATGTGAGTCACAGTTGGTATATATTTGTATAAAACTCACAGATATGTGTTGTTGTATTTTGCACGACAATTGTTGTAATAAAGTTGTAGTTGTTTTCTGTACCATGTATTTGACGACTCAGAATGGGTTGGATGGAATGGACCTATTTTGGGGTTGTCACACTATAGGCCACAGTTCCTACTCGATCGAGGATTAAAATGGGCCGATGAATCGAGGATCGAGCTTTCCTCTCTTTCCAAATCTCGTAACTCCTTTCCATGGAACAATACATAACAACACATGATCTCCTATATCGAATTCCACATCCTTTCGATGAAGATCATCATAACTCTTTTGTCGATCTTGTGAAGTTTTTATACATTGCCAGATCGTTTGAATCTTTTCTGTAGTCATACGTACCAACTCCGGTTCCAACAATGTTGCTTCACCCACCTCTCATCCAAAGATAATTTGGAGAACGACACTTTTTCCATACAACGCTCGAATGGAGCCATGCCAATATTTGCTTGATAACTGTTGTCAGAGGAAAACTCCACCAATGGTAAGAACTTGTCCTAACTTCCCTTGAAATCAAGGACACAGTAGTCTTAATAGATCTTCAAGAGTTTGAATATTCCTCTCCGATCGTCCGTCTGCCCGAGGATGATATGCCGAAAGCTAAATCGTAGAATTTGTGCCTATAGCTTTTTCGCAAACTAACCCAAAATCGTGAAGTGAATCTTGGGTCTCGATCAGAAACTATGGATACGGGCATACCATGCAGTAGGGGTGAAAATCGGTCCGAGTAGTTCGGTACCCGATTCAGATTCGACCCAAAAATATGATCCGGGTCTCAGATTCGGTAGATATTTGAGTCGAATATGGGTCAAGCTCGTTTTTTCCTTATAATACTGAACCTCGAATATGAGCACAGTACCACTCGCTCATTTTAGGGTTCGAGTTTACCTCTATTGTCTGAGCCATACTCGATCCATACTCGATAAACCTACTCGTTTCAGGTTCGTATCCTTAATATCTGTCATCTGATAAGGGAATGGAAAAGGCTTTATCTTAGCCGTTACGCGTTCGGCGTTTCAGTGTTTGGTTTTCTACCATATGTTCCTTTCGAGTTTTGTCTCTTGAAACTTCTGAGTTCAGACTTTAGAGTTTAGTCGCTTCGTTTATAGAGAAATCTAGTCTCGAGCCTCGAGGGGGTGAGATTTGATGCTGAAAACTGAATCATCCCACCACAAAAGAAGATCGATGCGTTATGTGTAAGTCAGTTCTTTTATATTTTCTTCTTCTAATCTTCTCTTTCACTCAAGTAATCTATATATATGTATAACTTTAATATTTCTTATCCAGCCATGGCCCAATCCCCCAATTTCTTGTCTCTCCGCCTCGATCCAAAAATCAAAGTCAAATTAATTCTGTTATACTAAAAATCCCCAATTAGTAAAATTAGAACCCTAATTTATAGCTTTCAAGTTTCAATTTTATCTTATTCAATTCAATGGAACACTTTGAGGCTTTAGGTATATTCTTTTATATGTAATTTTAATTTCTTAACACCATTTGGATTTGATTTTGATTTTTGAATTGCATATGCTATAGAACATGTTCTGAAACTTGGGTTTGAATCATATCTTTATGTTTGTAATGCCTTAATTCATATGTTAATATATATACCTAATATATTGATTTGCGTCTTGCAATTTTACTTCTCTAATGAAATTCATTAATTTATTATGGGTATATGCAGTGTAATACAATTCATCACCACTATTTTCTATTTTCTTGTTTTTGCTAAATTATTTGAGGTCTTATTACGATTTTGTTGTTGTTGTGGAAATCTGCTTCTTTCTGAAAACCAAGTATAAATTATCTGTATGGTGAAATTATTTTGTATATGTTAAGCACCTAAATTAGAACTATGTACCTCAATTATATATATATGTACTTAATTTTGTGAGACATAGTTTAAATCATTTATTATACTAATAAACTTGTGACTGTTGTCATTTTCTTTCAGTAAGATGCAATTTTGCTTCTCTAATGAAATTCATTAATTTATTATGGGTATATGCAGTGTAATACAATTCAACAGCCCTTGTTTGTGTTTAAAGCCATGTTTGTTTGTTTCAGCTTATTCAAAACAACTTATAGCTTATTCTTAGGGTCTGTTCAACAACCCTTGTTTGTTTGTTTCAAATTTTATTCAAAATAGCTTATAGCTTATTCTTAGGGTCTGCTCAACATCCCTTGTTTGTTTGTTTCAAACTTATTCAAAATAGCTTTATAGCTTATTCTTAGGTTTATTTTATTATACATGCATATGTTATATCCTTTGTATCTAATTTCGATATTTTTTTATTTATTTGTTTGAGGTAACAATGAGATCATAAGTTTGATTGAAGACCCATCGGACCATCTCAAGTGCCGAATACTCAAACCGAAAATCAACCTCAACTAATTGGTGATTCTCACCAGATAATGCTATCGAGGTTGAAGTTGAAGCTAAGCATGAGAAAAAAAAAAAAAAAAAGACCTCAAAAGCACGGGACGAGTTTATTGTTGTGACATTAAAAGATGGAACTAAGAAGGTTGAGTGCAAGCATTGCCATTCAAGGCTTGCTTCTTCAAAATTCGGGTTCTACCAGTCATTTGAATAGGCACATGAACTCTTACTCTATTCGGTGGCTTCAATTTTCGCTCCTAATACCCAAGCAAAGCAGGTATTATCTTATCCTACTTTAGAAGTTAAAGGTAAAACTGGTAACTTGAATTTCTTCAAGTATGATAAAGAAAAGTAAGGAGCTTTTTGCTAAGATGATATGTGTGCATGAATACCCCCTTTTTTGTATGATTGAGCATGAATTTTCATACTATTTTTGAAAACTTTGAATCCAAGATTCGATCCCATTTTTAGAGTGATGAAGGGATCGATTGCATGAAGCTTTATGCTTTGAGAGAAAAAAATTAAGGCTCGTTTGATGGTATTAGTAGGATAAGTTTAACTTCCGATTTATGGACTTCTAATCAAACTATTGGTTATATGTGTCTCATCGCTCATTTTTTGGATTCGGATTGGAACTTGCATAAAAGGGTTATCAATTTTTGTACCATGGCACCTCCACATAATCGGGTCTTATGATTTTCGATTCTATTTTGCATTGTATAACTGAGTGGGGAATTAAAAATAAAATATCGACCGTCACTCTTGATAATGCATCTGCAAATGATTCTGCTGTAAGGCATCTTAGGGATAATTTTACATTGAAAGGTGGCCTTTATTTTAGCGGTAAAGTATTTCATGTTAGATGTTGTGCCCACATTCTTAACTTGATGGTGCAAGATAGTTTGGGGATTATCCAAAATGTTATTCAAAACGTTCGTGAGACTGTCAAGTACTTGAAAATTTCTCCATCTCGTCTTCATAAATTTGGTGAGATTGTGAAAAATTTGCAATTACCGTCTTCAAAAAGATTGATCTTAGATATCCCCACTAGGTGGAACTCCACATATGCCATGTTAGAGTCTGCTTTGCAATTCAAGGATGTGTTCCCATTGTACAAAGAGAGAGACCTTCATTACAACTCTTTGCCTAGTAAGGAAGATTGGGACAGGGCTGAGAGGGTTATTAAATTTTTAGAAGTGTTTAATGAAGCAACAAATGTGTTTTCTGGCTGTGAATATCCTACTTCCAATTTGTTTTTACCTGAGATTTGGAAAATCAAGGAGCTGTTGAATGAAACTATTGTTGATGATTGTGAATATATGAAAGAAATGGCTTACAAGATGAAAGAGAAGTTTGATAAATATTGGGGACAATGC
This sequence comes from Panax quinquefolius, assembly GCA_020205615.1. NCBI lineage: Eukaryota > Viridiplantae > Streptophyta > Magnoliopsida > Apiales > Araliaceae > Panax > Panax quinquefolius. The sequence goes on from CM035167.1 coordinate 123,772,954, forward strand.
AACTTACTGATGGCTATTGCATCTATCTTAGATCCAAGATATAAGATGCAATTAGTTATATTTTGTTTCCCAAAGATGTATGTCAGTGAGTTTGAAGCAAAGAGGAACTTAACACTTGTTCAAAATGCTTTGCAAGAACTATTTGATGAATATGTGTCACTTTACAATGCAGAACAAGTTGTTAATAGTCAATGTGGAACTTCAATTGCTAAACCAATGGTTTCTATTGGTGGATCTAAGAGTAAGACCAAGAGTAGAGCAGAGTTTGACAGTTGGGCTCAAAACATGGACATTGCATCCCCATGTTTGAAGTCTGATTTGGAAATTTACTTGGAAGAAGGGAGATTGGTTTGTAATGTTGATGATAATTTTGATGCTTTAAAATGGTGGAAGGCAAACACTTTAAAATTCAAGGTTTTGTCTAGGATGGCAAGAGATATATTGTCCATACCTGTGACTACTGTGGCCTCCGAATCAACATTTAGTGCTGGGGGAAGGGTTCTTGACCAGTTCAGGAGCTCTTTAAAGCAGAATACCTGTTGAGCTTTGATTTGCACAGTGATTGGTCATGGTGAGTATAAGATTAAGAAAAGCATTATTGTAAGTATTAATTTATTTAATTGTTTTTACATAAATAAACACATGCAAATAATATCATGGATTAATATTAGTTGTTTGACAATGCAGGCTGATGAAGATTCAATGCAGGAGGTGAGCTTGGAGATCGAAGTGCTGATGCAGTGAAAAAATTTATAATATATTGCTGATATTGTGATATATTGTTGTTTACATTTCAGTTTTTAAATTGAACTATTGAACTGTTGAACTTGGACCGTTAGACTTTGAGCATTTTGGAATTTGGTTTATGAAATGGTGTCAAACTATTAGCTTTAGTACTTGAGTTTGGAATTTGGAGTTTAAATATTTGACTTACAGCCTTGAGTTGATAACGCACAACTAGTTTGGTGTAAAGTCTGAAAAAAGATAAGTTTCTTATCTTTTTTATTTTGACATTTTCTTTTATTTTTTTACTAGTTAGTTTTTTACTTGTTTCTAACCATCTTCTATATTTGCAGGATTTAAGCTTGGACTTTAGGCCTTGGATAATAGATTTGCAGAAAAGAAATGAAAAGTTGTTTTACAAACTTCTAATTGATAATGTTGAGGAACTGCTACCAATAGTGACAATAGTGTACACCCCAGTAGTTGGTGAAGCTTGCCAGAAACATCAGCTTGAATGAGAAACCTTGGCTTTCTCTGCAAGATGCCAGGGGGTTGGATCACGCTACGGTTAGTCAATATATCCTTTTGTTTCATCATTCTTTTGCAAGTACATGTTTATGTCTAATTTATATAGGATAATAATTAATTCTAGTATGACACCAGAAAACAGGCAATGGTGGTATAAACCTTCTGGACCACTAATTATCTCGACAACCAGTTGTCAGAGGGTTGTCAAAGTCTATGATATTTGTGATGGGGAGCATATCATGAAGTGGGAGGTGCAGAAGCTTTGTGTTGGCAATGGACTATTCAAGCCCTTTGCAAAGGAGAAACAGGGAAAAGTGGTTGTAGCAGAGGCGTAAAATATTTCTCTATGGGATGTGAACTCTCTCAATCCTCAACCCTTTGCCCATTTCTTCATCCTGTAGGAAAATTTACGCACTTCATGTGAATAATATAGATCTTTGAAATGGGTGGAGGAGTTCGGACAAAGGTAACAATTCTCTTTGATACCCTATGTTCTTCAAATGATTATCCGGTTTACTTATCTCTTGCCTTTTGGTGAAGTCTTTTTGTTCTAGCATAGTTTTGATATTTAACAGGATACTACTATGAATTTCTTTTGATAATTTATGTAAAAGTTTAATATGACTTAACAATATGTGATATTAATATTATCATATTCCTTTCATGGTCAAGTGATTCTCTTGTTTACATTGAATGTGTTCTATCTTTCTTTTTTTAGCAAGAAGTGATCTATGTTCATTTTACGAGTAAATAAAATTGTCTTGTTCAAATCTAAGAACCATTCTAGTGGAATAAAAATTTGGTGTGTAACATCAAAGAAAGATCGAAATGTAATCGGCTACACAAAGATGAGCCTTCTGATTTATTACATGACTAGAGAATGTGAAACCTTGTCCAAAGGAGATGAAATGTGATGTTGAGGTGGGATTCATTCATTTTATGTTATTTCTAATTCTTTGTTCTATATGCATACATATGTTAATCTCCTTTCAAAGATTTATTTGTTGTTCTTTATAAATTATTTGTAAGTTGATTTTACCAACTTTTTCTATATCTGAAATCTATTTCTCACTTGCTACTTTTGGGATCAATCGGGGTTTGCGTGAAGGAAGATTTTGTCTGCATGCAGACCAAACTCAAAGAAAGATATCGTGAAGTTTTTAAAGAAAGATCAAAAGAGTTAAATGAGGAGTTGTGATATCCTGTTTTGTGAGCGTTTGTAATTATATTTAGAAACAAATGTCGATTTTGCCATCGTTTGAACACATGTATTTTTATATAAAAATGAAATTTAAGTTTTTTTAAGTTTTCATTTTATGTCTTATTTTGGTGTGATCCATCTAAGACTCGAGCTCGAATAGAAAGGTTTCATGAATTACTCGCTGTGAAAACGAAGTCGAGTAACTCCGAGCCGAGTAGTATCGAGTAATTTATCGAGTCGAACTTGAGCAGTCTTGAAAATTATCAGTTCGAATTCGAGTCGAACCTGAACACAAATTTTTTGATCCGAGTCGAGCTTGAGTATTATGGTGTTGGATCGACTGGGATCATTTTCACCCCTACCATGCGGTCTTACAATCTCATTTATGTACATCTGAGCAAGACGTTCAAGTGTATAAGTTTTCAGATCGGTAAGAAATGAGCGAGACTTGGTCAATCTATCAACAATGACCCAAATCACATCTATACCTTGAGAAACCTTAGGAAGACCCCAGAATTTAAATCCATGGTAATGTGCTCCCACTTCCATTCCGGAATTTCAAGTGGTTGCAATGGACCTTTTGGTACTTAATGCTCCGCTTTAACTCGTTGACAAGTTAGACACCTTGAGATAAACAATGCTTATCTCTCTTCATATTGCTCCACCAAAATGTATGGCGAATATCATGATACATTTTGGTACTCCCAAGATGGATTGCAAACGGTGTGTTGTGCACCTCCATCATGATTTTATACTTTAAATCGTGGTCGTTAGGAACACAATGTCCAAGTTGACTCGTAGTATTCCTTCTTCATCGATTCTTGCTTGGCAGATAGCACCTTCTTGCACTTTCTTCCTCATACGCATCACTCCACGTCCAGTAGCTCGAAAGCGACTTTAACTTTATCAATTAAAGTCGGTTGTACTCAGATATTCACCATCATCACATGGGTCCTTGGAGTCTTTAACTCTATCTCCATCCTTTGCAAGTCACACAAAATGGGCCTTTGTGTTGACCATATCGCACTCAGACTTGCATATGATGATCTTACACTCAATGCGTCGCCTACCACGTTCCCTTTTCCAGGATGGTATTGGATGGTATGATCATAATCTTTCAACGATTCAAGCCAACGTCGTTGTCACATGTTGAGTTCCTTTTGAGTGAAGAAATATTTGAGGCTTTTATGATCCGTAAAGATCTCCACCTTCTCCCCATACAAGTAATGCCTCCAAATTTTAAGTGCGCGAAGACAACAATCTGCTAACTCTAGGTCATGAGTAGGATAATTCCTCTCATATTCTTTAAGTTGTCTTGAGGCATAGGCTATGACTTTCCCATGTTGCATGAGAACACATCCCAACCCCTTTACCGAAGCATCATCAGAGACGACAAATCCCTCCGAGCAGGATGGTATTGCCGAGCAGTCTTTGAAATGAGTCTCCTCTTGAGTTTTTGAAAACTCTTCTCACATTCTTCGCTCCAACCAAACTTTGTATCTTTCCGAAGTCACCGAGTTAATGGAGTAGCTATTTGAGAAAATCCTTCCACGAATCTCCGATAATAACCAAATTTAAGCCGAGAAAGCTACGCATGCTTGAGTCATCGATTTAGGTTGCTCCCAGCTTTGAATTTCTTCAATCTTTGCCGGGTCAACTGATATTCCATGTCTTAATACTACGTGCCCAAGGAATGCTACTTCCTCAAGCCAAAACTTACATTTCTTCAACTTGGCATAAAGCTTGTATTCACGAAGCTTTTTGGAGTGTCGACCTCAAGTGTTGCTCATGATCTTCACGGCTTTTGGAATAAATAAGGATGTCATCAATAAAGATGACCACAAAGTGATCCAAATATTCCCTTGAATACTCGATTCATCATATCCATGAAGGCAAAGAGGAGCATTAGTCAATCCAAAGGACATGACTAGAATTCATAATGCCCGTGATCGAGTTAAAGCCGTCTTTGGAATGTCATCTGTTCTAATCTTCAATTGGTGATATCCGGAACGAAGATCAATCTTTAAAAAGAATTTGGCTCCTTGCAACTGGTCAAACAGGTCATCAATACGTGGCAATGGGTACCTATTTTTGATGGTGACAGGATTCAACTCCTGATAATCAAAACAAAGTCGCATACTACCATCTTTCTTTTTCACGAATAGAATAGGAGCACCCCAAAGAGAAGTACTAGGACGAATAAAGCCAATGTCTAACAATTCCTGCAGTTGGGTCTTTAACTCCTGAAGTTCAATAGGAGCTATTCAATATGGGGCTTTGGAAATGGGTTTTGTACCGGGTTCAAGGTCGATACAAAATTCAATTTCACGCTCTGGGGGTAGGCCAGGAAGTTCTCCAGGGAATACGTCAGGAAATTTATTAACAATAGAAATATCATCCAAAACTGACATATTTTTGTTTAGATCTGTGACGTGGGCTAAGAAAGCTTGACATCCGTTTTTCAATAAACGAATAGCTTTATGGCTTGAGATGACCGTGATTGATTTTAATGGTTTGGTCGCTTGAATTCGCATAATAGGTTGATTAGGAATATGAAAGCTAACAACCTTACGAAAATAATCAATTTTAGCATGATGAGTAGTTAACCAATCAATCCCTAGAATCACGTCAAATGCAAGTATTTTCAATGAAATAAGATCGACAAGTAATGTGAGGGTATCGATTTGAACCAAACAATACTTATAAATAGTGGATGTAATGAAGGTTTCTCCCAACGAGTTTCCTCGAGATAAGTCAAAGTCTAATTTCTCCGAGTCAAATTTAATCGTTGAGCACAAGTAGGAGAAATAAAAGAATGGGTAGAACCCAGTATCAAATAAAGTATAGACTTCGCTAGAGTTTATGATAAGCTTACCCATGATGACCTCATTCGGGTTCCTTGCTTTACGGGAGGTCACAACAAACGCTCTCCTCAGACGGGCTTTGACTTTTTCGGGGACGACCTTTGGTGCCTCCATTCTAGCTAAACTTGTCTTGGTGAACGACAAAATTGGGCTAAGTGACCTTCTCTTCCACAATTATAACATGCTTTGACTGGCATCGCTAGTTTTGACCGATGTGTCCCTCCCTCCGCATTTGAAGCATATGATAGGTGGTCGTTTCTCCTTCCTTAACAACGGGTCTTTGGTCCGACGTCTTTCCATCATTATTGAATCTTCTCTTCTTGAAATGTCTATTCTTATTGCTTTGGCCCTGATTACCATCGAAGTGGTTACCATTTTTGGCCTGTTGATTCCATCCACGCTTGTTGTCATCGTTTCGATGACTGCTCTCACTGGTATTATCATTTTGCCGGCTGCTCTCTTTTGGTTGCGTTGACTCATTATCGCGCTCCACTAACTGAGCCCTATTTACAACATCTGAATACAAATACAATTTATGAGAAATAAGATGTTAACGTATCTCTGGCTTCAAACCTCTTAAAAACATACGCGTCACTCTCTCTTCATTATCCACCAAGTGGGACGCAAACCGGGACAACTCGGCAAACTTAGCTTCATACTGCGATACAGTCATATTATTCTGCTCCAACTTGATGAACTCCACCTCCTTCATGTGATGAATACTTTCGGGAAAGTACTTGTCATTGAATAGTTCTTGGAACTTCTCCCAAGACATTTTTAGTGCGGCAGGTTGAGTACGCTTTGCTGATTCCCACCAGTAATCTGCCTCTCCTCGCAACATAAAGGCGGCAAAGGGAACCTTTTGCTCATCGGAGCATCCCAAGACATCAAATATCTTGGTGATCTACTTTATCCATGCTTCTACCTTAAGTGGTTTTGGCTCTCTAATAAACTCCGGTGGTCCCAGCTCCTTGAACTGTTTAGCGGTGATCGTCCGAGAGTTTCCAGTGTTTCCACCTACATTTTGGATAGGAGCCACTCTCACCTGCTGTTACATGAATTGCATAAAGCCTCTGAACATTCCATCATTCATCATTTGGTCAGTGTTGTTGTTTGCATGAGGATTGTCGCCTTCCTGATGCACATTATCCTGATTATTGATATGTGGTGAATCAACGGTCGCCTGTGCTCCATTGCTATTCTCAACATTCTCGGATGTCATTTTCAGATACTGCCATAAAACAAAATGTTAATTGACATGCAACATATTATCCTTATATTCTGACCGACCAATTAAATACCAAAAAAAACTTAGGTAGGTCATACTAGCGAAGGAATTCCCCGTCTCTCCCCTCCTAGTTCTAGTCTCACTTCTTAGCTAGGGATCATATCCCTAAGCTCTGATACCAACTTTGACGCCCCCAAAATAGGTATACATCACCTATTTTGAGTCGCTAAATACATGGTACAGAATACAAATACAATCTTTAATATAAAGCAAGAGAGTTGTGAGTTTTAATACAAATACTGTCTTCTAGACAATATCCACTCTTAGAATAAGTCCTCATTACATTTATTGTCACACTATTTAACAGAATAGTGAAGACTACTAATACTATCATCTGGTCCATCACTCCGTTCCCCGACTCGTCCCAGTTATATTCTCATTTCCTGAAGAGAACAATGAAAGAAAGGGTGAGCTCAACTAGCCCAGTAAGAAATATTATGACTAAGATAATGCAGAATAAATTATCATTAGCCTTCAACAGTGTTAAACTGATAAAATATAACAAACATCAAGTTTAACTGTAGCGGAATAAGCAATCCATTAGAAGAGTCAAGTAGAGAATAAAATCTACTATCTTCTATGATTTAAAAGTTTTTTCATGACTTTTATATCACGAGACTCGACTTAATAAATAATCCACATCATCCCCGCACTACTACGCCAAGGATATTCATTAGTATCACAACCACAAATTATCCACGCACCACGCCCAAGGATATTCGTGTGTTCATCAATGGTCATGATCATGCCAACCCATCGTCCATTAATGCACTACTCGTCGATGAGGACTTTTTCCACATCATTTATAACATTAAGGTCATGATTACACCGAATAATCACTCGGTCATAATCATACCAAGTCCATCTATGCACTACTGTGCCACGCAGGCGACTTTCAACAAAATATAAACATAAGGATGATGACAATGATATAAGAATTCAATAAAACAAGTTCAAGAATTAATTTATTCAGAACTAATAACGTCCAAATTGTCAACATGATACTTTTGTAGAGTAAAATTCAAGAATGCTCGAAGAATATTTCCATGAAAAGATATCTTTGGATGCTTAAATATCAAGGATATTCCACTAATTTCATGGAGTATGAAGTTAATGTTTTAACCAATGAGTATAATAAAGAATGGAATAACAAAAGAAATCACCATGTATGCGATATAGATCGCACATGCGAGTTATTCAACCAAGGCATGAGCCACATATGGGCTAGGGTGGGTCAGATGGCAGTGGTTTTTTTGCCAAATATTTAGTACATATATATCTTCATAAGCCCTTGCCACCGCCTTAGCCCGCTTTCTTCCTAAAGTTCTAGCCTAGAGCAGGAGATTTTACAAGAAGAAAATCAAAGCACATCCTAAAGTTCTCTTACATTTTTCGTCTCTACCCGCCCTTCTCCTCTCCCAAATAAATTTCAAAACTTCTTTCCAGTTAGAGCAAGAAAGAGGAAAGTTTCGTGATTTGTGTGGTGTGGCTGTAACTGGCATTTAAGGGATAACAAGAGCTTATAAACAAGCAGGCATAAGGTATTTTGACTTGCCTTGATTATATTTTATCATAGAATGTGAGTATTTGATCAAGGTTAATTTACTTATGCATAGTGACAATTTATTAGTTTAAGGGAATTTGGTAATATAAAATAGTGTTAGCAGTGGATGAGAATTAAGCATAACAACAGAAAATTTATATGTTATGTAGGTATGTAAATAGAGATTTTTAAGGTTAACTGCTATGAATGATTATTGATATGCTATTTGACTGCTATGGAGTGAGATTAAGCACAAGGAGATAGGTTGGGTTGTGGAGTTATAAGGATGTTATTATGGGTTTATGATGTAAATGAATGGCTGTGAGATTGGTAACAGAAAACTATGCACGCTACATGTTTGTTAAAAGTCCCAAGTGGACTGTTTTGGCTAAAACTTGATAAATAGATGGGATCAAGGCTTGGGATAAATAAGTACACTATATATAAGGTTAAGAGAGGTGTTTTGACATGCTAAATGGAAGTGAAGAGCAAATTTTAGCGAAAACCAATTGTTAAAAAAAAAATTAGCATGTCAAGCACTGTTTTGGGGCGATCTATTAAGACGATACCATGATTGTGTTATAAGTTCTAAAAGTACTTTTATGTGGTAAATGTAATATATCTAAATTTGTGTACAACCAAGCTTTTGTTTTAAAGGTTTTATAATTTCTAGAACTACTCCCTTGTGTTATATTCTATGTACTTAAACAGGGAGATAAACCATCATGTGGTTAGAAAAATGAGATTAGGAAATAATAGTCATGTTAAACTAAAGGTTGTCATTCATAGTAGTAGAAATTGTAGTGGATAAGGTCGGGACTCTCTTTTGAGTTCTCGGTCAACTTGATTAAGACATTTGTACAACTTGATTTGTACTTTGTTAAATTTAGAGGTGTGCAAATTGCCTTGTCTCCAAAAAATTGTAGTATATTAAGAGTAAATCGGTTATAACTTGGAAATAGGATGAAAGGTGGTCACGCCTAATGGCATTACCGCAGAACCATTATGGGAGCAAGATCTAGGGATTTCCTTGGCTTAATGATCAACCTACTTATGTTTATCGATTATTCTATTAATGTGTCCGAATGCTATATAAACAAATTAATGGTATATGCATGAAAGGTTGGTCAAAGCATAGGATAAGCAATAGGGGTCTGCGGTGGATGATAATAACAACAAAGAATCGCCGCCTTTCGACACTAATAAGTTGCAACATTATAATTTGATTGATAGATTGATTCGTCTTGTTTTGACTCTCACTGTTTCCACCGCCACTTACAGAGCGAGCATTTTCAACTATGAAACATGTTAAAACAAATTTCTTCGTGATAAAATGGGAGAAGAGTTTTTAGTAAATGCTATGATGATTTATATTGAACGAGAGCTTGTTGAAAATATCGATTCAGATTCCATAATGGGATTTAATTCTATTCTACAAAGCATAGAAGAATGCGCTTAAATAGTGTGTGTTTTGTTTCCTTTTTCTTACATTTTATGTACCTTTGAACTTTTTACTACTATGTATGATTTTGAATTTATGATTGATTTTGGTGGGACAATTTCGATGTATATGGTTGGTACTTAGTAGCTGGGAGGAAAAAAATCCAGCTCGCCCTTGATTCCAACAGAATAATAAATAATGAATCCGGTCCCGCCAGAAACGCACAAAACAGGATATTCCAATGAATAATAAAGAATGGAACCAGTCCGCCAGAAACGCATGCATACATGATATTCCAACAAAATAATAAAGATCGGAACTGGTCCCCAGTAAAAACGCATATGAGATAGGATATTCCAATGTAATAATAAAGATTTGGAACTAGGTCCGGCGTAGAAATGAATGAATAAGATATTCCAATGAATAATAAAGAATGGAATAATAGAAGAATTTCACCAAGTATAGGGTATCCCGCGTATATAGGTTATTCCAACATAATAATAAATAATGGAATAACAGAAGTTATCTTCATGAATACAAAAGAAATAATACCACTTACAGGTACAACAAATAATATCCCTCACTAGTAAAAGAAGCTGAATATAAGAGTAGGAAGGAGCAGAATACTTTTCTATAGCTCTCTATAATTTCTCTCTCAGAGTTTCAATTGAATTCGTTAGAAATAATGAAGGAATGAGCTTTATTTATAGAAAAATGGACCGCATAGTAACTAACTCATGAACGGTCTGTATTGATTTACTTTAATTTGATGGTCCATATTTAAATCAAAATCTTTTAAATAAAATATAATATATTCTATTTATAATCTAATAAACCGAATAACTTTATAAAAGATTTTACTATGCAAACACTATGCATAATAAAATATAATATATTCTAATTATTGCCTAATAAAATAGATAACTTTATAAAAGTATTACATTTTATATAAAAAGGTTTTCTTATTAGCCTAATAAAACGAATAACTTTATAAAAGTATTACATTTTATATAAAAAGCTTTTTTGTTTTATTACATTAATAATACCAATAAAACAAAACCGAGTGACTTATCACATAAGCATCAATAATCAATCTACCGTGTCTATCTAACTCACGCCAGACATCGTATTCTTTACTTTAACACCGGGTGTTTCAACAAAGTTAACAGTAAAACTTTCGCCGTTATTTTCATAAAGTATTTTTGTCTTTTTCTCAATCCGACAATAATTCCATTGTGGGGTCCACCAATGATTGTGCCGTTGTATGAATATTCCCTGTTAAAACTAATATTCCCCGACTAATCGAATATTATATAACAACTTGCGTACTTTGCAAAATTTATAAATATTACCCACAACTATAACATTATATCAAATTCATTCCATAATATTCAAAAATGATATTTATAGAAAATTCATCTTTATTCATAAAAGTTGGGGTCTTACAAAACAGCTTTGTAAAGTCGTTAAAAAGAAATGATGTACAAGGACTATAAATATAAAAAGATCAAGCATGTTAGGTTGATTTTATGATGTAATAGATAAGCTTGTCATCGATTGTCGAAAGTTAATCGCACTGTAAATCGTAGTCCGCCAGGAGAGTCAAGGAAAACTCGAGAGCTATCGAGGCGTAATCATAGTCTACAAGTAGTAGATCTCTGGAGTTCGTAGGTCGTCAGAGAGACGAGGAAGGATCAGAGTGTCGAGTAAAGCTTCCTCGGATCAGTAGTAGTCCGCCGAGGAAGTCATGTTCGAGAATCGTGAGAGAGACAAACGCCACGAAGCTAACCGAGCATCCGCCGGGCCAAGTCAAGAATCGTAGACTACACTCGAGTCGTAGAGAGTCTCATCGATGTCGGGTAAGTCAAGAATCGTAGACTACACTCGAGTCGATAGTTCATCGATCATATTAGAGGCAAAGATCGTAGTCGAGCAAGATCAGACGAAGACAACGAACACAAAGTCAGAAATCGTAGAGTGTCAAGATCCGATCTCGGAGTCGTAGTGTCTACACAGCCGAAGCTGAATCGTAGAGTGTAGAACTAAGACTTCAATAGATGTGCTCACAACGCCAATGCAGAATCATAGAGCAAATACGATTCTCAACAAATGAGCACTCCCAGAATATCCAAAGTAATGAAGCCTCTGGTTGATACTACAAAGATACATCCCACCTGAAGGAAACCAAGCAGCTGCCCTTGTTTATTGTCATTGGCTTGACATCATCCTTCTCATTCTATGTAATTGGACTTGTGAACTTCAAGTGGACTGGTAACAGCTTCAATTCTTCATTAGGAGCATCCTTCAGATCCTGATTTTGCTCCATTTCGGCCCTCAAATCCTTCTTGTATAATTGTATTTGATCAAAAGATTCCTTCACTATAAGTCAGTCGCAACATTAGTAGAAAAAATAGAATTAATATTACCAAGTTACCTTTTAACTTCATATATGTTGAACTGGACATGTGCCTCATCCAATTCCATAGTTAAGGTCCCATGGTATGCATCATGTAGTGTTTTTATTGTTTGCACCGATGTATCCTCTATGTAAGACCCCGAATTTTATGAAATAAAAGTATTCAATTTTTCTTATAATTACTATTCAGTAAATGATTAAATTAATAAAAGTTAGAGTTAAGGGTGATATATGAATTTTTTTTCAAAATACACAAGTGGTTATAAAATATTCAATGTTGTCGGGGAATATTCGTTTGGTTGTGGAATATTCTATCCGCTCGGGAATATTAAATTTACTCTGCGCATGACCATTTGTGGGCCCCATAATGAGAATAAGCGTCGGATGAAGAAAATGACAAAATTAAGTTTTTATAAATAACGGCGTAATCAATTCTGAATTAACACCGTTGGTATACCCGATTAGTAAAATAAAAATGTCTGGCGTTGTTGTCACAATAAAGAATTACACCGGTATTACAGTATTTTGAATTATTGATTCTTATGTAATAATGCACTACTCAATAATTGTTACAGTAATTACTGTTCAATATTTTATTTTATTGATTCAGTAGTTGTTGCGTTGATATTTTATATTATTGTTGTTTCAATAATTATCACTACACAATATTTCTCATTATCAGATCAATAATTCATATTATTTGAATAATATTATTAGATAGCATTATTGGCAATGTCTAGAAAGTACTGTCAAGGAGAGGTTTGGTCACCTAATTACGCGCCAGTAAGGAGAAATTCTTATTGGAAAGCCCCATCTTTCCGGAACTACCGATCATCATAATTGTGATTCTCGTAATATTATTTGTGAATAATTAATTATTGATTTATATGATAAGAAAATATTTATTTGATGTGGATATAAATGATGGATTTATTTATGTGGTTATAAATGAAGGAATTAATGTTGAGGTATTTTATCGGTATTTTTGCTCGGAATGAAGGTATTAAAAATTAAATCGTTGTTTTTGAGATATATTGTGTTAGTTATAATTTTTAATCCAAACCGTTGGATCGTTGTAATTTTTGGATATGTTATACATATATAAGTTGAGTATATGTCCATAAATTTTGAAACGTTAAAATGAACGTATGATTTGTTATGAATTTTAAGAGGTGAATGGTTCGAGAAATTGTTGAAGTATCCAAATTTAGCATTTTGGTGGAAAATTCTAGAATTGAGTGGGCCTCACTTGTGGTTGGTGAAGAAATGTGCTGAATTTTATTTCAAATGTGGTAGGTGGGAATAGTAGCAGAGTAAAGCCATCAAAGTCAGCAGTCAAGTCTGCTAAAATTTTCCTATAAATAAAGGGCTAAGTTAGAATTGAAAATCACACCGTAAACAAGTTTTTCTCTTTTCTCTCTAGATTATTGAGTGTATTTTATGAGTATTTAGATACTTGGTGAGTTGATATTCATCGCTGCAAGTTTCCTTCAAATATTATATCCGATATCCAATGTTTGCATTCTTTTGAGGTAAGGGATAGTAAAGGATTTTAAGGGTTATTATGTTTTTCATTAGCATTTCTTCTTACGTCCTTGAGAAAAATCTGGAAAAATTTTAAATGATATTTTGATGAGTTTTATTGATTGTGTCCAAAAATGGCGATTTTTGGATGTATAGATTAAGAGTTATGAATTTTATGGGGAAAAACTATTTTAAAAGTAACCGCTTATAACTCCTTGTGGTTAACTCCAAAATTGATGAAATTTTTATTGGGAGTACATCTATATAATATCAGTGTACTCTGTGAATTTTGGTATTTTTAGATAAAAGTAAAATTTGTGATAAATGTCTAAATATTCGGCGGTTTTGGCCATATGAAAAATAGTAAATGAATTTTAAAAATTCTAAGAAAAATATATGTTCAATATGGGACTATATTCGCTAAATCCCTTAAAAGAAATATTTTGGAACCGATTTGGTATTTTTATGAAAATGGACTAGTTATGAATAAATGAGTTAAATATGTTATGTGAAGGAAGAAAATTGGAAAATATGATTTTATGGCTTGAGAATCATATATGTGGTATATGCAGATTTTTGATGAGGGTTTTGGTTATTGGTGATGAAACCTTATAAGTTTGGCATTTTATGATGATTAAATGCATTATTTAGTAAAGTGTAAACAGTTAAAATAAATTGTTTATAAGTGTAAGAAATGTTATTCTTTCAATATCATTATTAGAAATACTAGTATGAATTTTATTGTGGAATTTCTACCTTTTTGTGTCGGGGTTACTATTCATGAGTTACTATTCACGAGTTACTATTCATGGGTTACTATTCACAAAGTTCTTATTCATGACAAAATTGGTTTCTTTTTCTAACCAAATTATAGTTAATTTATGAATATTACTACGGAGATTAAAACTATATATTGATTATATTGATTTTATTATCATATATAATATTTTTATAACCCTGATGTTGAAATTCTCTTTCACTGGAGTGTAAAGATGAGTAGATTATTGGTATGATCATGACTAGGGTTCTCTTTGGCCAGTAGTGAAAAGTTGAATTGTAACTGGTATGATCATGACCATTGAATTTATAATTGAATATCTTTAGCTTAAGTGCAAAGGTGAATTGATCAACATGGTTATAATTATTGTTTATATAAATTCTGAAATGATTATATATTTCTTTGAGATATTAATATCTTTGGCTCTGTAGTGCAAAGATGAATTGTTGATGAATATCTTTGGCAGTAGTGCAAAGATGAACTGTTAATGAATATCTTTGGCCCGTGAGTGCAAAGATGACATGTTGTTGAATATCTTTGGCCATTAGTGCGAAGATGAATCGTGGATGAATATCTTTGGCCCAGAGTAAAAGATGAATTTATTAGTATGATTATGAACATGAAGCGTGATTTGGTATAACCATGATCTTTGATGTTTGAGTAAAGACATGTGATGAAAATTATATTAAATTCCGGGTGCGAAGAGGATTTAGAATCACAATTATGATCATGAGATATTCATATAATTGTAGAAAGGAGGCTGTTGATTGATGTTATAGGGATAAAACATTGTTGGTGGACTTTTAACATGGAGAAGATAATAGACTGTATTGTCTATTTAACTCTTCTAATGGATTGTTCGTTTCGCTGCAACTATGGTTGAAATTTTTATCATCTACCATATGTTCTAAATCTCTGATTTGTTATTGATGAAGGCTATTGATAATTTAATTATCTTTAGTCATGATATTCTTTACTGAGCTAGTTGTGCTCACCCTTTTGCTTCACAATTCCTTTCAGGTAATAAAAGTGTAGCTGGGTCGAGCGGGGGTAACAAGGGAATAGAACGGTGGTCTCTAGCTGTGGAGTTCTCCCTAAACAGTATAGACAAGTGTGTTGTATACATCTTTTAGTAGTTATATTTGGTGAATCATATAGGGAGAGGCGAACCCAACGTTGGAAGGGTGTTTTGCCACTATCATACAAGATGTCTAATGACATACAACCTCGTGTCATCATAAGATAGGGTTGTGCTCATCCACTTGCTGAGTATATTTACGAGCACTACCTATATAATCTTGGTGTTTGTTTGAAGTATAATTCTCAATTTGAGACAGTGGAGATAATGATAAGTCAAGAGAAGACTCACCATTGGGAAGAATATGATAGTAATCTTCTCGTTTTTCTTTGGGGTCTATTGGGTCAACTAAGGATAATTCTGTGGCCATATGATATCTATCATAACCTAGAAACATGGCCTCCCATGTACGAAGGTTTCCTTGAGCACTTCCCAAAAATTCTAACTTCTAAAACAGTTTTTGACTATACCTTTATGTAAGGTGTCATTGTGACGTGCTATCCACGATTGGGACATGAGTCACAGTTGGTATATATTTGTATCCAAACTCACAACATATGTGTTGTTGTATTTTGTACGACAATTGTTGTAATAAAGTTGTAGTTATTTTCTGTACCATGTATTTGGCGACTCAGAATGGGTTGGATGGAATGGACCTATTTTGGGGTCGTCACACTCTATATCCTCTTTGTAAATATATGCGTAACTTAATCAAATTGCTCTCTTCTCTCCTCTTGTTCATCATTTTCGGACTTTGAATACATGATTTCTTCTTCAAATTCAAGAGTAGTAGCCTCAAGCACTTCCAACCTGGTTTCCACTAGTGATCTCTTCATCATCTTTAAGTTCTTGTTCCTATTCGAGATTTCTTCTAGGAATTTTCATTAGACTCTGATACCACCACGTTGAATTCTTTCCAACTTTCCAATTCCTTGTTAGAACTTGGGGAAAAGGTAGTTTCGGTTCATAAATTTGAAAGAGGTGGAAATTTATGCTCGAGTACATCAACGCTATTCGTTTCACTATTGTCTGACTTGTATTGTATTGACTTTCTATGCTGCTGATCCTCTGCACCACATCTCAATGTTATGGCACTTACATTTTCAATAGTTTGAGAAAGTGACCTTCCTACTGTGGTTGCAAGCTGACCAACTTGGTCCCTCAATTCTTGAACAGAAGTTCTTGTCTGACTCATGAACTGTTGTGTTTGGATCATGAATGCCTTGAACATATCCTCCATAGATGTCCCAGAATTGATAGGTACTTCTTGGTTTTTTGTGTGGTACTGAGGTTGAGCTTGCTGAAAACCTTGCGTATTCCTTGTAGCCATTTGTCGAACTATAGCCGTTAATTCAAAAATCTACTGCTCCAAGTCTCTCGTGCTTACCCCATTTACCCTTTGTGGTGTGTGATGCATCTTAGTTCCATACTGCTGTGAGTTAGCTGCCATGTTTGCAATTAAGTTCTTTGCCGCTTCTAGAGTCTTGTCTACCAGTGCTCCTCCACTTGCTGCATCAATCATGCTTCTTTCCATTGGTAGCAACCCCTCATAGAAGTACTGGATCAAGTAATGTTCATCAATTCCATGAGGTGGACAGCTGGAACACAACTTCTTGAACCTTTCCCAATACTCATAGAGATTCTCTCCATTGAACTGCCTGATTCCACATATCTCCTTTCTTATATCGGTAACTCTTGATGCAGGAAAATACCTCCGAGAATAACCTTTCAGATATCGGTCCATGATCGTATTGATCCCGAAAGTAGATAGTATAACCAGTCTTTAGCCAAATCTGCTAATGAGAATGGAAAAAGTCTAAGCTTGATCTGTTCCTCTGCCACTCTTTGTGCTTTCATCGTGGAACACACCACAATGAACTCCTTTAGATGCTTATATGGATTTTCACCTGTAAGACCACGAAAAGTAGGCAAAAGATGAATTAGTCTAGAGTTAAGTTCAAAAGCAACATCTAAAGTAGGATACTCAATACAAAATGATGATTGATCAAGATCGAGAGTATGCAGTTCTTTTAAAGTTCTGTTATTTTGTGGCACCACCATCTCTTCCACTTCAAATGATGGAACAAGAGCTTCCTTTATATTTGCAGTTTTCTCTATCTCTTGATCAAAATTTAAGTCAATAAAGTTAAAGGATTGAGTCATAAAACAAAAATAAAAATAAATAATAAATAATAAAAATAAACGAAAACAAAGAATAAACAAAACAAATAACACTCCCTCCGACAACCAAGGCCAAAATTTGGGAGTCGTCAGTTTACACTCCTAAATTAACCTCACTTTCACTTTACAAATTTGAACAATTAGTAACAAGTAGTAAGCAAGGATTGATCCCACAGAGAGAGTGATTTGTTTTATATTTATCCTATGATTTCTAATGAAAAGGGATTTTGAATTAATTAATTAAATTACAAGAATAAACAATGATTAAAAAGCTTCATTCTTGATTCAAGATCACCTTTTTATAATAATAGATTAATCAAGTGTAACATTATTTACCCTTCAATGAAACTAATAGCCCTAGGTAACAACAAGCTCTGCTACCCAAAACTCCCCTTAGATTGTCACTCAATGAAACAAGCTCTTCACAAGATTCTAACAATTATATAACCTAGAATAAGCTCTCTAGATTTAATATATAATAGCAAAGATTAAGAACTAGGAATTAGACTATTCCAAGCAACAAACACATAAGCTCGGATTGTTTAAATTATCTTCTGATAATCATAGCAATACTCAAAAGCTTGTCCACAATCAGGTATTACTAATTACTACTTGTGATTAGAAATAATATCAATTACACATAATATTATTCCTCGATCTAGCATATGATATTTGTTAACCAACTCAATCGCAAAAATCAAATCAGTTAAGCCAAATAGCATTCAGAAATTAAATCAGATTATCAAGAATGAATTTCGTGTGAGAAGGAATAAATAATGAATACTTAATTAACCATTAATTATAAATAAGGTTCAACATCCATTAGAACTGAATAAAAAGAACTTAGCTCATATCTTCAATCCTTCAATGTTGTAGATGAGAGAATGTAGTAGATGATTGAATGACTAAAACCCTGACTAGCATCCTCTATTTATAGTGCTAGACAAAGTCCTAAATCCTATAGGAAGTAGAAATCCAAATCCTAAAAGGAATTACAAATCATAATTAGTTTTCATAAAAATATAGAATCTAATTTGGAAATAAATCATTGTCTAAAGGAAATCCTAAAGCTAATAGAAATATCAATCCAATTCCATGTAGAAGTCTGCCAAAATTTGCATTTAGAAACTTTCCAAAAATACAAGATTTCCAATTTTTCCGCTCAAATTCGCTGGGGCAAATTTCCATTTCCTGCTGCGACATCCTTTGGTAAAACGAGCATAACTTTTGATACTGGAGGAGTTACGAGGCCTGCTACCTATCAAAACGAAGATATCGACGAGATCTACAACTTTCAGTCTTTGAGATTTGACATATTCTGGCTGGATGAAGGTCGAAATCGGGCTCCAAGTGACTGCGTGTAAATTACAACTTCCAAACTTTGAGGTTGAACATCCGTTTAGTAAAAAGATC